>JAQQZT010000016.1:9803925-9824791 GCA_030068275.1 Clarias platycephalus | reverse complement strand
ATATATATATATATATATATATATATATATATATATATATATATATATATATTATCAGTTGACAATGGTATAATATCGTTTCAAAACATTGAATTCTCCTTAATGTTTGTCGGGTGTAAAGAGGAAAATCGGTACAGATCTTTAGCTGGGAATGAAAACCCAGACACGGTTATTAGAAAGAACCAAATGAAGGCTGTTTTTTGCTATTACCTTGCTGTTATGGGTGATGCTATCTGCTATTATGTGCCGAGGGAGAGTTACTGTGCCGAAACAGAGATCCCTGTTTCAAATCTGATTTTAACTCTGCGTAAAGATCAGCGTGCACAGTGTCACTGTAATGGATTCAGCCGTCTACAATAAATCTTCGAAATCTTGATCAGCAACAGCCTTAATATAAAGAAAAACAAGTTATTTGCGCCGAAGCGTTGTTTACTCTTACTGACTGTGGCCATTAGCTCGAGTCGAGCTAAAACAGTCGTGTTAATTATATTCCATGCGTGAATCGCTGGGTGGAAGTGGTTAATGCTCTTAAATTAACAGTGAGGTTCAAACGTAATCAGTGCAAGTGGAGGAGTCTCGCTTTTAATTGAGTTGTGGCCTGATGTTTTTTTTTTTTTCCCGCCGCAGACTTTAATTTGAGGTCAACGGAAAGGACAGCGTTGCCATAACTGCAGATCAATTTACAGTAAGCATTGTGAAGCTATTTCAACTGAAAATGGCTGACCTTCAGTTGATCAGTGCTGCAGGGTTTTGGTATTGGCGCATGAAGCAATATTTGTTTCAAAGGCTGAAAAAAAAAAAACGAAACAGGGAATGACACTGTCTGCGATAGATGAAAGCGTGGGCGTGGGTGACAGTGCCAAAACTTCTTTCATATGTAAAGAAGATAAATGGATACAGACAACCAAAAAACATATTTCTTTATATACAGTAGAAAGTTTTTATCATTCCGGTGTCGGTATGCGAGTGTGGTTTCTCTCAAGGTTTCTCTTTTGTGTTATCTCGATACGATTTTCCTTACCACAGCTGGCTGGCTCATTAGGGATCTAAACCTACAGCTGGATTTCAGTAAAGTGTCATTCATAAAAGGTCTATATGTATCTTTCTCACACAGGTGATGCTCCTTAATTTATCATCATATCTTGTCACTCAGATGTAACCACCAACGATACGACTTATCATTTTAATTAGATTAGCTTCTGGAGAACAGTTTAAAAGGTACACCCCATGCACATTACCCTCCAGTGACATGAAAAAGCACAGTTTATTACCCTTCTTTCATATTGTATTTGAAATGTATTAATGTATTGTGAGGTCGACTTAAGCTACAAGATGAACAAAATATGAGCTTCTATACAGTAGAAGCATAGGGTTTAAACTCTCTCTATATAATTCCATTATAAATGTCACCCAATTTACGAATTCACAAATGTGACATGAACGTAAATTCAGGGTGTGAACGTTGCATTCCATCTGCACATTGTGCATGCCACATGACTGACTATCTGACTATGCTATATTTAACTAATATGTGTAATCAGCCGTGCTTAAAGGGCATATCACATAATGTACAGTATCTGTGGAGTGCAGCAGCCTGAGGCCATATTAACATTCCAAAATCTGTTCATTTGCTATATACCTGTGGTTCGTTCTGTTTGACTGGCAGACTGAACAGATGCACTGTAGTCACATAATGCACATGTCACATACAATCATAACTCCTAATTTACCTTCATGTGTTTGGCTGAAATTATAGAAGACATCTAATGGGTTTTGCGGAATGCCCTTTTGAAAATTTGTGAAATTAACCATGTCAGGGACCTTTCAAAAATCCACACACTAATGCAGGGCTGTCCATGAATATTGAAGTTTGTAAATGCAGAATCATTAATCTTGAGCTAAACGTAATCACAAAATACATTTGTGAATCCCGTGTATTCGGATTACTACGTAAATACATTTGTAAATCGTTGCCCCAAAGTTTGAAGGCTCAGGAAGACATGACATACCTAGGTTAATGTAGAAACACTTGAGTGTCCTGCACCGACCCCTGACCTCAACCCCATTTTAGACCTTTGGGTGAACTGCTGCACCCTAGACCTCCTCACCTAACCCTAACCCTAACCCATAGGCTGAATAGGCACAAATCCTTAGAGCCAACCCTCCAAAATGTAGTGGAAAGCCTTACCAGAGGAGTGGAGGGAATTTTAAAAAGCACATATGAGCGAGTTCGATTACCGGTTACATATTTATACAATATACATACATATTCGATTACATATTTGTTCAAATTAATTCTCCCTATGAAAACACTCCACCACTATTGCTTCCTTGTCTAGGTAGCTATGTCTAACGAAAAGATGTAAGGAATAACCTATTTGTGCAAGGAGCAGGGGCACGGTGCCCGGTACAGACTGCTACAACCCGGTTAATACACCAAGACTTGTTTAGAGGCTCCCTCTTCGAAGTAGCTCCGACTCAGCCACGTCTTGGGAAGAAGAGTGAATCTTAATGATTCAGAAAACAGGTGCGGGTAGCAATGGGATGTGACCTGAGGGCACAAAGCCAATTCCTTCCTACAGCCACACATCCCAGGCTTCAGATCAGAGCCATACAATGGAGTCAACTGACCATGAAAGAGACAGATGAGGCAGTGAGATGGAAAGAGGCGTGACTATCTTAAAGGCGTGCAATGAATTATAAGCACTTTAAAAGTCTTATAATAAAATTTTTAACTTATGTTTCTGTCGTCAGTACTTTCGTGTGATTTATAATCGGCCTGAACAATGAGTGATTACATCCAAAGGCTGTTTGGTGAGAAAAAGGATGACGGACTTAGCAATCCAGCTCATTCTTAGAATTCTAGAAAGGGCTAGAAATCAATTAGCCTTAGCCTTGTATCTTCTTACCACTTGTGTTGCTGTTGTAGTTGGTTCTTCACAAGAAATAAATTCCAAAAAACACATTATTCTTAAATCGAGTGAAGAACCTCATTTGGTAAATTACAAGTGCCAGTATTTGTACCTCAAGAAAAAAACTTAAAAATAAGTTATAAACATATTTGTAGAAAATACGTATTTTTGCACATTTAACCTTATCTTTAAGTCTTTTATATACACACTTTTTGGAAACGTTATTACCCCAGACAGATGAGGAACCATGTGTGATAACTTTACTGACCGTGACATGCAACAGAAAATGGCAGAAATGAAAAAGTATTGAATCATAAAAATGTCAATTTCTACAAATTCCAATAAGTACCCTATAAATGGTTAATATTCTCACTATAAAAAAGGAACATATATAATCCCCTTGGGACAATAATACCAACAACCATGTTTATTTATTTATTCATCTGTTAATTTTTTGTTTCTTTGTTTTTAGTTATTAAAAAAAACATTATATATTCCTCAACCAAATGGTTGAGAAGTCACGTCATGATAAAACTAACAATATATTTACAAACAACAAATCAGAAAATAATTTAAAAGGTCACTTTATGTCTTGTGGTACTGTATGCTATGAAGCAATTAAAAATGTACTATGTATAATTTAAAGATGCAGCAGCTATACAGTATTTAGTGGATTTTTTAGCAACGCATACCTCAACCATGTGGTATAGATGGCTCATTCACGTTAAATTCAACACATTTTTTATAATATATAACGATATATACAATATGCTAACTAAATCCGAACTATCCCCTTAACGGATTAAGATATTTTTTACACTAACTGCATATAATATAATGTGGATACCATAAATGAAACTTAATATTGGTGTAACATTTTACAACTTTTGTCTTTTAGCCCTTAAACAGGCAACATTTAAAGGCGCATACATGCATCACAGTTCATCCTCTTTCCCTTTCAGTGAATTGGCTTTACTCCAGCCGAAATTCATTCATGTGTTGTACGAGCACTGCTTTAGCTGAGAGAGCAGAAAAGTTTTCAGGTGTCTATGTATTACTTGACGTATTGCTGCAGCAAGAGAGTCAAAAATCATAAATGCTACCGCTACCCTGTAGATCTCTGCGTGGATATCTGATTTATATCCAGACATATGATTTTGTATATGTTCTGTAGCTATTTATTAAGAATGTGCAGCCATATTTCTCAAGCCTCAAGGGAAACCATGGCAACTGACAGTAATTCAGAATAGCAGTGTAGAAATCTGAGCAGAATTCAAGGTTCTTCTAAAGCAAAACCAACAATTGGTGTGTCATGAAAATAGTTATTTATTTATATTTTAACCAACAATAGAAACTGTTATATGTTTGACACTTGATGATGGTGTGGTATGTTATGGAAAAGGTGGGTTGTCACTTTGAAGCTTATCATATTTCATATTTCTTATGAAGATCTTATAAGAAAATCTGTGGATTTTTCCCAAATATGTTTAAGCTGAAATTTGTCCTTTAAAACCATTGGTATCACTTTTCTCAAGGTGTATTATGATTTTGAGAAGACGATAAATTCTAATATATGGTTTTACTGGCAATTCAGAGTGATCCTCTGTCTATGTTCGAAACATTTCTATAGATGTTCACAGAACAATTCACTAACAGTTCGCGCACTAAAGGGAGATTACTTGCGCAGCCTGAGTGCACTGTGTGCCACTGATTGAAGGGTGCGTGAGTGCACTCGAAGTTAAAAAACAGCCCAAAGACAAGCTGAGACAAACTCATTTATGTGGTAAATGCCATGCTATATAACACTGCAGTCTGCAATAGCCATTAAACCATTGTCATGGCACATCAGAATTGATTGTGTTTCTACTCTGATTGCTTCCAGCGTCTATGGGAATTTTATAGCTTAAACAGATATAGAAAAATATAAATCAGGAAGTGCATATAACAGACATATCTTAAGACATTGTTATACCTTACACAATACTATACAATACTATACAATAGTTAGCCCCGACCATAGAATGAGAGGCATTACACAAGTGCTGATATACAGCACTGGGACAGTTAACTATATGTATCGCCTCCCTAGGCAGGTGTTCTTGGCATGTCCAGCTGGAAGGAGACCACGGGCCAGGCCAAGGACTAGATGGAGAGATTATACAGTAACTCCACACTGGCCTGGAAACGCCTCGGGATTCCCCAGTCAGAGTTAGCTGAGGTGGCTGGGGAAAGCGACCCGACTTTGGATAAGCAGTTGAAGATGGATGGATGGATGGGAGTGCTGTTGTACTAAATATCAGCATGGCAGCATGTGATATCTTTGGTACACAGGTTGCACCCTCATGCTTCCAGCCACATCACAGCGTTGTCGATATTCAGCATAACAGCACTCCCTCTCACGTGGTATTGCTTAATCATACTATTCTTGTATAGGTAGTGTACAAGCTTGTTTAGCAGTCCTTTAATCCGAGAGCTGCAGCCCTGCATGTTTTCCAATTATCCCTGCACTACTCACTGCTGATTACCTGGATCAAGTGCGTTCAGTCAATCAGAAACTGAAAGATACCATCTTAGTGGGGTGGAGTGAGGGAAGACAAAGTGAATTTTTATCTTCCAGCTTCTGATTGAGTGAACACACCAGATCCAGGTAATCAGCAGCGAGTAGAGCAGGGACAATTGGAAAGTTAGTGGATTTATGTCTCAGAAGAATCAAGGGTTAGAACTAATATAACCATGATTTTCTTACTAAGTTTTTCTCAGTTCGTCAGCATATCTACTGCCAAGCGTTCAAGCAAAGTGAACTTCACTATCTGACATCCCTGTATTAAAAAGTATTTACTTTACTTTGGAGTAAACATTCTAGAGAATTATAATGCAATAATAAAGACTTCAAGTGGGATATCAGATACCAACTTAAATATTATACTTTAAAAAAGCAAGAACCAGGAAAATTGTTATTCCAAGTAATCAGATGAACGCTGGACTACTTGCACACCCTGTATGAGTTGTGGAGTAACACGCTCCTGGATAAGACTTGCCATTTAATTTAGCTTCTAATTGAGAAGTCTGTCATCAGACAAGTGTGGCATGTTTTCCAGTCAGGGACATAGCAGAGTAATCCTCCCCTCTCTCCCGCTCAACAGGCAGCACAGGACTCCACTAAACGGGATGGATATGCTCATCTGCATTCATCCACTGGCTGAAAGCCAAATGGCTTCCCACACGTTATAAGTGCACCACATCTAAAATGAAGAAATGGCTCCTATACACTCTGTAGTGGGTTTTATATTCAAGCCAGTTGGGAATTATGCATTCTGATTTTCATGTCTGATTTCACATTCTACAGTTAGCACTTTGTACTCCAGCTCCACAATAGAAAATTGACATACCACAGGAACTCACTCACGAATTGGAATGAAGGCCAGAAGAAATATAAACGCCCTGTTAAACAGTTTGTGTGAAATACCAAGAATAGTGAAAAATAACATTCCTTCATGCATTTATCTTCTGTAAGTGGGGGGGGAGAACCCACAAGAGAAGAAAACATGAAAAAACATGTGCAGAGAATTAAACTATGGGTGGCATCGCTGCCTAAAATCTATGTAATGTTACATGCAAATGTTATTGTATCATAGCGTAGAAGAGCCAGTCATGTTCCAGCATACAAATCAAGCCTAGGCAACAATGGATTAAACTAAGGAGGTGTGGAAGTTGTTTTCTAATTTGTATAGGGCTTGACTTTCTGATACTGGTTGAAATGGGGAGCCTGAGTGATATTAAGGAGATTGATATAGACCTGAAAAGATCTAAGAGTGTGTATACGGTTGTGGTTTACAAAATTTAACGACTGATCACTTGGAGGCCCGAGGTCGACCTCTCGCTCACTTATCATCGCTCCAGTGAACGCAGTGTTCTAGTAAAATTTCTTTCAGCTTGCACAGATTGTTTTATTGTCTTCACAAAACATGAAATATAACCACAGTGAACGGGGATTCGAGCCAAATGAATCACAGCTGCTTGAGGATGGAAACCTGGCAGCAGAAAGCATGTCCTTCATTCTTATGAATTGACAGAGCAGGTCATGAGCAAGACTCTTTAAAAAAAATTCTAAATAACTTTCAGGTTATAAGTATGCATGTACAGTAGATGATACCAGTTTGCCAGGTCAGACTCATTTCAACCCAGTTGCATTGCTTTTGATGGATTGATACTGAGAAGGTTTATGTCATGCAGGGCTTATTAAAATAATGAAATTTAATATAACAATAAAAAAAAAATCCACTGTTTACTCCAGATCCTAAAACTGAAAAATTACACAGTGAAACAATTTGAAGCTAATCTGTAGACAGCAGATGCACACTGCCACATTTCATCTGTCTTTAGGAACCCGGTGAGGCAGAACATACTGTATGTAGATGAAAACAGAAAACAAAACATGCAACAACAACAGCAAAAAACGTTAATACTAAGCTCCAGATAATTTATTAAATTTTTGGAGAATTTTATGCCTTATATTTGGTGTTCTTTTTCTTAACTGTATTATTTTTAATTGGAGTAATTAATAATAGTATTAGCAGTTGTATTAAAGCAAAGGCATAAGCGGTAACCTACTTATACTGTACCAATGTTATGACCTACAGTAGTTTTTTTTTTTTTTTTTTGGAAACCTCTACATCAGAGATGTGCAGACTCCAGGCTACAGCCAGATGCAGTTTCAAAAAAGGGTTAGCCAAGAAAGTCAGCACTTTTGAAAACAAAGTTACGCCTACAGGAACAGAAAGTAAGTTAGAACTGATGAGCAGTATGAATATTTGATATTATCAAATTTAAACAAGTGCTACATTCAGAAATGAGCATTTGCTGAGAAAAGGGTACATGAGCACTAAAAGGCAACATCTGATTTTACTTTTACATCATACATTATTATTATTATTATTATTATTATTATACTGTACCTTGTATCAAACATAATGAAATGTAAAAAGAATCACCTTATGAGTAATGGTCTGGTGACAGTTTTGAGTAATAAAACTGTGTGTGCATAATGTGAAACACCAATCATTGTAGATGCTTGTGTACTAAATATGTTATTTTTCATTGGCTACTTCAGCATATGAAAAGGTATACAGTGGTGCTGTGTTAGTTTAACACTAAGACTGACACAAGACTAAAACACATGACAGGCTACATTCGTTTCGCACATACTCTTTTTTCAGCAGATGTTAGAACTGCTCTCTCCTGGACCTGATACGGCTCTCCACTCTCATCACAGCTGTTGGTTATAAGAGTTTAGAGAGCAAGTTTAGTCACCACTGGGTAAAGCGTGAATTTCTTTGTGGCAAGCCATTGTTTACAATAAGCTTCCCAATGACCATTCAGTTGTTGTTGTTGGTGGACTTTCAGCTACTCCCATCGAGGGGACCATCAGCGGACCATCCAATCTCCACACAACTTTGGCACAGGTTTTGGCCGAATTCATGATAAAGCAATCACTGATCACCATTATTTCAAAAGGATAATCACTAATAACCATTATTCCCAGAGACCAACCAGGGTTACCATTGTTTCTCTACAACAATTCATCTTTCTATATACAGTAGGAAACATATTTCTGCCAATAGCATAGTTGAAATGTTGAATCTCACTGGTCAGAAAGAGTGTATTATTTTTGTATAACAAATTATTGTGCTCATTCAAATTTAGCACAAAAGCACATAAAGTACGAAATGTAATTAATCATGATTGTTTTCAGGAGATATTTATTTAACGTTTATAGAAGGAATCGCAGGTACCACAGTCGCAGTGCTTAGTAAAGTTTTCCAGCATTCCCCGAAAAGTCTTCTGGACAGAAGAGTTTTTACAAGTTTTTACTTTTCAGCTAACTTCACATTTTCTTGGTAAAATGACATGGTGTGTTGAGAGAGAGACAGAGAGAGAGAGAGAGAGAGAGAGAGAGTGAAGGGGGGCTGGTGAGGTTGTTTATAACAGGAGTTAACTTGACTCAGATGTTTTCACAACCTTAAATCTAGAAATAAATTCAGTAAAATGTGTGGCGTGTTGTTCATGAATAAATTAAACACTGTACTTTTTTGTCGAATCGCTCTGATGTAAGATGAGTAACACACTCCAGAGTGTGCTGTGGATTATTTTGGGTTTGATTCCTGTCTCGGGTGTGTATGGAGTTTGCATGTTCTCCTTGTGAACATGCACAGGTGGGTTTCCTCTGAGTACTCTGGTTTCCTCCCACAGTCCAAAGACATGCCGATTAGGTTAACTTGCATTCCCAAATTGCCTGTAGTATGTGAATGTGCATGTGACCGTTGACCAGAGGTCCTACCTCGGTCATGATAATGGGAATATTAACCATTGACCTTCACTGCCCCTAGTTTCTTTATGCATATGTGTGCATTATGTTGTACTTTTCTTCTTCTTCCTGTAATAAGTTTCTGTAGACTTGCATAACTTGCATATAATTTAATAAATCTGATAATTAGCTTATGGCGTCATCTGGTGACTTTGTAAACACACTCGTGAACACAAGACTGTTTATCTCCTTCATCACATTTTCATAATTCTGTAAAGTATGTCTAACGCCAATCTGAAATAAAGCATATTTGCTGAGGCAGTGTGTTCTCTGATTGACGCGTTAACGCGCTCGGACACTCCCCTGAACGAGCGGCGCGCTGACGGTGAGGTGGAGCACAGAAGAGACCCTTCTTTATGCCGCGTACAGAGTGCAGAGGGAACGGAGCAACAGGGCGCGCGCGCTGTAACGGCCACCGCGCGGCCATGCGCTCTCGCCGCGCTCCACTGCACTGACTCAGAGTGGTTTTTGTTTTGTTTTTTTTCCTCCTCCACGCGGGCACCGGAGCCGCGCGCTCACTGCGCGTCTTTGCTCTTCAAAATGTGCCTGAGCGAATCCGCGTCGAGGGAAAAGCGCGAGCGCAGCTCTGTGCGCGAGGCCAGCGAGCTCTTCCTGAAGCACACGAGCTTTCACGGGCTCAGGCACGTCTTCCTCGGAGGCTCGTATCCGCGGCGCGCGGCGTGGCTCATCGCGTTCCTCGCCTCGCTCGCGCTCTTGGTCGCGTGGTCCTCGAACCGCGTGCGCTATTTGCTCTCGTCGCCCGTGCACACCAAGGCGCACGTGGTGTACGCCACGCGCCTCGTCTTCCCCGCGGTGACCATCTGCAACCGGAACCTGCTCCTGCCTCGGCGCATGAGCAAACCGGATATCTTCAGCGCGGGACGCTGGCTCGGGCTACTCGGGAAAAACCGGCAAGTCTCCGCGGGCGCGGCGGAGGCTCTGGGCGCGCGAGGGGATTCATCCACGCCGTTCCGCGCGCTGGATTTCAGTCGGTTTTTGCCTCCGCCGCGCGAGGCGCAACCGTCCATGAGACAGCTGCTGGACCGGCTCGGGCATCAGCTGGAGGAGATGCTGCTGTACTGCCGCTTCCAAGGCGAGAGCTGCGGCCCGCGCAACTTCAGCACCGTAAGTGCGCGCGTGCGTGTGTGTTCGGCTTCACCGGTCGTGCCTTGTCTGTTTTTACGCGCACAATTCTCAGTAGGTTACTTGGTTTATGTTTGTTGCCAGATGAACAACAAAACATGCGATTTTTAATTCTAGACCTGCTGTCGGGGAAAAGTGGAATTTTAGAATTAGAATTCTCCTGAAATGCATTTCTTCTTTCACACATGAAACCTCTTTAACTTAGCATTAACTTACAGTACTTTTAAACTTTATGAATACACATGAAGTAGAGCTTTAATGCATTATATATAATTAGAATTTTATAATCAAATATATATCAGATATATACTTAGCTTATTATATGCATATACACACACAGATTTAATAACTGGTGTGAGCTCAATGGTACTGTAGGTTTCTCACCAGGTTTCTCAAGGCCATGCCATGTGGTCCTTGAACCAGGTGCGCTATTTGCTCTTGTTGCCCGTGCACACACACAAACACACACACACAAAATACCCCCAAAAAAACTCCCCAATAATGTTTGACTGATGGTACTTATAGTTAGTAACCTATTAACCCAGTATAACAATCTATCCAATGAAAGCACTTTTGTAAGTCGCTCTGGATAAGAGCGTCTGCCAAATGCAAATTGTAAATGATTCCCATCCAATGGCCAAACCCCAGCCACTGTATACAGGGACGGTGCCAAGCCTGGACAAAATAGGAGGATTGCGTCAAGAAGTGCATTCGGCGTAAAATCTGTGCCAAGTTGTATGTGCTGATCAGATGGTCCGCTGTGGCGACCCCTCGATGAGAGCAGCCGAAACTGGTCTTACCACAACTGGTGTTACAGTACTTCTCTTCCCAGTAACACCTATGATGGTAGCATCAATGACAACTTAGAGAAAAACAATCGTAACCATTTACTAAATGGCCGCCATGTACAAGCCTGCATGGTTTTCAATTATGTCAAAATCAATAAATTATTAGATGTGATCAGTTTTTTTTGTCTTATTTTTGAGAGTTATACTTATAAAATGAGTAACACTAATGGCCGATTTATGAGCTTTGCAGAAAAATCTCTAAACAAATGAACAGAGACATTTGACATAACTTTTACGTTTTTCCAGCACACTTCATCTAATTACTTCTGATGCAGGTACAATTTCAAATTGTTTAATATATTTAAAATTAAAACTCTTTTTGTATAACAGTAATGACATAGTTTGGGGTGATTGATATTTATTGCATATTATTAATTATAATCAATTATTGTTTCATGATTTTTGTGTTCCATTTATTTTATGACATATTGATATTATTGTGATTTAGATTTTTTTCGTGAAAAAAATATCTTTAGATGAAAAGTATATGGTCCCAATTCCATGTATGATCATAGTAACAATACATTTCCTTGAACTTGACTTTTTTTATGCTGCAGTTAAATATTGAACATTAAAGTAAGAAACTGTACTTCATGATTGAAAGTACATACTATATTTTCTGAACATACTGTATACAAGTAATGTGTCTGTTAAGTTAAATGATTTTGGCATCAGCTAAACTAAGAGTCGGCACTTTTCACCATTTTTGTAGAATGATCAGTATGCGATGATGCAGTGTAAACAACATACAAGTTAAAGAAATTAGTTTACAAAAAAAATCTAATTAGCATAATGTTCCTTATATATATAACTTTTATACTGTATTCATGCAGCACTTTTTGGCCTAGTCCACACATACTCAGAAAGTTTTAAAACCAGGGCTTTCCCTTTTCTCATTCATTCTGTGAAAATGTTTTATCTACAACAACAAAAAAAACTTCAACTGGAAACAATGTATCGCCGCCTTCCAAACATTACAGGGTTCAGCTACTCGATGAAAATTGTTCATTTCAGGAATAAAACACAACCACATGTTCAAGGTGGTTTATCCTCTTATACCTCAGCACATTGCTCAGAGTTATGACTACAATGATCCATTATACTTGTATATATACACTTAATGTTGTAGAATCTCCATGAGACAATTAATTTCTGGTTAGCACTTTCATCTATTCCACACTAGCATCTCTTTTTTCTCTCTCTATTGGTTTTAAGACAAATCATAGCTGTTACAAAAAACTCCTCTGTGCTCCTCAGTTCTGAAGCCTTTCCCATAAAAATACAGTACTGGCACTGCAGACTCCTTCCATAAATGTTTAATAAACATCTTCTTACAGAAAATCTTAGACTTTAAATTACAGTAATGCAGCATCGGTCATCTTGCTCTCATGTAATTTTATAAATTACATTAACTTACATTGTTTCCTGTTGAAGATTTTTTTGTTGTCAGAACTGCTACTAAAATAAAACAGTGAAGTGTTCATTCAGCGCTAGAAGAGTTTATTCAGCATTTGCTTTGTTCAACTGGCCAGCAAGGTTGGATGATTTTCAAGCTCATCCGTCTGTGCTATATAGGATGCCAGACCACAAATTAAATGGTTATAATAACAAATGCAAAATTGCGATTTACCTCATTATAGTAGTGCTCTACAGCACTTGGGAGCACACATGCAAGAGCAGATGCTGACCTGTGCAGCCTGCCCATAAGAAATTTATTGCACTATGTAGTCTAACAGTATGTGTAATACGGTATATAGTATTTTTGACAATACCCTGGTACAATGATACATGTTCTATAGTATGGTACTATGCAACACATACCAGGATAGAATTAAATATATGTTTGTTTATGTACCATAATGGTAATATTTATAAGGAATTTACCATTGTGTGCATGAAAAAATAATTACCATAGTGTATGTAATGCTTAAAATTATGTACAATAATATGGTCCTGCCTGTACTATACCATATCAGTAGTATGTATAGCTATATATAATATAGTACAGCATGTGCAAACATACAGTAACATATTAGATACCTGCTGAACTTTGGTAGCCACTGTCGTGCCAATAAGTACCATGGTATTCACCACGATATTGTGGTACAAACAATAGGACTAACATGTTACCCTATGAAGTGCCACAAAACCTACCTTGATAGTATGGTATATATTGGAAAGTAATACTGTAGTTTACCGTAGTAAAATTTCCTAGGGGTTCTTCATTTTGGTGTAAAATGATTAATTTAATAAAGCAGAATTTATGTTTGGTTTTTTTTTTCTTCTTCATATTGGTATCTTTGTGGTGACACGGTTTGATTCACAGCCAGGTTTGATTCTCACCTCTATGTGCATGGAGTTTGCATGTTCTCCCTGTGCTTGGTGGGTTTCCCCTGGGTACTCCAGTTTCCTACCACAGTAACAGGAAAATAGCACCTTTAACACAGACATGAAACAATGAGATTCTCACAAAATTTTCATTATTCTAAAGCGTAAGGCCATCATATCTTTTCGTTTATGTAATCATATACAGTAAGATTGTAAATTTGTTGCTTTAAATATTTATAATAAAGCCCTACAATATGCTTTTATGTGGCCTGCCTTCGAAGCATAGGTGACACAAGGGATCACTATCACTATCCATCGTCTTGCATCAGCATCACGTTTTTCTTCTACCTGCAACTCCTCTAATACAATTTAGTGGAATGGAACTTTCACAGAATCTTTATTAGGAAGAAGATAAACGTGCACTATGTTTTAATTAACAAAAAAACGAGTAAGAGTCAAACCTTCTGTCCGCAACTCATCCTAAACCATTCAAGGGAATTTGACCAAACTTGCACAGTAGGTTTTTTTTTTTTTATATATAGAAACCATAGATCAGCATTATGCAACATCTCAATACCATGATCACAAATGTTAAATATAACAGGAACATATACCCTAATTAATGACCTCATCAATGAAAATAACGATTGAGACTCTAGTGTGTTTTTTCTTCTAACATTTTTTGAAACATCACTTTTTTCCAGTACAACATCATAAGATGTACCAGTTGCTCAGTGGGAAGGCGACGCATGTTTTGCTTGAAATATCTGTTTGATCTATGTAATATCTAAGGTCTAATAAGATTTTTAAAAAATAATTTTGTATTAAAATCTTAGCTAAAGCCTACCACATATCCCAATTGTAGTGCTGTAAATAATCGTCCCATGTTCATAAAACTGTATATTATATCTCATCACAGCTAATACTTAACAGCAAATGCTTAAGCATAAATCACAAGATGATTATGTCACTAAATAATGCTAACCAGTAATATATAAAAAGTTTGTTTGTCAGCCAAAAAACACTGAAAACACAAAACAAATTCTTTGCAGATTGTAAATTTTAACCCCCATCGGGTGGGATTTTAATTTCCATCATTACATTTCCATTACCAGAAATATTCTGGAACTCAGCATGAATCATAGTTCTAAATTTTGTCCCACCTCAGACCTCTCTCCCTCTTTCTCTCTCTCTTTCTCTTACACTCACCCACACACATGCACACGCATCCCAAAACTCATTTTTCATACTACGTAATTCAATTATAGGATAATTCAAAAGTGCAGAGCCTTTGCATAGTTGAAACGAGATCAACTCTCTTGTGGATTGCTGGAGTCTCCGAGGGGCCTTTGCGTAGACTGTCTCATTTAAATCGCCTCTACCTCGCACTATCGGCGCAGATACAGTGGCTCAGTTGAGCTTGAAGGAAACATCATAATTACTGTGCAGGAGTGCACATGCCATCTTTGATTCATTTTTACTTTCATCATGTTTCCTACTACCTTTAGCAGCATTTCCCTTGATGCTGTTAGGAAAAAAAAAATGCCTGCACAAATTAATTAGTGCTACACTAGACAAAGTTAAAAACAACTGTGGCAACAATTATAGCTTTGTTCTTTAGAGACCTTTTTTTTGTTTTGCTCAAGTGTGTGGCCAAGATTCTAATACAAAATATGAATATGATTGAATATGCAATTGTTTTATAGTCAGCTTGGTTGTAATATACATCAACAGGAAACTTCCCCCATCCAAATTTCCCTATTTTCATTCACAGTTGTCATGGCGATAGACACAATAGCTGCATTCTGATAGTCTAGACATTCCCTTGTGAAGTGCACTGCATAGGGTGTTCAGCCAAAATTCCAAACTACAGGAAGCAAAACAGTGTAGCGAACAAGTGAACGTGACTTTGCCAGACGTTGAAAAGAAAGATTACCCATGAGTCATTTCCCCTCTCAGGAAATAAGTTCATGCCTGGCATTACTTTTGTGCCCCATTCATTATTATCAAGGATTACATAAAATTAATATGACCTAATAATAATAATTAGTAAATAATCTATACAGAGGGACCCAAAAATGTGTACACACAGTGTTATTCACCTAGCAGTGGTGTTAATGTTGCACTCAGTTGATTAGATTAGATTCAACTTTAGTGTCACTGCACATGTATTGTACAAAGTAATGAAAAACAGTAAAGTAAAGGTGTATGTGTTAAACATGAATCTATATTAGTCTATATTAAACATTAAACTGTATACAGTTTAATATAGTATATTACGATTAAATTAGGAACGCCGTGGTACAGATACACATCGCCGGATATGCACAGCATCCATAATTCTGCTCACGTGCCTCTAAGATTAGAACATTTGATTCAATGAATGGTGTCTTAATCTTTTTAACGTGGACTTGTCATGCCCTGATGTAAAGCTTTTTTTCTGTCACTGGGTTTTGATTCATTGAATGCAGTGAGCACAAAGACTGTTCCCATCTCAGGAACAGGTAATACAGCCTGGTGGGAAAGTTGTCTCTTAAAAAATACTGAGACATGGAGTCCACAGGGACCAATTTATCTTCTGATATGTCTCTATTTCCTTATTTTCGAAAGCACCGGTTTCCTGCAGACAGCGATTGCAATGAGCTAACATATAAAGCAGAAGCATAATTCGCAGTGTAGATTTGGTATCGATTTTAAATGATTAAAAGTGCATTCCTAAGCATTTCTGCCATTGTGAATATGAGTGCTAATTGGCTTTATTACCCCTGGCAGGAAGGGGACATAAACTTATTGTTATTATTCATATAACTGTATTTATCACTGTCCAAAAATTTTTTTTTTATACCTTTAGGCATGCAAGATGCATCTTCTATTTTGGCACACTGCCCACGTGTTTAATACCCGTCTTGCAGTTTAGTGCCATTACTGCTCATTAATTACTATCACATACTGCCCTTGAGACTGGAGTGTGTACACAGAGCGGAAGTTAAAGAAGGACAAACAGCATTCAAATGCTCGTTTTGTTTTGTAATTAAATTTGTGTTTTTTTAATTTAATTTTTTTAATTAAAAAAAGTGAAACTCACATGTATTCTACATTTGTCACATGTAAAATGAAATATTTCAAGACTTTTTTGTTTTAATTTAATTGTTTAAAAAATCCAGTATCTCAAAATACTATGTGAATATTTCCCAAGATCAATCATAAAAGGATTTGGAATACACAAATTCAGAAAAAAATATGTTTATTTTCTGCATGCAATACTTGGTCAAGGCTCATTCTTGCATAAATTACTGCATCAGTGTGATATGGCATGGCCTGTGGCACTGCTGTGGCATTATTAAAGAACTGGTTGCTTTGATAGCAGCATTCAGCTTGTCTGTATTGATGGATCTGGAATTTTTCATCGTCTTCTTGACTGTAGGTGTGAAGGCTGGCCAATCAAGAACAGTAATATCATGGACAGCAAACCAGTTAGTAGTAGTTTTGGCACTGTGGCCAGGTGCCAAGTCTGACTTTGGACTTAATATAAAACATTGTGAACAAACACCATCAAATGTCATGGCACCTCAAATTATCACCAACTGGGGAAACTTCACACTGGACTTGGATTCTGTGTCTCTACACACGTCCTCCGGACTCTGGACCTTTATTTCCAAATGAATTGCAAAATTTACTTTGGACTACTGAGGAACAGTCCAGTTGTTTTCCTTCTTAGCCCAGGTAAGATGCTTCTGATGCTGTTACTGGTTCAGGAGTCACTTGATACTAGGAATCCCATTTTCTAAGATTGTCTGTGTATGGTGGCTCTTGATGCACTGACTCTAGCCTCACTCCACTCCTTATAGAGCTTGGCCACATTCTTGAATTGGCTTTTCTTGCCAATTCTTAATCCTTACTTGTGCACCTAATTTTCATAACTACTGTATGCTCCGATACAGCAGGTCACAGAACCATAACGAGTACATAGGGGTACCGCGAATTAATAGTATAGCTAATCAGAAGTCTTAGCAAATCTGTGGTTTACACTTCAGTTTGTTTTTTACGTAGATATGGGGAAAATGACTGACTATGGTAAAAAAATTAAATTAATTTTTAAACCACAAAAACTCTTTTTTTCTACCGGAAATACAGTAAAAGTACGATATTTCTCTTAAATTGTTACATTGAGAGCACTTGTCATGAGACATAAAAGACAAATGTATTTTAATTAGTACTTAGAGGTCTGATCATACACTGTGACTAACAGTGAAAACATGACACAGGTATAACCCTACTATCATCAAAGCTCAAAAAAGGCAATATTATTATTCTGTTCAGCAGGTAAGACTATCATGGAAGTCTTTTGAAGAACAGTATTGCAACATCAAAAGCTACAATGAAACATAAGACAGGATTTCTGACGATAAAATATATTGGAACATCAGTCAACCCTGGTAATTTTATTGCAGTCAGTACGATTAGTCAGCAGTAATTGTGGCTCAGAGCCAGTTCAGTAAATTAAGAGAGAAACAAAGAGAGAGAGAGAAAGAAGGCGGCTAAGGAATAGTAGTGGCACAAAGGCGTGAGCAGGCTCTCATGACTTTTGAATGATCAGTGCACCTTTCGCCTTGTGAGACTATCCACCAAATTGCTCACCGTTACATCATTGACTTCTCTATCAGAAATATCTGTGACTCCCAGCACTCTGCATGTCAATAGCATCATCAGTATCGATTTCTTTGTGACTAAACCATCACCGAGCACAACAGGGATCGTGCGGCCATCTTTGTTCCAGTATCGATCACCTCTGAGCTGTCTCGTGCCCCTCCAAGCTGAAAGAAAAGAACAAACATTGTGTTTTTCAGACTAAAGAAGAAACACCAGAGGCAGCTTTGAAAAAAAAAGAAAGAGAGAGAGAGATAAGGTTGTGTCAAGGCTGAACTGCACATTGTTAAAACTCGGCGAAACCTAATCGGTGAAAGTAAAAATGTTATGGCTCCATAAAGCCGGAGATTTTAAATCAGTCTTGGGATCATGTACTAAAGAAAAAAATATATATAAAAAGAATAAGAAGGCATCTGACAAAAGAATGTTTTTATTGTTCGAAAAAACAGAGGAGCTCAGACCTGTCCTGTCAGTGATGTGAGAGCCATAACAAAAAGTCTCATTTATCATTATTTTGTTCTCCCTGCATGGCTGGACTGTTTTCTTTTCCTTGTCTTGACAATTTTGCTGTTATTCGTGCATTAATTTGACTCTTCAATTCCAAACCAATTTAGAAAGCAGACTCAAATCCCTTTGCATTAATGCATAAATATGATGAGAATACAAAGTAATAACAGGACAAGGACATGATTTAAACACTACAACAACAAACAGAAAGAAAAACTCCCTAGTGGCATAATAGAAACGCTTTCGCCTTATCATCCGGACATTGCAAGTTTGATTCCCGTGTCCATAGTCAGGTGTCTAGAGAACAGATTAGCCGTGCTCCCTTGGGGAGGAGTGATATCATACTGGGACTCTCACATCAATCATGGAGTAGAAGGGGTGGAGAGGAGGAATTTTTTCCTCCAAAAATCTTCTGGCGTTCGCAATGTTGCATAAGCAGCTGTTTAAAAAGATGTAGTTGGCTGGTCTCAGGCGAGCAAGTACAGTATGTCACCGCTCCCCTCTGAAAGCATGGCTGGTCTGGCTCTCTAGGAACACGAATCGCTGCAGCATCAACCATATTCAACCTCGCTGTGATCGGGTGAGCGCTTTACTCTGGAGTCTAGTGCTAGATTTTGCACTAACCCTATAGCAGACAAGTCTGTCTTAATTATAGTTTTAACCTCAGACGTTGTCTAGTTGTTCAGTATTATAAATTAAATTCATAAAGTAAGTCATAAATCCAAACATTTCTATAAATTGAAGTTAAATCTAAGTTCAGCCATGCCATTTTTATAATTATTATTTATTATAACTGTACCTGTGAGCAACCAATATACGCTCTCATGTTCTTGTGGTAAAATACATTTTTTTGACATTTGATAAATAATTCATTTTAGACATTTAAAAAAGAAATCATTTGCCAATCTCTGAAACCATTTACAGTACCTCTAGACACTTACACAGTGAGATAAAGTCCTTGAAAATATTTGGTCCCACTGTGCTGTTTGTTTGTTTTTTCAAACCAGGAAGCCTCAAGCACACAGAACCATGTCTTTTGACTACAGACCATTATTCTTTGGGAAAGGAATAGCTGTCAGGTGACGAGGTAGAAGAAGTACAACCGACTGTATCAATCTGTGCTCACTGCTTGAGATCCACACAATCCTCAGTCTGCAATGTTGTCATTTCTTTCTTTTCCTCTTGATCCCAGATGAAATGTGCATTAATTGTGACGTTTGGTGCCTCATAGTGCTGTGTTGAGAGGTTGCCTTTCTGTTATGTATTTTTAATGTATTATTTATTTTTTGATGTACAGTACACGCGGGAAGCATTTCATTGACAGCCTGCTGTAAAATAGATGAAGCAAACTTTCACCCCAAATGTAGATTTATATTCATTCCTTTTTTTCATACTGATTATGCTGTGTGGGCCTGGAGCTTGTCTCACCCATCAACCTACAAGGCATACTGTGGGGTGAAAGCAGTCTACCTGGAGAAAACCCACAAAGCAATGGGGAAAAAAAAAAAAAAAGCCTCCACCACCCCGATGCCCACAAATATTCAGATATGTACAGTACTAACATCCTTATACACTACCAGTCGAACTTTTGGACACACCTTCTAAATCCATGGTCTTCCTTGATTTTTATTCCTTACTACATTGTAAAACAATGCTGAAGGTGTCCAAAATATGCAATAATGCCTTTTGAACAGTTAATATTGAGATGTGTCTGCTGGTAATTCTAAATGAACTTTAGAGGTACAGTAAGTTTTGGTCCTGCCCTCCTGGGATGGTCTTCATGAGAGACAGTTTAATTATGTTGCTTGTTGGGTTTTGCAAATGCATTTGACAATATACATTGAGTGGTCTTTTCAAAAACTATTCCAGAACATCTGACCTTTGTGTCTAAAATAACAAGTGTTGATGTTGTTATTTTTGTTACTTTATTACCTGGTGCCATATACGGTATGTTATTTCATAGTTCTGAAAAAGAAATCCAGTATTATTCTGGAGCAGTGTTCGGGGATGTTACTTTTTAAAGTAACTAATCACATTACAAAATGGACTACTTGCACGTAGACTCGTGACGTACTTCCGCTTTGAAGTAATAGGGCTCGCTGAGTTCCGGTTTGTCG
>JAQQZT010000016.1:9759392-9777254 GCA_030068275.1 Clarias platycephalus | reverse complement strand
TTTTATTTATGCATTTTCAGATACAAATTGCTACAGTATATTGTGATATATATCGTTATCGAGGTAGAAAATTGCTTCTACTGTGATAGAAGATTTTGCTTATATCGCCCACCCCTATTATTTGGAAATGTCAGAAAGTGTACTGGAAAAAAAATTGTCTGGAAAATGATAAAATAATGTAATTTTAGCATAATTTCTAAAAATAAAAAATAAAAAGGACATTACGATGAAATTGTTACTCAGTACTTAAGTAGTCTTTTCACTAAATACTCTTTCTTGAGTAATATTTTGGTTGACTACTTTTAACTTCTACTTGAGTAATATTATTTTGAAGTACAGCTACTCTTACTTGGGTAAAATTTTTGGCTGCTCTACCCACCTCTGATTAGGAGCATTATGCTGGAGCAGAGGGAGAAGCCGGTTGGATGGGGATGCTCAGGAAATAAAAAAAATTGACTTAAACATGAAGTATGTGCTAGTGTGAATAAAGATGGAGCACTGGGAAAAAAAAGCCATGTAGTCTGATGAGTCCCCACATTGACTCTATTCCAGAGCCATGAGCCCTATAGTAGACTGTGTGACTTTATTTGGCCGATGGTATGTCATTGTATCAACTGTAAGATCTCTAAATGATCATGACCCAGACAATGGCTTCAATTCGAAGCCATTGTCGAAGGAACCAGAATTGGATTGTGAGTGCACATTGTCTTATAGCTACTGTATCAGTGCGTAAGTCACTAAAGTTGAATTCTCAATTCTGATTGGTCAGAAGGCAATTAATGTTCTGTAACGGACTGTGACTTTAAATGGGTAAAATAGCATTGCTCTTTTTTTAATTACTAGATTAAAAATATTAATTGTGAAATTGCTGTGGTATAAGCAAAATGAAACAATTGGCACAGGGAAATAATAAATTCCTGGGTGGTAACAGTACCTCAGGCTGTATCATAGCATCCCTATTTTTGATTACTTTCGTATAACAGCCAACATACTCCATCATGTTTTATTCCTTACTTTGCGAGAACGCTGCAGGCAATGTCAAAGAAAAAAGTGTTGAGTGTAAAAGGAAAAAGAAAACTTTGGAAGAACCAAGATCCAGTAGGGGACCATACTTCTCTGTGTACCTGCTTTGGTAATTATGAAGTTTTTTTGTTTGTTTGTTTCTTTGTTCTTTGTTTTTTGTTGGTTTTCTCTTAATAGTCTAGTATTTTCTCTTTATATTGATAAAATTGTTAATGGTTAGTGATATTTATTACTGAAATCTCTTTATTATAGATAAAGAAAACATCTTTTTAGTCACTTATTCATCATAAAACATATTATTTAGTAAGGTTCTAGTTATGACATTAGAAAATATAACTTTCAACCTGGGAGTGTATCGTTTTAATCTACGTACATGTTTGTTTTAAGATTATTTTCTCATTATAGTAATGAAGAAAAAGGAGTTTGCATAATAGAGAACTCACACTGAATTACCAAGGCGTGCATTAGCGAAAAGACTTATTATGCTGTTTGTCTATTGTGCATCTGCAGCTAACTGATTAGATACAAACTGATTAAAAGTTTTGCAGTGTATATGCTCACTCAGTTAGAATGGTCACAACTTTACAGTTTATAGTGATGGCATGTTTTATGAAATTTGCTCCTTGTATGTTGAGATGTTTTTTTTTTCCGTCCCAGATCATATCCGATAAGAAATAAAACACGATGGGGCATGCTGTTATAGGCAAATAATTATTTGGTTATAATTAATAATTTAGATATTAAATTATAATCAATAATGGTGTGTTGTGATAAAACAGTTTTTGTGAAAGTTGATTATTATATCTTATACCTCATACATTCTAAAATGTTTTATTACTCTTATACCATTGCAATTTTAATTTTTATTTATTTATTAAAGCGGTGGTTCTCAAACATTTTGAGTCGAGCTCTTTTTGCGAATCAAAATAAATCTCAGTCTTGCCCTCTTAATTTAGCATCCTACAGTATATGATCATGTGTTTACAACCTTGTGGCAGAAGTTTGAGAATGGTCTACAGATGGATGTGATTGTCCGGTGTCCACACACTGTATGTTTGGCCATTAAACTGTATTAAACATGCTGTTTTCAGTATTAAGCTGCCTTTATAAATTCTGTATCTGTGCTTTCATATTGTAATAGTCTACTGGTGAGAGCTGACGTGGCTCATAAGGTATTGCATTGCATTATTAGTAGTTCAAAGTAAGAGGATGATGAGGTGATGCTCATTTTATTGTGTCCATGTAGTTTACTTTATTTTGAAAGGGTTAACATAAAAATATACATACTGTACAAATGAAATTTTCTTTGTGGACCTCATCAAACATTTTCTGGTTTAATCACTTTTGGGGCATAAAACAAAACAAGTTAATGTGATCTAACCATAAAACTATGTACCAAATATTGTTAATAAAACAGCCACTTAAATTTAATTTAACAGATGTTTTAAATAATAAAGCAAAATAATGAAGCATATATGTTTTTGGTATAATAAATAATTTGGGTAACTACTGTACAGTACTATGCAAAATTACATGAAATTAATGTAAGTACTATGACACTTCACCTTTTTTCCAGGAGTTGCCTTAAGTTAGATGTTGTTTTATGCTTGAATGATTTATAGGTCACTGTGTGGCTTAATAAACAAAAAAATCCTCTCAAACTAGTCAGGTGCGGGAAGTAGCCTGAAAAAGCTTGCCAGAAATGACAGCCAAAAAAGTCCTTCAGGAAGCCTTGAGAACTATTCCTCAAGACTACATAAAAAATACAAGAAAGTCTGGCTCTTTGGTGGCAAAATATGAAAAAATGATGGGTGGCTCAAGACTTTTGCACAGTACCATGTGTCAATCAAGTAAACTTCCTGAAGTGTCAGGGTAGAGTAACATACATTTAGGAAGCAGTGTTGTTAATAATATATAAGAAGACCATGTGATTACATAACTGTTCCATGCAGTTATGGTAAGGCAACAACTCTCTTTAAAATAATCAGATAAATAATTTGGTTAACCTTTCGGGCATGGTCGGGAATACTTAGGTTTACATATCAAATGGTATGACTTCAAATCGTGATATTTGTAAAAATTAGAACTTACTGTTAAAGTTAAATTTTTTTATCTTTACAAGATCAAATACATACATACAAAGTTTATGATAATGCCTGTTAACCTGATTTGTAATTATATGGTGTAACCAGTTACACCATTTGACTCACACTGCAGATCTTTCTAAATAGAGGCCTATTTGTTCAAATACTAGCTAATGAAAGATGTACCAGTGACAAATCTACCCTGTAAAAATGTAATGTTAATGTAATGTAATGTAATGCATGTTCTCCCTGTGCTTGGGTTTCCTCCCACAGTCCAAAGATATGCAGGTTAGGCTAATTGGCATTCCCAGATTGCCCATAGTGTGTGAATGGGTGTGTGAGTGTATGTGTGTGTGCCCTGCGATGGATTGGCACCCTGTCCAGGGTGTACCCCGCCTCGTGCCCTAAGTCTCCTGGGATAGGCTCCAGGTCCCTGCGACCCTGAATACAGGATAAAGCGGTATAGAAGATGAGTGAGTGAGTGAGAAAGAGTAATACAATGGTAATGCCATTTTTCTGGTAGGTCTTGTTACTTTCATACATATAAAATTTCACAGATCCTCATTTTTTTAAATCATATATGGCAGTTTCAAACAAATAAAAGTGGCTCATCATAGAGATAAAAACAAAATGCTGAAATTTACGCACGAGTCCATTAAATTTCCAAAAGACATAAGAGGTTGTTTTGTTTGATGTCCTAAAAGGTTATCCAGAGGAAATGAAAGTGAAATGTGGTAATAGAAAGAAATTATTAAATTACTTTTTTCCTATTATATATGTATTTATGAAATATAAAACAAAACAAAAAAACAAAAGATGTTTCTGGAAAACATACCAGAGAAACCATAGAGAGGTAAAAAAAAAAAAAAAAAGGTACTTGCTGATGTTCTTAGTTTAACCATCTACAAACACATCAGCAGATGAGCATTCAGCATGTAGCCAATCTCGAGCTCATACCAAGTACCCTTGATGATCACAACTATGTGCAACCAGTTGTAGAGAGAGCACTTATACTCAATCTCAAGATTGAAAGAAAAGCATCTCACAGTAGAAAATCACTTCTCAGAGTGACACAATTTTGGTCCTACTCTTAGGAGTAAGAGTAAGCGCAATTTCAACATTTCAACATTCTTAAAATTAATCAACATTCTTAAAATAGAAAATCACCTGGTTCAGTTCCCGGGTGATACTGTTACCTCTCACAGCCGGAGGTCTAGAGAGAGCCCCTAATGGTGCGTGAGTGAGCAGTTCGAAAAGATGCGGCTGGCTGGAAGTGGTAAGGAGTAGCAAACACATGGCGTTCGGTCAGAGACGTGCAGAGGAGAGACGTTTTGGTAACATTAAGACAGAGCTCATGAAAGATACGTTGAATACTTTTTGTGACAGATAGCATGCCGCATGTAACGAACATTGTACAAACATTTCATATACCGTCTCCACAGATGGCTGCTGTTTTATGTTTTTAGTAACAGTGAAGATGCAGCTTTGAAATAGTGATGGTTTGGGTTTGTCACAGCTGACAGTGTCAAAAATAATAAATCAAACTTGCTCTTACAGCACTGCAGATCATACACAACACATTCAGACATTTCCCCCTCACCCAGATTAAAATAAACGAAAGGCAATCTGCATTTATGCACATCACTTGTTTCCCTGGGGTTTTGGGCATCATCCATGGCACACACATTAAAATAATTGTAACAAGGACGTTCATGTGAACCAAAAACATTATTACAGCATGAACACTTAAGTAGTTTTAGATCAAAATTAAATAGTAATAGATGCTAAATAACAATATATGTTAAAAACGGAACTTCATCAATTCATTAACATGACATACCACTGTACAGTATGTGCAGAAAGCTTTCACCATTCCCATTTCCCACAGTTTAAAATTTGTCAAAACTACAACACCCACTATAATGTGGAGCCTACTTTGCAGCTCTCCGTGCCAAAAACATTGATGTGACACATGTTTCCTCCACATTGTAAGTAAAAGTAGGAAGCTTTAAAATAACGTTTATGTCCTACTCTGAGGTAGGAATATTGTTAGTCCTAAATTAACTTTGAGTTCGACACCTAGGGACTACAGGTGTCCATGCAAAAGACAGAGAGAGCTTGAAAGGCAGAAGAGAGACCAAAAAATCGAGAAAAAAATTATAAAGGAAACTTTACAAATACAAAAAGTGGAGGCAATTACTCCTATTCTGTTTTAGGGTGAATGCTTTAAACCTAAATTAGCAATGGACTGAATGTATAACTGGTTTATGTCAAGTGGTGTAACCAGTACATTTCACAAAAACAAAGATATCTTTGGCTTTATGTTCTTGTCAATATTTAGAGAAACAGTTAAAAGTAAGATTCAGATAATCCTGCTACCATTCTCTCTAAAATCATTATTTTAAAATAGATTATTGAAATATATGTGTACTTACATGTATTCTTGGTGGATAAAATATTGCATTTTTATGCTTTTCTTTTGATATACACCTCAAAAATGTCAGGTCCATTTATTGTTTTCTTTTGTTAGACAAAAGTCCAAATATGATCTAAAAGTACATAAAACCAATATAGTTTGAAAATTTACATTGTAACCAAAATGCTTTAAAAAAACATATTTAAGCATTATTTACCATCCCCGTGACCCAAGAGCTATTATTACAGACTGTCATATCTCTAGAACATATTGTGCCGGCATTGGTCAGCAAACTGTCAGTGATCCAACATGAGAAATCCGACTCGGGTGCCTTTTCTGGCAAATCCGTCAGCAGAAACAGGATCCTAAATCATTACAGCCGCCATGAATAGAGTTTCACTCTATATCGTATCTGAATCACTTCTCTTCCCCTCCAGATGAGACGTCTTTTGAAGCTGGCATCAAAGTGCAGATCCACACTCAGGATGAACCGCCTTTCATTGATCAGCTGGGATTCGGAGTGGCGCCAGGCTTTCAGACGTTTGTGTCCTGCCAGGAGCAGAGGGTAAGCGACTGCTGCTGTCCGATTTCCCGAATTAATCTCTGCAGATATGCTGGCTGGTGGTCCTCATTACACTTTTACACATTCATTGTCCTAGTGTGTTTTAAGTCATCACCCTCAAATGACTTAGAGAAACTACTACCGAAGTCAGTCAATTAAGGAAAACAGTCATGGACGTGAAAAGCGATATCGCGCACACTTTGATACCAAAAAAAAGTTAGTAATTTGTTCCTAATGAGCCAGAGGAGACGATGCAAAAGAAGACGAAAGTTTGTGAGGAACCAGATTTTAAAGTTCTCATTTGGGTGACCCTGGATGGTCTATTCATCCATCCATTTTCTATAGCACTGTGTAAGAGGGGGGATGACAACATCCAAACATCACAGTTCACCAAAAAAAAAAAACTTGCTGCTTATGAACTCTCCATATCTGCACCTTTATCTAAGAAAAGAATTAATATGGATTAAAATAAGTCTTCTTCTTGAGTTTTCTGTCCTTAGACAGGTCCGAGATTCCAAGTCCTCCATCGTTTTCTGTCCAACGCCAATTTCTTCAGATCTTCGTATGTTTTGTTGTCAGTCTCTCGTATCATCCAATCAAGTAACTTCGTTCTTGGTCTTCCTACCATTAAAATAAGTATGGACAAAAAATGTATATAGCCTAAAATACCAAAACAACATCACTTACTTCATTGTATTTCATACTGGGCATTTTTCTCAATTATATATTTTGTGGAGCATCTGCAAGGCAAGTGGATGTAAAAAGCACTTTCGCTGTCTGTCTGGACACACCAAAGCTGCTAGTGGTGGAAAAAAAAAATGTGAAAAGTGCTGAATGACGTCAAACGCTTTTTTTTTTTGCCAAAGGTCACAAGTTGGGGCAAGCATGAAAAGCCGAGTGTTGGTGAAAAAGAATTGGCAGTGAGCTAACATGAGGAGACTTTCATCATAAATCTAACATATTTCATTGCTATTATTTCAGTATTGTTGTATAGTTAATCATAAAACTACTTTTAGGACTGATATGTGATGTAATCCCTCTTTACAGTCAAGTCACACAATTGGCTTTTATTGCATTGAATAAAATGAATCTACATTTTGTTTCTTTTGCTAATAAATGTGGCTTGATAATAAATCTAATGTATGTACAGTAGTAAGCTAGAATAGTACGGTTAACCAGTACTAGTTGGGACTGATAAGGAGGGTTGGCTAATGACAGTGGAAATAAGATTTGTGTTTCTTGTTTTTGTAAAGTGTAGAGTTTATGCCCCTATCATTTACAATACTATATGTATATGCAACAAAAATGTTAACTGTTTTACATAGCATGTAGTAGAACTCATAAAACTTCACCAAAGTACAGCAAGTATAATATGGATAAAGAGAAATGCTACAAAGAAAATCAGTGTTATTACATAAATACAAATCATTCAGCTGAACTAAGAAATTGCAAAATGCAATGAAACAGATTACTCTGCATCCCTCCTCTGATCCAGGTCAGGTCAGGCCAAAGGACCTCATCCACATCGGCTGCGATGTTCTCCTTGGCCATGCAGAAGGGGGACGGAAAGAAAATGCCTGGCATGGCAGCCCCATTCCTGGCATTCATCTGTGTGGATGGCATCACAAGCATTCTCCGTTGCCTGGAGTAGTGCCACACACTCGTGGGGTCTGCGTTCGTACACTTTGCACCGCTGTGCTGAAAATAATATCTTCATTGAATTTCAAAACAGTAAATATGGTGGAAAGTACAGTGCTACAGTACAAAATGTGGGTTGTTGGTGAATCAGTTGTGGATCAGAGAGGCCTGGTTGAAACTCACATTATCCCAAATGACAAACCTACAGTACTTGGGCTGCTCTGGTTGCTCTTCCTGTAGGAGGATGAGATCTTTTTGAGTTCATCCAGTACTGTTAGCAAACTGGGAGTGTTATAGGGACCAAGTTGTGCATGGTGATGCATCACCCCACGCTGACCAAAATGTGCAGAAATGACACATGGTGACATTTCTGTCACTCTGCCCAGGGACAGTGACAAAGCCACGGTTGCCAATAATGTTCCTCCCTCGCCACCTGGTCTTCTGCAGGTTAAACCCTGCCTCGTCAATCAAGTGATATTCACAGGGAAGAGCTCTTGCAACACA
Source organism: Clarias platycephalus (assembly GCA_030068275.1). Taxonomy (NCBI): domain Eukaryota; kingdom Metazoa; phylum Chordata; class Actinopteri; order Siluriformes; family Clariidae; genus Clarias; species Clarias platycephalus. Next base: position 9,769,027 of record JAQQZT010000016.1, on the reverse strand, counting down.
TTCAAGCACTCTTTGGAAAAAGGGGAGAATGTCATCAGGCAAAAGGCCTACTGTACATACAGGAGCACCGAGGTACATACTGTAGTGACATGTCTATGCAGAGTGCACTTTTAATTTCACATGCTATACTTGGTAAACTCAGTCAGCGCTCAAAGACATAGTCGATTGTGGACAGGCTGACCTGGTCATTATTTGCGAAATGGACATCGTCTTCCAGAACTCTAATTTCCCTCCAGATGATGGCATTATTTAAAAAAAAAAAAAAATTTTTAAAAACATTGTGCTCTGCTATGAACTGAACAGAAAAAGACCCTTTATACGATTCACATATTTACTGCATAACATAAATGTAAGACAAACATTGCACTATAGGGTACATTTCTGAGAGCTCTGTAGATATCCTTAGAAACCATAAGGTTACTGTATGGTATTCTGTAACTACTGTAGAGATTACTATAAAACTTCTCAAGTGGTTACTCACCTATTCTCTTCTCTAAAGGCACGGTTAACTCGCCTAACACCTGTGTAAGTCACTTGAGACCTCTTTTATACTCTGATACACGATTAAAGCGTTCTTCCAGTTAAGTTTGCACAGGTGCAACTTGAGTGAGACTAATCGGAAAGCAGAGTGTTGCATTGTGAAGGCCAGTGTTTCTCGGTGAACACAGTCTGCTAAGTGATGCAATTTGTGTTCAGAGATTTGAACAGCTGTAATTTAGAGAAATATTTGAATGAGACCAAATTGTGCTTTAAAGTTTAACAGTTTTGATTTATGTTGTTGATACGTGAGCTTCAAGTTTTCAGAATTGTGTGGATAAATTCATTTTGTTTTGGTGGGGGGGGGGGTTGTGCGCGGCGTATAAAATGGGGTAAAAACTGTAATTTGCAGCTTTCCAGTGAAAATTAATACACTTTAAAAGGGCATGGGAGCTTTTAGAAAAAAAGGAGTCTTACAGTCTAGAGACAGTAACTAACACTCAGTTTTTTAAGCCTGTGGACAGGAAATGTCAGCCTTAATCTTTTCAAGCGCAGGCGAGAGGTGGCCTGATACTGATGCATCGTCCGTAAGCTCTCTGGCCCTCGTAATTGGAGGCGAATGAAATCCCGACTTGAAGCGAATCGATTTTTTTTTTTTTTTTCGTAACGTCCTGCTCGCTTAACTTTGCTGTAGCATGCAGATCTCATCACAGTTTCTCACCCTCTTTACCGTGTGCATGTGCCGACCCTCGTCTCTTTCTTACCATAAACCACTCTACATGTAAATCAGCCGAACAAAACACACAGAGGATGGACATGCTGCCCGATATTATACAAGCATACATGTTCACATGCACACGGCCTGCAAGTTGCCTCTAGGGAACTTTGCACATTGCTCATTTTTCACACAAATGAGGTATAACTTAAGTATCTAACCTGTATAGCCTGTACACTTAACATCTGATACACTTCTTTTTCCATTCTATCTTAGTACTTGAGTACATTTTGTTCTCATTCCAAATGTATTTCTTTATTGGAATGAAATTTTAGTTCACGAATGGTCATATAGGAGGCGTCACGGCGGTGTAGTGATTACCGCTGTCGCCCTGCACCTCCCGCCTCTGTGTGCATAGAGTTTGCATGTTCTCCCCCTGCTTCCTGGGTTTCCTCCGGGTACTCCGGTTTCCTCCCATAGTTCAAAGCCATGCAGATTAGACTGATTGGCGTTCCCAAATTGCTTGTAATGTGTGAATGAGTGTGTGTATACAGTATGTGTGTGCACTGTGATGGATTGGCACCCTGTCCAGGGTGTACCCCGCCTCGTGCCCTAAGCCTCCTGGGATAGGCTCCAAGACCCTGCAACCCTGAATATAGAATAAAGCGGTATAGATGATGAGTGAGTGAGTGAGTGAGGATAGTCATATAGTCATATCACACTGTATATGACAAAAAAATTTTTATTAGAATTTATGAATTTACGATCAGCTGTATTTGCTGATCGTGTGCTAATAGTGAATTGGCTACAGGCTCTAGTTTCAGAGGGCAGCTTTGAACAAAAGCAGTTTTTAATGACTAATTGCTCCACCCTCCTCTTCTTTCAATTCCAGATGACTACTTTTAGCTGGAGCCATTCATGTTCAGCAGTGCTAATAGGCTACATGCTCATTCCCCTCTCTACTCCAGCATGGACTGACGGTGAAAACGATTGCAAACTGAACAGGCTGTTCTCAGTATATTTAATTAACCTGGTCACTCAGGCTGAGTCTCCTATCAACGACACGCTGTCTCTCCTTTGCTCCGTCTGACTAACGCAATTATAGCTGAACATTTTAAATAGAAACAGTTAATATTTTCTCTCTTTTTTTTCGTCTGCCAACTTCAAGGCTTATTTGCATTCGCATCGCATTCTGCTCCTTTCTTATTATTACTATTCGTATGTGTCCGAGTCTGTCGGAGGGATTTATTCATTCAAATTATTGTAGGACATTAGGACGAAATGAGACTGCATATACAGTAGATATGTGTTTCAACTCTAACGAAATGTAATGAAAAAATTGTTGCTTTTCTTTAAGAGTGGTGAACATGTAGCAAGGCGTGAACATGCAGCAAAATATTTTATAGTTTTATAATAGTGATCTGATAGTGTAACTAGACAACATCGGGTGGTGATCTCCATTATGAATTTTGATGTACATATGAAGAAAATGAGGGTGAGGATTGAACCCAGGATTAGATGGTGGAAGATCTGTGTGAAATTTCAGAGAAGAGGAGAGTCAGGCACTGGGCAGTGGTACAGAGATGCGGGACAACTTGTCAGCTACTGCAGAAGTGGTAAAGGAGACAGCTAGGAAAGTATTTGGCATGACATCAAGACAGAGGAAGGAAGATAAGGAAACTTGGTGGTGGAATGAGCAAGTACTGTACAGGAAAGCATCAGGAGAAAGAGCCTTGCAAAAAAGAATTGGGAGGTAATAGAGATGAGGAGAGTAGACAGGATAAGGAGTGAAGAGGGACGTGGCAAAGACTAAGGAACGGCACATAGTGAGTGGTACTGTATATGGAAGAAAGGTGGAAAGTATTTATATCAACTGGCCAGACCAAGTGCATATTTTATCACCCTAGCTACAGGCGAGGGTGATAAAAGATGCAGATGGATGGAAATGTACTGACAGGAAGAGTGAGGTTTAAGAAACTGGAGGGAGTAGTATGCGGAGCTGATGAATGATGAAAATGAGAGAGAGAGAGAGAAAAGGTTGGATGAGGTGCTGGTAGTGAATCAGGTAGTACAGGGAATTAGTAAGGTTGAAGTGAGGACAGCTATGAAAAGGATGAAGAGTGGAAAGGCAGTTGGTCCGGATGACATTCCAGTGGAGGCATGGAAGTGGTTTGGAGCGATGACAGTGGAGTGGCGTATTAGATTTTAAAAGATCTTGAGAGGGTGTCTGATGAGTGGAGAAGAAATATTTTAGTTCCAATTTTTAGGAACGAGGGAGCACCTTTCTGTCACAGAATGAGACCTGCAACAACTAGAGAGGCATAACGTGCCACACCATGAACTTATGGGAAGAAGTAGTGGAAGCTAGGTTGAGGAGAGAGGTGACAATCTGTGAGCAGCGGTATGGCTTCAACCCAAGAAAGAGCACCACAGATGCCGTGTTTGCTCTAAGAATAATGATGAAGAAGTATAGAGAAGGTCAGAAAGAGTTGCATTGTGTGTTTGTAGATCTAGTGGAAGCGTATGACAGGGTGCCCGGAGATGACCTGTGGTATTGCAAGAGGAAGTCAGGAGTGGCAGAGAAGTATGTGATGGTGGCGTCAGATATGCACAGCATTACAGCGGTGAGGTGTGCCGTAGGTACGACCGACTGGTTTAAGGTTAAGGAGGCACTGCCCCCATAGATCTGCTCTTAGTCCCTTCCTGTTTGCAGAGGTCATGGACAAGTTGATGGATGAGGTAAGACAAGAGTCCCCTTTGAATATGATGTTGGCAGATAATATAGTGTTGAACAGTGAGAGTAGGGAGCAGGTTGAGATGAGTCTGGAGAGGTGGAGGGATGCACTGGAGAGAAAAGGTGCAGTTGCACGGAGAGGAGGTAGGGAAGGTAGAGGATATACAGTGTATTTAAATCTTTAGGGTCAGCTGTCCAAAGCAATGGGGAGTGTGGTAGAGAAGAGAGTGCAGGCAGGGTGGAATGGGTGGAGAAGTGTAACAGGAGTGATTTGTGACAGAAAAGTATCGGCAAGAATGAAAGGAAACATTTACAGGACAGTAGTGAGAAAAGCAATGTTTGCCGCTGGCAAAAAGACAGGAAGCAGAGCTGGAGGCGGCAGAGTTGAAGATTTGCTTTGGGAGTGACAAGAATTGACAGAATTAGAAATGAATATATTAGAAGGGACAGCGCAGGTAGGATGGATTGGGGACGAAGTTAGAGAGGCAAGATTAAGATGGTTTGGACATGTGCAGGGAGGACATGCGGAAGGTTGGATTGACATATGGATGAGTAAGATGGAGACAAATGGTCTGCCGTGGGGACCCCTAACAGGAGCAGTCGAAAGAGTAAATTTATTCATTCATTTATTTATGTATTTATTTATTTGCAATGTTAAATCAGTAGCTAATTGTGAAATCAGGGCCCATAAGGGTCGAGTAGGAAATTGTTCCTTAATGGCCAAAAAATTTCAGATTGAAGCAATTTTTATCCTCCTTTAGGAGTAGAGATAAGAACACTTTATCAACATTCTTAAAATAAGAAATCACTCCTACCTCCACCAAAATGTAGGAGAGCTCCGGAGGTGTCCTAACTGGTTAGAAGTAGCGAGGAAATGGTTTTCAGGCAGAGATGCGTGCGGAGGAGAGACGTTTTAGTAACATTGAGCTCATAAAAGATACTGCAGATGACTGCTACGTTACGTTTTTTTTTTAGTAGCAGCAAAGAAACAGCTTTGAAACAGTGATGATTTGGGTGTGGCACAAATAATAAATCAAACTTTGCTCTTTCAACACCACAGATCATGAACAGATTCATACATTTCCTCACCATATGCTCCATGTGATTCAGGAAGGAGTTTTTCTTTCACATGGGACAGCTGTCTGCACATATCTAAAAAAAAAAAAAAAAAGCGATTTCTAACTGGTCACTGTAGGAATAAAGAATCATCTATGTTTAATGAACGAAACCTGACAACACACTGCTTTGTGTTTAAAAAAAAATGTTTGAAAAAAACATCCATTTCATCTCACAAAACATGCATGACGCATTTCGGAAAGAAATGACTTTGTGCTACAGTAATCCACCCCCTCTGAAATCTTTGGTGATGATCTTCTTATTTTTGTCGGTCTTGGCAGGGTGATCTGTTATTTTTATCAGTAAAAGACTTAGCATTAGAAGGAAATTGGCTATTTTAAAATAGCTACAGTATAATAGTCCTAATGCCCTTATAATGAATGCATTTTATTATAAAAAATATCCATTCTTACAGACAACCTTTAGACACCTTCCTCTTTCTCTCCCCTGAGCTATTGACAAGGGACAGCTGCACATTACTGGCTACAGTCACTATTCATTCAACATAGACGTTCTTTACTTTTTACTTTTTCATGAAATTTCGTGCTGTACAAATATAACGCTTTCCTTTCCTTTGAACGAGTCCAAAGTTAAATTTGTAGTAAATACAGCATAGGCATCAAAGATACTACTCAGTTTAGATCAGTGACACTGCAAGAGCTTCATCTGAGTTTCAGTTGATCTTTGGTATGCATTTCTGCATCGAAAGAGGATTGTGGAATTCAGTATACTGTACCAAATTAGAATGACCAGGACCTATAGGAATGTGCTTATATGCTTAGATACATTATATCATTGACTGACGAATTTTGAAACTGTGCTCATGGTTTGAGCCGTCAACAGTATTTACATTAGTTGGCATTGAAGTATTGCTACACATTAGCGAATTTTAGAATTTAACAAATTCCATAATGTTGAATTAACACCCATCAGTGTTTATAGAGTCCAGATGAAGGTATGTTAACAACAGAAGGTCCGAGTATCTATGGGGCTCCAGAGACCTGCTCCTTATCCTTCATAGGGTCAAAGCGGTCCTGGAGCCTATCACAGGGATCTCAGGGCACGAGGTGGTCCCCCGTGAACGCAGTGCTAACCCATCCCAGAGCATTAGCACACACTCTCATACCCAATAACGTACTATGTGCAATTTAAAATTGTGTGACTGTAGGAATAAACCAGATTAGACAGATAACACCCAACCCAGGAGGTGCGAGTTGACAGTGCTAACCACTAAGCTGCCGCGGTAGGTCAAATTTTTTTTTTTTTTAAGTATACCAAACCTTCTCTCAGTTTACATTTATTCATTCATCGTCTCAATCGTTTTGCCATTCAAAGTGCTTTTGACTTGTGACTGCTTACTGGCTGGATGCAAAGCCACGTCTTTAGCCCATGTTTTTTCGTTTAACATCCTGTTGAAGCTCCTGCTTCTGTATCCCTTGGGCCTTTTGTGCACTATTAAATGTAAGTCATTGCCCATATTTGAATATGGAAACTTACTTGTGGTGAATACATTTTTTTTATGTTTTGAGAAAAGTTGAAAATTTCATACAAACTAACTGAGATCAAATGAACAGAATGCATGGCAGCTGTAACAGTTTCCAAGACTGAAGGATGGGGGAAGCAGGCCTGAGTCTCAGTAGGGAATTTTATTTTACAGTCTGTTCACTCTTTATTTCAACAACTGTGCTTTTCAGCCAGGTAGAAAACTAACTAACTCACTCGCTCGCTCGCTCGCTCACTCTTCCACTCTTCGTTCTGTGCTTCACCTGTCTCTCTCAGAGATCGTATTTCTTGATCGTCATTTTGAGAGATACTGTATGTTTATATAGATTAAAAAAACGATAATTGCCCTTCATTTTAAAATCTCAAGATATTTAATAGCGTGTCATTTTCATTGATTTTGACTTTTAAAGATTTATATACACTCATTCTCTATACTGCTTGTCCTGTACAGGGGTGCCACTAGGCAGGGTTCAACCTGGACGGGATGTCAGTTAACCACAGAAAACAAACGCTGTTGTGGAAATTTATTATGCAACTTCAAAAACAGAAATTTGAATATATATTGAAGCAAAAACTGATTTATTACAAAACGTACTGAAATGTATATAACAAGATGGAATCTGTCATTCCTATGTAATGTCAATAACTTATTACTTAATATATATATATATAAATTAATTATTAAGTAATAGTAATATTATATCATCCTTAATAATAATGAATGGGGCATGAAATTAATGCCAGGTTTCGCGTGACCTCCATGTGTCTTTTCGCTCCAGCAAGACTGATCGGTAATTTTGTATGTCCATTTCCGGTGAAGTAATGAACCATTGCAGTCATTTCATTCATAATGAAACAGAGTATAATGAAATGGGAACTATGATGAGATCAGGGAGAGAGAAACTGACACTGTATTCAAGCTGTAAAATATGAACAGTTGTAGTACAGTGGAACGAGCTGGTTTATGTTATATTTCCACTAAACAGATAAGTACTGGCACCATGGCCACTTTTGCACTAAGCCGTCCCATCATGCACCACAGAACAGAGAGTCTTAAACCAAAATGACTAGATATTACACAAGAAGAGGGGCAGGGGTAGCTCCGTGGATAAGGTGCTGAACTGCTGACCAGAAGGTCCTCGGACCGAGCCCAAGCCCAAGCGCCACCAGGCTGCCATTGTAGGGCCTTTCAGCAAGGTCCTTTCCCCTCAACTGCTCAGATCCAATCTGGTGTCAAGCTGTCAACCCATCCCTGTAAGAAACTGCCACTGAAACAGCCGATATATCTCAAGGAGTGGGCAGTATTTGCTGCCCGGTGCCAAGTGGATAGACCCTTATCCCCCTATCCTTATTACACGAGGAGACGTTTTGTCCATGGGGATGCTTCTGTTGTTTAAAAATACAATTATCATTTATTTACACAAATGTAATAATCTGCTCATTTAGTAGTAAAGTTAAAATATAATATAATATAATAACATACCTTTGAGGATTTACCATGCAGTGTGAAACACAGCTTATGTGCTGCATAATGTTGTTTACTGTATTTGAGAGTTTTTTTGTTTGTTTGTTTGTTTGTTTTGGAAGCCTATCTCCAGGCACAGGGCACACACTTGCTTACACACACACACTCATCCTCCATATCCCCTGAAGCAAAGCCTCTTTCAAATCCTGCACTGTCGTAGTTGGCTCTTAAACAAGCTTCCAGTACGCTCCTGGAAACAGGTAAGCGAGAGTGGATTAACGCTATCCGCATTTGATTTCCTCGTTTCGACAGATGCTTTTTACAGTACCCGCCGAGAATAACAAGTGGGGCAGAATTCAATTCAGGTATTTAGCAGAGTAATTGAGGGTCATTCTCCAGATAGACAACATTGCCTCTAACAGTCCAGGGATTCAAACTTTTTTACTCCTGAGCCACTGCTGCCCATTTGCAAGGAGTGAAGGCATTACTGGGCAGAATGGAAGAACATTGCATCTTCTGACTAAGATTCCCTGCACTGAGCTGTCACTTGTGGGTTGATGTTTTTTCTCATTCCCCTAGCCGGAAAAAAGAAAATGATCATGGGGTTTTAGTAATTAGATTGGGATGTTAACAGTCACGATATGAAAATTGATGGATGCGCATGCTGATGCATTAGTGCTGAGTTTCTTTAGAGGAGTCAGAAACAGAGGACACACAGGTTGAGGAGTGTGCGTATATCTGTGTTCCGATCATTTGTGCATTGTGCATTAATAATTATGTCAAGGGAAAGACTTAACACAAAGTCATTTCAACAGTATCATGAATGAATATGAATGAACTGATTTCTTCTTCTTTCTTTCTTTCTTTTTTTTTTTCATTATGCTTTCTTTTCATGTGTACTTGCAGTTGACCTACCTGCCCCCTCCATGGGGCGACTGCAGGTCCGAACCCATGGACTCAGACTTCTTTACCACCTACAGCATCACAGCGTGCCGCATCGACTGTGAGACACGCTACCTGGTAGAGAACTGCAACTGTCGCATGGTGCACATGCCCGGTGAGGACATTCCCTTCATTTATCATTACTCACATCATTACTACTGTACGACTCAAAATCACAAATGCAAGTAATGTTACATTTTGGAGCTATACTTGCATTAACTATTCATCATAACTTAGAGGCTGATCGCATCTGAATCTGTCCAGTTGAAGAGTTTTTGGATCTGTTCACTTGCATCAAAGCATTTTCTGTAACAACAGAAAAAATGGTCCAATGAGGGACAAAAGTGGAGGTTAAGAGACCGGATTAAGGATAATGAGTCTTCCATGTACAGTACTTTACCATGTACATTTCAAAACAAGGACGAATAAAAAATGTGATCCATGTATCAAAGGCAGAATTTTCTCCCAAGTAAAAGATGTTGAACAAAAATAAATAATGGCAAATAATATAAGAGTTATATGTTTACTTTTTTAAAGGTAAAATACATGTGGTGGCAAACTGACTTAGTGGTTAGTAAGGTCAAGGGTTCAAGTCCTGCCTCGGGTTATAGCGTTATATTCCTGTCACAATTCTGAGCGCGTGGTTTGACATTTTGAGAGCAGACTAAGCACTCTATGCGCGT
>JAQQZT010000016.1:9670670-9695241 GCA_030068275.1 Clarias platycephalus | reverse complement strand
TGTGCCTTGGCAAAAAGTTCCATTTTTGTCTCATCTGTCCATAGGACATTCTCCCAGAAGCTTTGTGGCTTGTCAACGTGTAGTTTGGAATATTCCAGTATGGCCTTTTTATGATTTGTTTTCAACAATGGTGTCCTCTTTGAACATCTCTCATGCAGTCCACTTTGGCTCAAACATTGACAGATGGTGCGATCTGACACTGATGTTCCTTGAGCATAAAGTTCACCTTGGATCTCTTTAGAAGTCTTTCTGGGCTCTTTTGTTACCATTCGGATTATCTGTCTCTTTGATTTGTCATAAATTTTCCTCTTGCAGTCCAGGGAGGTTGGCTACAGTCCCATGGATCTTAAATTTCTAAATAATATGTGCAACTGTAGTCACAGGAACATCCACTGTAGCTGCTTGGAGATGGTCTTATAGCCTTTACCTTTATAGCCTTATTTATTTATCCCCCCCCCACCAATTATTTTCTCCCTAATTTAGTCGTGTCCAATTCCTCTCAGTCACTAGGGGGCTCCCACATTAAGGCTACTACTACCACTCAGTCGGGAGGACCGAAGACTATCACGTGTTTCCTCCGAACCACGTGACGCCAGCCGACTGCATCTTTTCGACTTTTAAAAGTCTCGGGGGACAGGGCCCTCCACTTGCGCGAGCTCAGAGACGCCCCTGATTGGCTGTAGAGCTGTGATTAATGTGGGAGCACATCCCTCTGAGAGAGTTCAGCCAATCAGCTCTCTCTAGACCTCCGGCTGCGAGAGGTAACAGCATCACCCGGGAATCGAACTCGCGATCTCCGGATAGCGAGCACTTTGCCACTGCACCACTCGGAGGCCTTAGGTCGCCCCTTCTGCCACCAAAAGAGTAATGACGTATGTGTTCTGACCCATAATATATTTCTTATTGATCTTTTTTTTTTTTCCCCCACAGGTCACATTTCACTGCATATCATACTGTGTATGACTGTGTATGTGACAAATAAATAAAACTTTCATTGGTTATGTGACTAAAGGCAGTTACACCCTAGTTACCACCCCCCCCCAACCCCTCACCCCCGGTCAGGTTGCCAGCTTGATGCCCAATTGTCATTCACACAGTACGGGCAATTAACCTAACAGAGAAAACTCACTAAGCACATGCAAACTCCAGGCACACGGCCCTGAGGCAAGAATTAACTGTTCAATATTCATTTTCATTTTCATTAACATCTTCATGCACAAATGCCTCCTGTTGCTGGTTGTCTTTAATACTGTAGTGTAGCACAGGCTGCACCACATCATTTGTTTCCCCTTTACAGAGCCATTACTGAATATAAAAATGTATTGAAAGAGAGTCTCTGTCTCCTCCTTTAATGGTTTGAGTGCAAAATAATTTGACCTGGACCTGAGTGATGGAAAGTATTTAAGAGTGTATATTTTTCCCCAGAACAATACAGACTAAAATAGACTAATGCAACCGATTTGACTCCATATGCCATACTCCATATTACACTCCTATGTCTATAGAGGACTATTTATTTTATTACCTTTTGCACTCTTGTTCAAATAATCTGGACATATTCCAGTGTTTGCACTCTCACACACTTACTCACACTCACTCATTCTCTATACCGCTTATCCTGCACAGAGTCACAAAAAGGCCTGGAGCCTATCCCAAGGGTCTTTGAGCACTAAGCAAGATTTAAAAAAAAAATCAAAAAATCAAAAGGGCAGAGCCATGGTAAACTGCCACAAAGTTTGTTTTGTGAATGGAATGTTGGCTCCCGGATGTGACCGGGTATAAGCAGGGTACACCCTGGATGCATCGAAAATCCATCACAGGCAAACTCAAACACTCGTTCATACACTATGGGCCTAATCTGCATGTCTTTGGACTGTGGAAGAAAACCCACCAAGCACAGGGAGAACACACATGCCACAGTGATAACCACTACGCTACTGTGCCACCCCCAGTGTTTAGAATTAGGGTATTAATTAATTCATTCATCTCTTATATAAATTATTCTGTGCAGGGTTGAAGGTGCTGGAGCATATCCCAGGAGACTTAAGACACTGGACAGGGTGGCATAGCGGTTAACACTGTGGCCTTCCACCTCTAGAGTCGAGGGTTCGTTTCCCGCCTTGGATCTACGTGCAGTTTCTGTGTTCTCCCCGTGCTTGTTGGGTTTTCTCTGGGTACTCTGATTTCCTCTGACAGTTCAAACACATGCAGATTAAGCTAATTGGCGTTCCCAAATTGCCCATAGTGTGCATGAGCGTGTTTGTGTGTATGGATTGCCGTCCCGTCCAGGATATACCTCACCTTGTGTCTCCTGGGATAGGCTCCAGGCCACCAGCAACCCTGTATACAGGATAAAGCGGTATAGACTGTGAGTGAGCGAGTAAATAATCTTTTACCCCTTTTTTAACGCCAACATTTATCATCTGTACTGCACAGCTGTAGAGTACATGAGCCTTAAATAAGCCTGTCCATCACAATTTGTTCACACAACAACTAAAAATTAATAAACTCACATGTTTCTATTAGTCAATCATCGATATTCTAAACTTTGTCTGGTTTTAATGATCATTTATTAAAAACAACAACAACAACAACAACAACATGTAAATAGAAAGAAAAACACACAAAAAAACTACAAAGAAAAGCTTACAATGAAGACTTCCTGTTTCCTGTCACGTGACATACCTCGGCTTCCCCCATAGGTGGATCGAGTGGACGGGGCTCCTCCGCGTTGTGGAGAGAAGATGGCGGCGCGTGGAGGTTTTCAGCAAGCGGCGTCTGGAGGCGGAGGAGGCGGTGGAGGCGGCGGGATGGGACCAGGACCTCCGGTACCGGGCGGAGGAGGAGGAGGACCGGGCATGGCTCCTGGAACGCCTGCTGGAAGGATGGGACCCGCGGGGCCGCAGAATCCGATGTATCGTTCTCCGATGCCTGGGCCTGGATACCCGGTAAGAGCGAAGAGAACAAAGAGGGCCGGCCGGCCGGGCGGGTTATCTCAACTTGTAGCGTTCCACAGTACGGAGGTCAGTGTGACCTGTCGGGATTTCATCCACTGCGTGTTATTTTTGAAGCTCGCCTGTTCTGAGTTCTGTACTGTAGTGGAGTAGATGAATTACACCGGGAGCCGTTCAGGCGAAGAGTCGGCACTGTAGGCAAAGAGCTAACTGATTAGCTTAGTTACCTTCCAGTGTGAGAAAAGAACAACACGGGAATAATGAGCTTTAATGCTATCCAAATGAGTCTCTGATACTTTGTAGTACTCATAAAAATGTTAGGGCTACTACAAAAAAATAAGTATAAACGAATATTTATATTATTATTATTCTAAATATTATCATCATTGTGACTGATTTAGAAATTATGTTCAAGAAAAAGAGACTGTCTGTTTATAGCTGCTACTGTATAATATATATTATATAAATCATATATACATTGCAAAATTCCTAAAGATACAATTTAAAAATCAGTTATGTAACCAACTTCAGCAGCAAATGTAATTTGCCCTCTCGTCTGTTCCAACCACTAAGCATCACCAGTATAATCACCAGCCTGATCATCGGCCGTCCTCTGTACCTGTTTCTTACTGGCTCATGCTTTAAAATTAAATAAATAAATCTATGTTTGAATGTTTCACAGGTCACTGTATGGCTTAACAAACAAAAAGCATTCCTCTGAAACTGGTCAGGTTCAGGTATTATTCAAGACTCAGGAAAATGGAGAAGTAGTACTTAAGATGTGTAATAATAATAATAATAATAATAAAAGAAGACAAAAGTCTGTTTTGTTGGAAACAAAATCTGAACAAATGCTCAACTTTTGCACAGTACTGCAAGTGTGACGAACTTTGTTCCATGTACATTCCCAAGCATCAAGTGTAAATGTGATATGAAGCAAGGAATATATCCCTGTATTTTTAGGCTGAATATGGGTTGATGTATCGCACAATTTTCTATTAAATGTTCTGTTGTCACGTGTAAGATGTCACAAGCACTTTTATTAAAACGGACTACGATCAAAATAAAATGTGAAGACAGGTTTTCATTCCCTGTTCGAAACATGCCGCAGTGTTTTCCACAGGTCTGAAATGTATTCGTGGTGGTAACCAGCGGAATAGAACAGTGTTTTTTCTGTCAGCACAAAAGTGGTCTCATACATACATACATACAACAAATATGTATGACCTTACTGTGGAACCTCGACATACGAATGCTCTCGCTTATGAATTTCCACGTCAAAAATCAGTATTGTTGCAAAAAACTTGCATCAGCACGCAAAGGATTTTTGACATACAGATGAACCGAACGCCGGCTAAATTGCGCGTATGTCCGGGAGCCGTTCAAAACCCCAAGTGAAGCGAGTTTACAATTTTTATTTCTTTTTGTCAGCGAAATCTGTTTTCGAAAGACTCAACCCAGATCCCAACATTGCCTTCAGCATCAATTTAAAGACTGTGATTTCTCATATTTTATTGTAGTTTTGGTAGTATGTTTGGGTGACTTGAACAGATTATCTGCATTTACAAGCACGGACCCGAGTCCACTTGATCTCAAACCCTGGTTATGTGTAGTACGCATGCTCACAGTGCAGCATACTCGCGCATGACACAAATCAATCATGAAAGCCAAATCTTTCTAAACACAGAAGTGCAGTGATTTTTGAACGCATCTTCATGAACACCATCTCTCTTCTCTGACAGCTCACCTGAGATTGCTCTTGATATTTTCTTCAAAATATTAGGAATAGTGTGAAGGATGACTTTCGTGTACAGTTAACCCTTGGATTGCGAGCATAATTCATTCAGGAAGTGTGCTTGTATATCAAAGTGAATTTCCCCATAAGAAATAATGGAAACTCTGATTTGTTCCACAACCCAAAAATATTCATAGAAAAATAATTAATACAAAATATAAAGTAAAAATAAAACCAATTAGTTTGTACTTTACCTTTGAAATTAATCCTGACACACTAACACTGCTTTCTGACCGAGAAAAACTCTGGATATTTAACAAGGAACATCTCTAATGACACTTGCTTTTGGTTTAAGTGCGTGCACACGCACATGGATGTTGACTGTACGAGCGCACTGAGACTGAGCATGGGACACGACTACCTATAATCGCACCCCATTAATTGTGATCAAGTGACACACTGCAGACAAAGCGCATGCGTACTACTCGTATATCAAGCCCTCGCTCATTTATTGAGTTTACATTTATTTTAAGATTTTGCTCGCCTGGGCACAGTAATACAACATAGGGTGGAGTAGCTCAATCCAAGAAATGAATTATTTATCTTTTTCTTCATACATAAACTCAGAGATGCACATGATTGGATAATGTCTATAACTATAATTGACCAGAGTGAGTAAAACATCTCCCTGAACCAGAGTACACGGTCAGTTCTGCTTGTAAGGATTTGAACTCTTGATCTTTGTACAATAGCTTATACATTTTATTTTGCACAACTCCCAACAGTGGAGCTGCATTTTTCTTTTTTAGATACATCTGGTGTTTTTCTGTTACTACTCCTGCAGTGTGGATGTAGCAGGCTGTCAGAGTGTGAAACATTTTCTGTTAAGAAAATTGTGTGAAAGGATATTGATCACTACTTAATTCGTCTTCATCTCTCAGAGATGTTTTTCTCTAAAGCCATGTTCGGCTCTTTTCTCTCTCTGGCCTTGACTGCTTCCAAAGAACGCACGTGTGCTTGCACGGCAGTGCGTTCGGCATGTCCGCAGTCTCCACGCTCGCTTTGCGCTTCAAGGTCATTGGAGCACGTTGTGCTGTGAAAAGAGAGCGGCCTTTTTTTATTTTATGGGAAAATGAGACATTCATCATGTGGTACAAAATGTGCAGGATATTTTTCACTATAGTTATGAATTGTGTTTGAGTTCGACACGCATGCTCAGGTTGGGGGGCGGGGGGAAGCGTGACGACGAGATGCGAAACATTTCTTAGCCTACACACACCAGGTGGAGAGGAGTGCGTCGTTAAACGATCACCTATAGTTGGTGGTTTGTCCGTTAGTTAAAGGAGAGACAGGAGGCAGGTGGTTCGCCCATTGGGTCGTTTGTTTAAACCAGTGTCGCACATGTGGTCTGAAACACGAAGCCGCTTGTTTGACTTCCTGGCCCATGGCTTGGTGAGTATGGAGTAAAAAAATATTTATTTATTTTTTCATTTATCTGACAAAAATAGTTTTCCACCATGCTAGATGTATAGATGTAGATGTATATATGGTGTGATCGCAAGCATGTCTATTCTTTGTGTGCGCGCATGGTAGGGATGCCTTTTTACTTGCTTTTAAAGAATCTTTCATTGCAGGCTTTCTGTTGCACTGCGCAGATAAATCGGGAAAAGAATGTGCAACATGTACTAGGGGTGGGAATCACCAATGAGCACCTTATACGATGTTATCTTGATACCAAGTCGCCGATTGAATCTGTATTGCGATTCTGTTATGCCTCTCTTCTGTTTCCTTTGTTTCTGTGCATTACTATTGCACAAGTGGTGAAGCTTGCAGCAGTTCTCTTAACAAATGTTAATGATTATGCTCATTGACCATCAGGTATGTTAGTATTAGCTAGCTAGCATTTTATTAAGTAAAGAGGATAAAATCCACCTCAATGTTCATCATGCAGAACCCAGTTATCCATCAAACATATTTTATTTGACTGCGACTCGTTTACTCCTCTAAGGAACTTGTTTTATACCGTTGATACTTTAAAAAAAAGTTTTTGAACAAGGAAATCCAAATATGGTTTTAAAATTCTTAGAAAAAATTAATCTTAAACATCTTATCTAATTTTTAAATAACCACAATGCTTCTCGCCATGAATATAGCCATAGAAGCTGGTATGGCGTTAAAAAAGAAAGAAAGTAAAGAGGGTACTGTCTCCGTCGAAAAAAGTAATGAGCTTGATAGAGCCTTTTTCCATTTAAGAGATCAAAAAAGACGGTTTCAGGTTCCAGAGTCTAACATCTAACAGACTGTTTTCATAAAAGAATAGGGAATCTGTGCAGTGTGTAAAACAAGGGTCGGATTACTTATTGACTTCTTGATCCGGAAGAATTGTTTGATTTTGAATTAACAGACCCGACCTTTGTGTATATGCAGAGACCTGGGATGCCCCCAGCAAACCGAATGACTCCCCAAGGCCCACCCATGGGTCCTCCAGGCTACGGCGCTAGTCCAGTACCTCGCCCTGGGATGCCAGTCATGGACCCGTCGCGCAAGAGGCCTGCGCCCCCTCAGATTCCACAGCAGGTCCAACAACAGAATCGCAACCAACAGTACGTGTTAGAAAAGCAAAAGGCTTCACAGTATCTGTAGTACTGCTAAGTGCTTTTGTAGTAAATTTTGTTTTTCTTTTAGTACCAAGAAGAAGAAGATGGCTGATAAAATTCTACCTCAGAGAGTAAGTTTTTTTTATTTATTTATTATTATTTATCCCCCCAAAACTAAAGGTATATTGCTTCAAGTGTGCTTAAAGCAACTAATGTCTTGATGTATCAGAAAGACCAGTTAGCTTTGACAAATGAGGCCACACCTCTGTCTCTGTGACTAACGAACATATAGGCCACGCCTCTTTTGGTGGGATCTATTGGCGGTATAGGATACTGACTTAGTTACCTTTTGAAATTCAATGTAGAAATACATGTGTATGTATGTAACTTTATCTATAGAAGTGTTTTAATCAGCTGCGATTCTCTCTTGATTTTTTAAAAACATTTGAGTTTCTCTACAGATCAGAGAGCTAGTCCCAGAGTCTCAGGCTTACATGGATCTGCTGGCTTTTGAGAGGAAGCTGGATCAAACCATAATGCGCAAGAGGCTCGACATCCAGGAGGCGCTGAAGAGACCCATCAAGGTAAAGCATCATTCAGCTTATGATACTATCTTGCTGTATTGTTTAAATGATTTCTACACATGTATCTGTATTGGCATTGGGCTGAAACTATGATGGGAGACTTTGGTAAACATTACGAAATGTTTTTTTTTTTTTAATGTAATAAAAAAACCACGAATACTGTAACGTTATTGTAATGCTTTTATTATACAAGTAAAAGTGATAGAAAAGTGTTTAAATAATGGAGTTTTATTCTGATTAACCTATTATTCCCGTTATTAGTGGAGTATTAGTGTCTGTGTAAACACATTTAATGTTAGCCATCTATGGACACTTGCTAAGTTTACATGATGTCATATTAGTCCGAATAATTGTATTAGTCTGGTTGAAAAGGGTGTAAATCGCCACCTATCACAGTGGAGTCGGCCATGCTTCGGTCAATAAATCGATTTCTCTCCCATGCTTGTATACTGGGAGAAAGACAGAGCCCAGTTAAAAGGCATAGCTGAGCTATAACCGAGGCTCGGCTTAACTCTACATGTAAACATCATGAGTCACAAACCCCAAACCCTGTGCCAAGTGTGTGTTCTGCTTGGAGTAGCTTTCAGGTGAAAATATGAAGTTTGCTTTCTAAAAATAACGTTTAGCTGCAAAATATAAAAAAAAAATCTGTTCATAAAAACAAACAAGGCGCATTGCGTAAATTATAAAAGCATCCAGTGGTGTTACATGACTTGCTTAATGCTAACCTGCTTAATGTTAACCTGCATAGCATCTCCGGGGGTACTTAAGGCAAATAACTTGGGTCGACCAGCTTCAGCTTAAAAAAAAAAACCGCTTTGGAATCCCTGGACTACTATTTGAAATTTCAGTTGTTCCCAAGTTTTCCCAAGAGAATTACAGAGCTGCTTTCTGCATTTCTGAACTGTGTGACCTCTTTTTTTTCTTTTCTTTTTTTTATGCAGCTCGGGATAGTCATTGTGTTTTATGAAAAAATTAAAAGTGTTAAATATTATATGTTATAGATAAATGATTGACACTTGCCTAATTTGAGTATTTGTTGTTAGGTTGGGGTTGAGCTTTTAGTAACTGATTACTCAATATTTAAGGAAGTGGGATTTTGGTTTAATCAAGAAAACTAGAAATGTTTTACTTTCTAACAAGCAATAACTTGAATGTTGTGATTAGGGATGTGCACGAGTACTCGATTAATCGATTACTGGAACCCATCAGCGACGATTGAGTGTGAAATTGTCGATCGATTGGCTCTAAAAAGTAGTAGAGTTTTGAGAAGGAAGGATTCTTCGTCGAGACGGCGATGCGCGCTCTCCTGCACGTTTCCGGATCCCGGGAATAACTCTGCTCCGGCAGCGCTTTAAAGCGAGATCACACTGAGCGAGCAGGAGACCGACAACTGAAATCACCGCTTTTTTTTTTTTTTAACTTCACCCCCAATTAATCGAGTACTCGTTTCTCAGACCTGTGGATTACTCGAAATGAAATATGAACAAAAATGCCCATCCCTAGTTGTGGATAAATAAACAAGTAGGTAATGTTTATTTAATGTAAAATGTACAGTAAATAAACAAGGTGTTGAAATTCAACTGTTGGAATTAATTACTATAGAAGTAAGTAAATAAAATGGGTCTCAGCCAGTCATTGTCATTTTGAAAAAAAAAACAATATGACGGGATTATAATGCAGCCAGGAAGTAAGATGTACACCGATGGTTAAAAAAAAAAAAAAAAAAATTGTTCATTAAGAGTGTGGATATTTTATTTCTTTTTTTCAACCTAGCAAAAACGAAAGCTCCGGATTTTTATCTCCAACACTTTCAACCCTGCCAAGCCTGATGCTGAGGACGGTGAGGGAACTGTAGCATCATGGGAGCTGCGAGTGGAAGGCCGGCTGCTTGAGGACGTAAGTATTAAAGAATCCTTGACATCCTCTATTTATAATAAGCACTGCAGTATAAGGCTATTGCCCTTTTGCTAAACTTAGTTTTGAGGTCTAACTGACACACAGTAGGTCATCAGATATACTAGAGCATCACTGCTTTTATATAAAACACACTCGTATTAAACCTCAGGAGATAAACGTTCAAAGACTATTTGAGAATTTTTTTTCTAGTCTTTAGCTATCCAGTATCTGTGGGCCTGCCCTCATTTTAGCCAAAAATCCCTGTTTCTTGCTGACAGGAGTAGAACCTGATTTGGTGTCTTGCTGTTGCTCACCACAGTTGTAATCAGTTTGATTCAGTTACTCTACCCTTCTTACCATCATAAACTAGTCTGGCCGTTCTCATTAGATCTCGCTCATCAATAAGGCGTTTCTGACAGTAGAACTATAGCGTACTGAACGTTTTTAGTTTTTCACACCTTAGTGTGTAAATACTGCAGATTGTTGAGCATTAAAGACATCGGCGGTTTCTGAGGGGGAAAAAAATTTGTCTCGGTTGAAGTTCAGATGAGATCATGTTTTCCCTCTGTTAACTAGAGTTTCTCAAGAATGTCTGTGTACAAATAAAAAAAGAAATGGGTACCTATTTATTTACCTATTTATTAATTGGCCCAGGGATTAAAAAGCGAATGTGACCTCATATTAGAAGAGCCCTTCCCTAGCTTGTTGCTCAGCACTGTTCTCTGAGGGCGTGGCTCCATAGGAACTCATTTACCCAGACAGTAAAACAGCGCGATTTGTGTGTAGGGATCTTTGTGCATTTTTAATAAATGACCTCCTCTATAAAAGTTGGCCTAATCACATGAGGTTAATATATGCAGCAAATCCCATGTTTTGGTCTAAAAGCATACCACAATATAACTAAGGCTATTTTGTTGACCCATCCAATGTGTTTCTTCAAGACTGCTGTATCTAAATACGAAGCCACCAAGCAGAAGCGGAAATTTTCCTCTTTCTTCAAGTCTCTGGTGATTGAGTTGGACAAAGACCTTTATGGGCCTGACAATCATTTGGTAGAGGTAGGAAGCTTTGCCTTTGATAGCGATCAGTCATTTAACAGAGGCTGTGTGTGTGTGTGGTGTTTTAGCTGTGGCTTTGTTTGCACAGTGGCACAGAACACCCACTACTCAGGAGACTGACGGCTTTCAGGTGAAAAGACCCGGAGACGTGGGAGTGCGCTGTACCGTCCTCCTCATGCTTGACTACCAGGTAAACCAATAGCTAAGAATTTCATTAGTGCCGTGGTGTAATTAAGAGATGCACTGCAATATTAAGAGTTGCAAAAGAGTAATATTTTTTAAAACAAGTATGTTTATTAAAATTTATAATTTACTGTCCTGCTCATCTCTCAATTTTATTTATTTATAGCTTTTTATTCTTTTCAGCTTATTTTGAATGTTTGTATTTGAGAATCAATTGAATATTTTTTTTTTTTTTTTCCCTTAAACTGAAGCAACATCTTCATTGTAGTGAAATCTTCCTATTCCATCTCTGCATTTTGTCTCACGGACAGTTGTATAAGTATTTCACTGCATATCGTACTGTGTATGGTTGTGTAAGTGACATACAATTTGAATTATTTTCAAAACCTGCTTACATCTTTAGTAACCACCAGATGTCGCTATAATCAAGTAAACCAATAGAACTCAACAGGGGTGAAAAGGCCATATTATGAGTTTATGTAATTTATTTAATTTGCCGCTTGAGTCAGTGACCAGTAGCGTGATGATTGTAGAGAGTCCTTCTGTTTAAAGTCCTATTGTCTTGCTCTCTCTCTCTCTCTCTAGCCTCCTCAGTTTAAGCTGGACCCCAGACTGGCACGCATGCTGGGCATCCATACCCAAACCAGACCCGTCATCATCCAGGCTCTGTGGCAGTACGTGAAGACGCACAAACTGCAGGACCCTCATGAGCGCGAGTTCATCAACTGTGACAAATACCTCCAGCAGGTAAGGATGAGAAACCTTAAAGAAAAGAAAATCCTTGTGTCCATCAGGCCACACTTGTATCATTATATAGTAGAGAGGGGAGTCACCAGGGACCAGCTGAAAAATCGTGATACTTAAATGAATCAATTCTTTTACCCCCATCTCTAGTATATTGTATAAATTATTTTATGGATAATTTTACTGTTTATCAGATAATGGCATTTTTACTTATTTATTTATTTTCCTCCCTACATTATCTTGTTTAATTAGCTAGCTGGCTAAGCTGCTAACTTTGGTGTGTCCTGAACGCTATTTGCTGTTGTGGAAACTTTAGGCACTTGAAACGACCAACCCTAATAGATTATTTAAAAATATTAAAATTATAGACCCTCGTTCTTTAACTTCTTTTATGGAGAATTTATTTAGGGTAGAACATTAAGTGATGTAAACAGGCCACAAATATTTTAATTTGCTATTTGCCAACATTTGATTGTATTATTATTATAGTGTATATTATAGTATTTTGAGGGTAGTTTGTCCCCCCCCCACACACACACACAGATTTAGGGACACCATACTGCACACTAAGAATCCGTAATGTAGATGTGGTTAAAAGATTTTTGTTGTTCCCTTCAGATCTTTGAGACTCAGAGGATGAAGTTCTCTGAGATTCCTCAGCGGCTGCACGCTCTGCTAATGCCTCCTGAACCGATCATCATTAACCATGTCATAAGGTAGCGCTGTTCACACCATGAACTCGGTTTGTAAAATATAGCTCTATCCACTTAATGTTTACGTGCTCCTGTTCCATTCCTCACCAGCGTGGACCCGAATGACCAGAAAAAGACAGCCTGCTACGATATTGACGTTGAGGTGGATGATACTCTTAAAACCCAGATGAATTCTTTTCTGCTGTCCACTGCCAGTCAGCAGGAGATTGCAGGCTTGGATAACAAGGTATGCAAAAACCCATCGAGGTCTATTGAACACTCAGTAGCGCACAAGAGAGCTAGCAGAACTCGCGCTGCAGGATGTTGGGGTGTTTTATGTAGACTGTATAAAACAAGCACATTTACAAAAAAGTCGAAATGTGTTTAATTTAAAGTTTGAGGCATACTATCAGTACGTTTAGGATGTACAATAATAATTAATATTAATAATTCATGGTGTAATGGACCATAGATGATGGTCCGGATCCCCCAAATGGTCAGTACAAATTTAAAACTCAGATTAATTACACAAATCAACCAGCATTGTGCCAAATACATTTTTTGTTACATTCCTTCATGGTTCAAATCTCATGACCATATCCCCCTCAACTGCTCAGATGTATAATGAGATAAAAATATAAGTCGCTCTGGATAAGGGCGTCTGCCAAATGCCTAAATGTAAATGTACCCTCTTCCTTTAAACAGTTTAGTATAATAAAAAATTAACTATTACCCTGCCCCCAAGCACACGCCCTAAGAACATGTAGTCAGCATTTTTTTCTTTCGGCCGGAAACAGATGCCGGACTTGGGCACCTTGCTAAATAAAGGCCTAAGGTTGCTGATTTGTCTACAGTGTAATGTACAAACTGAAACCACTTTATCTTTAAAACTCGTCGTAGACAAGTCTAAACTAAGATAACTTGTGTTTAGTTTTTGGTGGCGAGGTGTGCAAAGCTTCTTCCTCTTACTTACGTTAAAGATACCATAATTTACTATTTCTTTAACAAGTTAACACGGGTCGCAGAGGTCACCCAAAGTGCGTCTGTTATTACTTTAGTTGAAATACCTTACTCCATCTGCTTCAGTTATTTTTTTATTTTTTTTTGGACATGTTTGAACAGGCTGGGGGAGGGGCTATCATAATGAGGTCACATTAGAGGGGAAAAGCTATTTGGCTTGTGTAAACCCTGGTCCATAGAACAAAAGAGGAATGGACAAAAAGGATATGTTTGTGTCCTGTACACAACTCTTGTAAATGTCAAAAAAAAAAAAAAAAAAAAAGAGGAAAAAATTGTGAACGTGAAAACATTGCATAATAGGTTATATTATTTTAATTAATTATTATTATTTTTTTTTTATTGAAATGGAGTCAAAAGATACATCAACAAATGCAGATATACCATTTTTATTCATAACCTCAATAATCCATAGGGTATACAAATGTTTGCGCTCTCTTCATTAGCTGAATAGAAACCAACTGATGGATGTTTTAAATAAGATTGAAAGTATTTATCAATGCTCCTTTCAAGTCTGTCGGAACTGTTTTTTTTTTTTTTTTTTCCCTTTTCTTTTTTTCCTTTTTTCCTTTTTTTCCCTTCTTCTGTGGTGCTTGTCCACAAGGCCCATGTACTGTGAATCACCTTATTGGGGATTATAGATCATAGTTAATGGTTTGCCATTACCTTATTAGTTTAAGTGCGTTAAAAGGTCATGGTGCTGTTTAAAAATTATACTCGAGGAAAGTGCTGCTGTTGTGAAACGAATTGCTCACACAGTGACCTTTGTTTATAGAATGAGAGTTGGCGATATACATTTGGACAGAGTCTGTTCATCGTCTTATCTTGTTAATTTGTACAGAATGACCTGGCATCTCCTCTGCTCCTATAAATATTAAAGGATAAAAAGGCATCATGTTTCAGCACTAGCTGGATTGATCAGGAATAGTCTCAGGAATTACAAAGCAAATCAGGTTGCTAGTCATGTTTTTTACTCTTTGTTGTCTTTGCAAAAAGGGCATTGATCACGTTAAGTTTAGTCTGATTCTTTATTGTGCATTTGCTTGTTGTTAGTTGTTCATCGGAGAATCCAGATTCAGGTTGTTTTTTGTGTGTGTTTTGGACCTGGTGCATTCCTCAGTTGTGGTGTGAACTTTGAGCCCATTGTTTCCAGATGCTCCCTTTGACCTGGTTTCATCACTAGTCAGCCTGCACTGATTTCATTGCTTCCGCAATTCACTGTTAGTTTATCAGTTTGCATGTAGGCATAATAGAAGAAATGGGTGTTTAATGTTTATATTTGTCAGCATTATATTATAGCAGTGTTGCAATTTAAAATGGAAGGTTTGAACATGAGCAACATTGGTATTGAAATCGGTTTCTGTATCAGTTTATTTCATGTTTATTTCATCAAAAAGTCAGTCCCCCCCAAAAAAAATTACAATAAAAATGTTTGACTGATGATAATTCTGGTAGTGAACCGGTGTAAGGCGAGAACTCCCGAATGCTTATGTAAGTCACTCTTGATAAGAGAATCTGCCAAATGCTTATGGAATGTAAATAGTAATTCCACATATGCAGCATTTAAGATGTTTCCAAAAACCACCATGATGACCGTGATATCTAGAGGGAGACTGACAAGTGATTACCAACACCACTTTTCCAGGTGTACAAACGGTCCTGTCACATAAGCTCTACTGAAATTTTAGGCATGGACAAATGTCCGCATTATTAGAGGTACACAGATGCCTCCACCTTACCGTTTTTCAGCTTTTTATTAGAAACCATATTTTAATATGGTTGTATGCTATAATATATTCTTTATATCATATTTTATAATACATCCTTTAAGGCAATTGCTGAACCTTCTTCTCTGAACCTAAAGAAATATGGTTTAAAAAAAAATCATGATTGGAGATGACCGTTGCATTGTAATAAAACCCCCGGTAGAAAGCAGAGCTGTGTTTAATGGTGAAATTAAGTTCTCTTTCACCATTAAACTCCGACAATGTGAGTTTGGGACTAAACACCTTTGTGGTCAAAAGAAAACCACTTGTTAGTGAGACTAATCAGAAATAAAGGCTTCAGTTTGCTATGGAGAATAAAGATTGACTTTGGTGCAATGGAAGTTGGGCATGTCTGGGAATGTGGGGAAGCGTTTAAAGTGATTCACCCATCGTGCATAGTGGCCACTGTACATGCCTCTGGAGGCAGTGTTATTTATGATCTTGGGTTGCTTCAGTTGTTCAGGCCTAGGTTGCTGTAGACTCATCATTTATAATAAAATGAATTGATAAATGAAGTCAGCTGACGACCTCATGGTGTAGCCATATTCGGGACTCGGGTGTGTTTTGTTTTTTGCCCGGCAGTGTAAATGGTTCTAAGCACATTTAGGTTAGGCTAGACTAAGCCATGAAGTTTGGTAGGTTAGGTTTCCAATATTAAATGCATTTTTGTCCACCACATGCAAATCTTATATCATTACTCCATTGTAAGTCAGTGGCAGTTCTATTGTAAAAGTCATCAACTGTTTGCTCTTCTCATCAAGTACACAGATCAGGCCAATCCCTCAACACAAACAAGAAGGAAAAGATTTTTATTAAAGTAAATACTCTGTTCTCTGTGCTTCATTTGTGTTGAATGGTTTATTTAGTCTGTAAAGCCAGTGAGTGATTGTAAACATTACTCAAGCTACATGGAGAGCTAATGACTATAACTATGAGTCAAGGTAAGCGCTCACTGCTGCAGTCCAGTCTCTTTTTGTTCTTTATTGTTGAATCTCCCTGGAACAATGCCCAGGGAAGTTATTTTTTTTCTTTTCTTAAGTACTGAATCTTTACATCGTTGTTTTGCAGCACACCCTGTTCCTTTTGGTCATATTTCAAAGTGTTGTGCATCTTCCGGCAGTACAGCTTCCAAATTGCTCTTTGTTCACTTCTCTGTTCACAGTGGGCCTTTTTTCTCCATTAAAAAAATCCTGTGTAGGAAAGTCCTGAGATACAGTAAACTTTTATCTTAAGCATTTATTTTCATCATGGCCGCTTCAAATGACTGATGCTCAATGTTTATTTCAGAAAGTAAGGTAGATGTTTTTGGGTTTGCAGAATATAGGGTTGATTAGGATTGCTGAATGATTTTATAAAAAACATTTATTTGTTAAAGTGGTAAAAGTTTTGGACATTCCTCCTTAGTTTTTAAAATGCATTATTTTCGGTCCTGAATTTTGGGTTTTGGTAACAATTAATCTAAAGCTTGGAGAATATTGTCACAACCGTGCTGAGTTTTTTGGCATTTTGCAACTTGTACACTTAAACAGCTATACTGGAGATGCCCTGAAAAGATAAACTTTACACTTTAGTCTTCATGACATTCACCCTCGTTGTTCTATGCTGTTTTGCTATGACTAACCTTTATGGCTCTGTATTATTGTGTATAATGAAAAACTCATCATTTAGACTAATGGTGTATTAGTACTTTGTGTTCTCACTGAGGTAACCTCTCCTTATTGTGTTCTATTGTTGCCTTTGACCTAGTTTTGTCACCAGTTGGCATGAAGCTGTCTCAGTTGCCCTTAATTTACCAATTAGGGAATATTTTTTTTTCTGCATTGAGATTTTGACTTTCTCCTCTTTTCTTGGCATCACCTTCAGATTCATGAGACCATCGAGACCATCAATCAGCTGAAGACTCAGCGGGAGTTCATGCTGAGCTTTGCCCGTGATCCCCAGGGTTTTATCAACGACTGGCTGCAATCCCAGTGCAGGGACCTCAAGGTAAAATACACTTTCCCATCAGTCACACAGCTTCATTTTCATGTTGGTTTTGTTTTGACCGTAATATCAAGCATGTTCAGTGCTCAGTTACAAACCATGTTCAAACCATGCACTCCTTCTTGCTGGGGTCGAGTTGAAGGTTTCAGTGCTTCAGTACTCCAGGCCTCCTTGTATAATTAGGTGGCTCAGACGTTTCTTGGTGATGGGCCAATGCTTAGCTGACTGGACTAACAACGACAGGAGGGGGGTGCATGAGAGTGACTCCAGATTAAGGGTGGTGAATATTGCTGATTTTACAAAAGTGCAGGTGGTAAACACTGTTGTTTTTGACCAACTGATGACCCAAGAGTGAGAGAGCTAGGGGAGTAATGTAGTGTGAATCTAACCATTTGTGTCTACATTGCAGGTGATTTTATATTGCCTCAGTTCGGTACATTGAGCAGTCAAAATTTTCAGGTTTAATCTTGCAGCAGCTCTTCATAGGTGTTTATTTCAGAAGGCTTAATGTCTGGATGTCACTGACTGTCATCAAATGATCTATACAGTCAGTGTTGACTGGAAATTCAACTACAACCGCCAGTGTAACCTATCACAAATTGTTGGATTACAGCTCCACTGGAAGGAGTTTGTTTGTGGATTGAGATTTGTTATTGAGCTCAAACTGGAAATTAAACAATTCACTTCTTGTTTTGTGTAGGCCATGACCGACGTTGTAGGAAACCCAGAAGAAGAGAGAAGAGCCGAGTTCTATTACCAGCCTTGGGCTCAGGAGGCTGTGTGTCGCTACTTCTACTCTAAGGTAAGGATTTGTTTTCCTGGCTCGAAGTGCTTAATTCAAAGATCTTCACATTCTGATTTTTGACATTCATTACAGTTTTGTGACACAATTTTAAAAACCAAAACCTTTGCCCGTCATAGTCTTCTAATTAAAATATCCAAATTAATCTATTAGCCATATTTATTTATTTTTTAACTAGAATGACTTTAATAAAATGAGAAAAAAATTAGATATTATTGAACGAATTACCCAAACACAACACCGCATATACAACCTAAACCAATAAAATTCTAACTTTTGTGGTGCTCATTATGTGAACACGACCACTATGTTTTTTGACAACCAAAAATTCCTGCAGGGGAATATGAGATTGTGATTACAGAGATTGCAAAGTGAATGAAAGAAATGTTACATTTCTACATTTTTATACTGTGCATCAGATGTGGTTAAATATCCACAAGAAATCCCTGAAAAAGGATTCACACATCAGCCATAACATTTAAAACATTAACGTTGATATACCGGCAAACTGGTGATAGGATGGATCATGGGCAACGAAGGCTGACCCATGTCCACAGGGAGCATTGCACCCAACGGATATGCTGCCAACCTCCCAATGCCAGACAGCACAGTGCACCCTCAGATTCCATGTCATGCCCCAAGGAGTCAGAGCTGTCCCGGGGCACTTGGGCAATCTACACAATACTGGACATGTTCTGCATTGTAAAGTTATGGTTGGTATATTCACACATAGTATCATATAAATAAAGAGAATGTAAGGCTTTATACAGGCTGAAGCTTTAATTGTTCAGTTTTATCAGCCTGTGGGACTGACTGTCTTTCCTTTTGTTACGGTAAAGACAAAATATAGATAAAACTATGACCTATAGTGAAGTTTCTTTAAACAATATTAAATTTTTAGCATGGGTTTGTTCTGTCCTCCAAGTAAAAGGAGGAAAATAGAGTATCCACTTTGAGCTGAAATACAATTATTGTGTACCACCTGTGACGGATCTCATTACTCCGCCTCTTTATGCAGCACTTGTACCGTCCAAATAGGGCTCTAACCTGATTAGCTTGTCAGAATGCTGGTTTGAGGAAAAATCTCCTTAGTCTAAATACTTTAAATTAGGCTTATTTATGGTGTTTCATTCCAGGTCCAGCAAAGGAGGCAGGAGCTGGAGCAAGCACTGGGCATCAGGAACACATAAGCAGGAACAGAATGAACAGAAGAAGCCGCCTGTTGTATTCGGTTCCTCATCAACGACACTAAACTACAGTTTATTCAACCGCATTCCGGCTGCGGCTGGTAGGAGACAACGTTCGGTGTTAATCCTCCTAAACCAGAAAGATTTCACCTCAAAAACCAAACTGTCTCGTCGTTTTCTCTGTTCTGTGTCCTCTTGTCCAGGAGAAAGTAGATCCCCTCTGTCCTTTTAACTTGATCCAACTAGACTCCAATGTTGTTACTGCAGCGGCTGTGGTATGAAAAATCTGTCAGCCAGGTTGTTGCTAGGCTACTAATAGAAGTAAATATGCTTCACTGGTATTTAGTTGCTCTGATAAGATGCATGTAAAACCCAATGCCCGAGTGTGTTTAGGTAGTGAAGGAGACTCAAGGCCTTGATTTTCCTTAACGTTGAGACTATGATGCTTTTCATACAACACGTGCAAATATTACTTATTTAATAGTCACTAATTTGAGTGCGCTGTCTTATGTGCAATGATGCCACAGTGCACCAAGAAGACATGCTTGCTTCCT
This sequence comes from Clarias platycephalus, assembly GCA_030068275.1. NCBI lineage: Eukaryota > Metazoa > Chordata > Actinopteri > Siluriformes > Clariidae > Clarias > Clarias platycephalus. The sequence continues at coordinate 9,675,486 of JAQQZT010000016.1, read as the reverse complement.
GAGACAGACACCACCTGATGTTAAAGCGATCAGATACAGTTTTATAAATGAACAGGCGAGATCATGGAAGACCCTGGATGCTTTTTGAGATGGAGCTTTATTACCTTAGCCTTGTTTCTCCAGTGCAAACAAATTAGCATTTTTTTTCCAGACAAAGCACAGTTTTATTTATTTATTTTTTTTATTCCCCCCCCCCCAGTATTGTACCTCTAAGATTGACTGTATGTCATGGTTTTGTCTCAAAGTGCTAAACAGTTCAACAAGCCTCAAAGCTGGTTGATTATACTCGGTTTCTCTTGACTGAACCGTATAGGAGGTTTAATGATCCTGCTTTTTTGACATGATGCTTTCTTAAGTTACAAGTTTAACATTTAACCTCCCTTGTCAGATATTTAAAGCTCTCCTGACTGACAGTACTTTATCACTGTAACATATCAAGTTAATTTCGTCACATATGAAAAGAATTCCTTTCTTTAACGGCTGCTGCATAGATTGTAGTTGGATTCCAGATTGTGGTTGATGTGGGGCCACTTTTAGTTTTTTTTTGTTTTTGTTTTTCCCCGCCCCCCTCCCCCCCCCCCCCTTTTTTTTTGGAAATGGTAGATATTTGTCTTTTGATATTTTTTAATCATACTATTGTCTATATGAATATTACTTAGGTTTAGATTCATGTTACAGAATTAGCGTAGTACCTCAGCTTTACAAGACTATGAAATGCTGAGCTGATGCTTAGAAGTAGTCGACCGGCTTTAAAATCAACACCGATGTCCATGCTCAGGTATTTTCTCCTTGAAGCGGTTCTTACCATTTCACCGGCCATAAATTAATACTTCAGTCGCATACACCCACACTTTCATGAAGGACACACTAAGAGCTGTGATTCGTAGTGGGCTTGAGGTAGGAGTTGCCAAATGTTCTGAAAAGTGAAGAAATGATCATGTGCTGAAGGTTTTCAGATTCTCACTATTTAACCTTGTGTGCATCAATTCATTTTTTTTTTTTCATTACAAAAAATGTATATTTTTTTTCCCTTCTTTTATGGACCAAACCTGTTTGAATGTGTCAGCCTTATAATAAAGATGAGCTTATATCAATGTTTACTGCATCATTTCATAACCCTAAATATGGAGTCATGTTCCAAAGTATGACATGATTAATTTACATCACATCTTTCTTTCTTTGACAAGATCAATAAAGGACAAATAAGAGACCTGGATTATGAAACCTTAAACTGTAAAAGTCTGAGCTTTCATTCATTACGGATTGTTTTTTTTTGTTTGTTTTTTTTACTGATTTTTAGAGAGACTAGCTTTTTGGTCAATCTGAAGGTAGAGTCTTCCAGAAAGAAATAGCTATGGATTAATAAAATTATCCTTTCTAATGTTAATAGAATTACAGTTAAGTTCAAAGAACAGAGTAAAGTATTTATAGGGTCATGATCTAGTCAACCTGGACATTTCTGAAAGATGTCTTCTTGTATTGAAAAACATGAGAACAATACTTTTGATCTCATGCCTAGGTGAGTTGTCGCTCTTCAAGCCACTAAAGTAAATTAATGCATTAATTCATGAACCAACCTTTTTTTTCTTTTTTTGCAAAGAAAGAAAAATGTACATATTTTGTTCCATATCTTTTCACTTTTTGACATATCTGTGTAGAACTTGGCACTGTGGTTTAGGGGTTAGCTCTGTCGTCTTGCACCTCCAGGTCGCTGTTTGATTCCCAACCCGGGTCTGTTTGCATGTTCTCCCTGTGTGTGGTGGGTTTCCTCCGGATACCCGCACAGTCCAAAGACATGCAGATTACGCTAACTGGCATTCCCACATTGCATGTAGCATTTTAAAAGGGTGTGTGTGCCCCGCCAATGGATTGGCACCCCATCCAGTGTGTACCCCACCCACCTTGTGCTCCAAGTCTCCTGGAATAGGCTCTAAGCCTATAAGTTGTCGGGCTTTTAAAAGCTTGTGCAGGGTGAAGACTTCACCACCTTCCTTCCGATAAGACGGGGAGAAAGAGCAGTTTCTTTATTTGTTCCATACATTTCATGTTTACTCCATTAATTTCATACACGAAAGTAATGGTTAACTTATTTTTTGCGTGTGTATGTAGATCCATCCATGAGCCCACAGATCCATGCATTAGGGTTGCCAGATTTGGTTATTAAACACTTCACTTGAATAACAAATTTGTTGAATTAACACATATATACAGGTCAGCCACTGCCTGGTCTGGCAACACTGACCTTTCATTGTATTTGCCTTGGTGCTTGTGTGGAATGTAAGGGGAGAGTTTATCTAGTCCAGCTGGGGTGGGCTGGGTGTGAATCTGGCAACCCGCGCCAGGACTATAAATACGCGCTGCAGTGGAGTGTGGGTCGTGTTGAAGCGCGCGGCAGCTCCTCCGAACAGCCTGGAAACTCCAACACTACACCATGGCACCTAAGAAAGTCTGTCTTATCGGCTCTGGTAACTGGTGAGTACTCGCGTGTGTGTATATGTGTGTGTGTGTCTGCACCGACATGTTTCACGTTTTGTCACGCTTCTACATGTATCGCACATTAATATGAACAGGTCGCAGAGAGGCGGTTTATCCTAACAGACAGAGCTTCCTCATATACAGCAACCTGGTTATAAATAAAATAATAAGGACTGATGGACGAGTCGCTTCCCGAGGAACCGATTCTTTTGAACGAGTCATTTGTAATGTTTGAATCATTCGATTCTTTTAGCAAGAACAAGTGCTTGGTTCCCTAGTGAACATCATAACTTAAATAAGGACATGTTAAATGTGTATAGAAACAAAATTAGGAACAAATAAATGAAGTGCAAAGTGTTAAAGTTTATAGAAATAAGACTTGAATAATTATGTATTAAGACCTGTTCTTTTGGACTGTAAATGTGATTGTATTCATCATGTAATGATTCAATCATTTATCTTGGTACCTCTGTAGTTCCAACTAGGGATTGTGGAGACTAATGGTGATTACCAAACTGTATTTATTCCCATTTTTATGATCGTGGTAGGACCGGAGACCATGTCAATGATAACTCAAATAAGATCATTTTAAACAAAATTGTGGACTAATAAATATAGGCGTGCATAGAGTTTGCATGTTCTCCCTGTGCTGGGTGGGTCTCCTCCGGGTTCTCCGGTTTCCTCTAACGGTCCAAAGACATGCAGATTAGGTTAATTGGCGTTCCCAAATTGCCTGTAGTGTGTAAATGAGCGTGTGAAGGTTGATCGGAGGTACTACCATAGTTGTAAAAATGGGAATAAATTCAATGATAATCACCAAATAACCGTGATTGATAATTAAATCACTACTTCTATTCTAATGCACAATAAATACTTTTACAAACAACTAAACACAAACTTTTTTATCCTTAATTAAATATATCAAATACATTACGATATCAATTTGTATTATTTATTTCATGCATTAAGCTTCTGACTTACTGTATGTATGTATGAAGTTTAATGTATATATGCATACATACATGCGTATATAGTTTGCACGGGTTTCTTACATACTGTACATATATACATTCTGATTAAATTATATTTACAAGTGTCTTTTTTCATAGCTTAAACAAATAAAGTGACTTTTATTAAACTCTTACTGTATGTACGTCTTAAAATAAGTGCAGCACGGTGGTGTAGTGGTTAGCACTGTGGATTCGCACCTCCATGGTACAGGGTTCGTGTAAGTTTCATGTTTAATCCAGGTACACCGTTTTTTTTCCAACAGTCCATAGACATGGAGATTATGCTAACTGTCATTTATAAATGCGTCCAGAGTGCCCTGGGACACTAAACAGTATAAGTGGTATAGAGAATGAGTCATAGTGAAAGTGTGTGTCTTAAAATAGTGTTCCCAAATGGTCGAGGTCAGTGTAAAATTTAAATTTTATGTGTCACATACATGAACATACACAGTATGATATGCAGTGAGATGCGAAATGACCTAAAAAAGGAAGATAGAAAGAATAAAAGCATATGTGTGGAGTTTAGGATTTAATTAATTAAAAGCTTATATCTATTTAACAGTTCAGCTTAGCAATATGTCATTTAATTAATTAACTATGATAACATCATGTCAGTTGTTAAGCTTTTAAAGTGTGATTGGCTGTTTGGCATGTAGTGCTCTTAATCATTCATCTATCGATTGCATTCAATCAAATACTGAAAGAAAGTCTACAAATCGAAAGAATCAAACATGAAGATTCACTTTGTCCAGAGGAATCGATTCAGTACGTTGATTCCTAGCATTACCCTTGAGATGTATAGGTGCTGAGTAATGCTCTGAGACAGAAGCCATGACTGACTACAAAAGTACTATCATACAGTTTAAATATATTTTCTACTCCGGTTCCTTTACTTTTTCTTTCCTGACTTATATTTGCTGTTTCAAAGAGTAGCTGATTTCTACTGGAGATCAATGAGGTGGGATGTCAAAGTCTGTTCCTGTGTACAAAGAACAGACGTTGCGTCTGATGCAACACGCTCTGAATTACACTGATTACACTTCATCACCCATTGTGCATGTGAAACAAATTGCTTGGATCATTTGTCTCATGTTTGGAACGTGTGTGTGTGTGTGTCAAATGAAAATGGATAGAAATAGATCAGATGTAGTACACATGTCTGGAAAGGCTAAATTACAGTATGCAACATTGAACCTTACAGCTCCTGGGTCTCGGGCTTTGACCCTGAGCTTGGGCTACTGTCTATATTCTGCCTATGTCTATATGGGTTTCCTCAAGGTTCTCTGGTTTCCTTTGACCTCCCAAAACCATTACAGGGAAGGATTGGCTTT
>JAQQZT010000016.1:9631256-9641662 GCA_030068275.1 Clarias platycephalus | reverse complement strand
AGTTTTTCTTCAGCAGCCTGCTTCCTGTTTGATGTATGTTGGAAGGGTATAAATAGCATGAACGTTAACAGCTAGAAAAACCAGACATGGGGCTTAGGCATCCCTGTTGGTGTCGAGATGTATTTGTTGAGTGGTTACTCCTCGATAGTGTGCACTGATGATAGACGGCAGAGCTTCAACACAGGATACGTAACGTGTTGGTGTGTGATTGCGATAGAATTTGAGTAAACATCGTTGCATGTAGTTAGGCTGTATTGCTGGGTAACGAAGACGAAAATGTTATCCGGCAAACACATATAAAACCCATCAGATTGCTGTTAACCACTGCAGGTTCCTTAATCCAGTGACATGTGGTGGATTAAACTGGTTAGTAAGTCGAGTGGTTACTTTTTTGCTGAGCATTATTTCTTTATTACATCGATTAAATTAGTGGAAAAATTTCCGTTCACAATCAATCCGTTCAAACATTTGGCCCTTTACACATCCCATATGCGTTAAACCTTGCCTCTAACGTCGTTCATACCTTCCTTTCACATCATCCAGTTTGACTCTCTTTGGTTTTGGGTTCCTAGTAGAGATGTTAATGATTAATCGTTAAGAATCTAACCGATTAAAAATGTATTAACCTGATAAGGTTTGTTTCGCATGTAGTGGTATCCTTAACAACCCAGTTGTTATCTATCATTACTTAGCTCTCCTTACTTACCAGGCTTCTTTTCATCCTTTCTGAGAGAGACATTTAAGTCAAAGTGGGACTGTGGGATTGTGTAGAATTATAGATCACAGTTATGAGAATAAAAACTAAATTTTTTTGATATAATCCCCTGCTACACTAATGCACTAATCCCAGCGTTTCACTAGTGCTTGGATGCCATCAAGGTAGGAAGATTTCTTAGTTTGCTGAGAAATTCACATCTGCCGGATTAATGTCTGAAGCGCTGGTTTCCCAAGAATTCTTTTAATGGACCAAACACAAGAAAATGACTTTACGGGGGATGTGGCAATAACGTCCAGCCAGGTTCTTGTCATGTGTAAGCGTTGTTGGCGAATGATTGTGTGCACAGTTCCAATAAACATACTTGTGTCTTTCCCTAATTGGCAACAAGTTATTTTTACATTTTTCACGTTTTAAGGATCAGGCGTTCTCCTCGCCGAATGTTCACAGGAATGACTGCAGTGGGCTCCAAGCCACCTTCGAATCGTCATTTATGAACATACAGCCTTTTTTAGAAAGTCTCAGCACTGTTCTTTGTTTGTGAAATATGTAAATGTCAATCAGTTTTACACGTTCGTTCACAAGGGATTTCATCACAAATCCCGGTTTGACTTGAACGTCCCTCGTAATTGAAGAGTTGCGTCTCCTTGATTCCTTTCGCAAAACCAGCCAACACTTTTAGTAAACCCTTTCACTTGCACAGCCAATGTGAGTGCGTGTGGAGGGACGGGCTTATTCATACAGTGATCAAATACAAGGCAGACAAATCAAGGCTCTGTGTGCAATTAAATGCTGTCTTACCGATGTTAAATACTAAAAAAATAAAGAATTCACATGGTGTGTTCATAGTTGATATTTGACTATATACGGGGGGAACCTTGGATAACGAGCATAATTCATTCCGGAAGTGGGCTCGTATTCCAAAACACTCGTAAACCAAATAGAAGAATTCCCATAAGAAATAATGGAAACTCAAATTATTCGTTCCACAGCCCAAAAAAATTATGCGCTCCCCCACAGAGCAGGCAAAGAGCAGGCTAAGCCTTGAGCAGAGAGAGAAAATGGATCTTTAACCTCTCTAATGAAACTTGCTTTTGCTTTACACGCACGCTCGCAAAAGACGAGCACTAAGACCCAGCAGAGGAGACAATTACCCACAATTCCACAGTGCAAGAGAGAGAAAAACCGTTGGCTTAGATGTGATCACGTGACGCTCGGCGTCAAAACAAGAAGTGCATGCGTGATACATGATACTCGGAAAACAAAGTCTTGGTTTACGAGTACCGAGTCAAAATGTATTAAAAATCTTTGCTCGTCTTGCGGAACACTTGCAAACTGCGTTACTCGCAATCCGAGGGTTGACGATTTTAATCAATTATTGATTGTTAGCAAGTTTGAATATAACTTATATATATAATATTTTTTTGGGGAAAAAAAAAACTTTTTAATTCTGTTTAAAGGTCCCAGTTCAGCACACTCATCAGCGCTGTATCTCAGACCTCAGACAAAAAGAATCAATATTTATATTCGGATCTCTTTTTTTTATTTTTTTATATATTTTTATTTATTTATTTATTTTTTCCCCCCTTTCTTTTTTTTTCTCTAAAAGCTGAATAAAGAAGATTTAGCGTTAGCGTGATGCTCACTGTGCGGTATGCTCGCACGATTCACAAGAGACGCGGCAGCATTGTTGGCCTGTAATTGCAGGGTGCTACACAAGTAGTTTAGCAGTCGAGTCTGAACATGTTTCGCATTTATCTCTAGCATCCTTAGATAAGATTAAAAACAAAGCAGACTGCAGGCTCTTTTCTTAAAACCCGAGCTATCGAATACAGTAGTTACAGTTCAATTATCATTTGGATGATAGTGTTTTGTGGGATGTGAAATTGCTGTATTAGCTTTGCAAGTGGATGTGGACACGCTGTATGCCATCATGCACGCGCACACACATATATACACACACACACACACACACTCACACACACACTCAGATGTTGGGTACACCTACACTGTGTATGTTTCATTAACCATTTATGTGTTGGTTCAGTATCAGGATTTTACATGCTGCTCTAAGGGCTCATGTCAGCACTCGCACATCTATCTTAGACAGTTTTTTTTTTCTACACAAAGGAAGAACATGTTAATTGTTTACCTAACCACAGAATGCCCTGTTTTGTAAAAAAGAAAGAAAGAAACCTAAGTGGGGTGTTGTAGCTGGGTTAGTTTTCAGACTTACACACGCATTTTGTTTCCTCATTGATGAGCAAATTATGCCTTCATCATCCAGCACAAGGGAAAACTACTCTGTGCTCTCCAGTCTCTTGTAAACCACACAGACTAGGCGATAAAAAATAGTGCCTAATGTAACATAATAAACAATACACAAGCAAGCTCCTACAAGATCCCTCAGCTGTAGTTTTTAGGAATTTCCTACGAACATGCCCGAGGAAGTTCACTCAATTAAATTGAGATGTTTAACGTCGAGTTCATGGCATGTAGCTGCAGGAGAGTTACGTCGCTCTGTCTGCCACATATCTGCACGCTCCTGATCCCGAGAAGGTCAGATTTTATCCGCTCGAGCAAATTAAATTTGACTAGTAAAGCCTGACGTATGATGCAGCAGATGGAAGGATTCAAAGCGGCAGAGTCGAACTCTTTAAAGTGCGTCATCTAATAGCGAGCTGCGCTTTGTTTAAATGTGCATACCAAATGAAAGCGCGTGTTTTCATAAAGGTCAAGAGCAAGTTTATTTGGTTTGATGAATTAAAGAAGGAGCAAATAAGCTGACTATTATCTTGCCCACTAAGACAACTTGTCTACTGGGTAAGTGTGAATCTATATACATAAAAGCAAGGTTTTGTCTGTACATGAGTGACAACTCCCTCTTTCAGTGATATCTTTACGTTTCATACATTGGAGGACCCGAAACGAGTCTCCGAAAAATTTCTGTCTGTATGTTTGAATGTCTGTCCAGCCAGAATTTGTCACAGCGTCATGCAAAACTGGCTGGACAGAATTTTATGAAACTTTGCCAGTCCTTCTGTATTTGCACGAAGTTAAATCTGCGCCATAAATGAAATCAAAATGTTGAGTACAAGTGATATTATGAGCAGTCTTGTGCCACATTATGAACTGCAAATTTTGACAGCGCACTGCTCATGCATCAAACTGTGTCGATCTTGAATCGACTGCTGGACAGAATCTTTTGCAGTTCTTACAGTAGATATCTGACGAAAGTTTAACCTGCAACATGAGTGAAATCAAAATGTTGGGTAAACGTGATGTGCTGAACAGTTATGTGCCAGATTTAATAATCTACTTTGAAATAAGCTACTTGCCCAATGTAAACAAACACCTGCACCAATGCGTGTTAATTAGAAAATCTAAACCAAATATTTTCACTGGGATTAGTTCATATTTTCACCACTGAAATAACAGCGCTGAAGTGGTATATGTGAATTTTAACATGGAGTCATTTTAATAGAAAAAACCTTTATCTTTATCCAGTCTACTTTTCAGATTTCGGATTATTTGACTGACGAAGAAAGAAGCACAATTTGCCGCAAACAAGGAGTAAGATACTCGTACGGAAAGTCAGGCAGACGTACGTCAGGGCTTCAACCTGAAATAATAATATGACTGATTACAGTCAAGCTGATCTGCTTATTTTTTGCTGGTACTTACGCTAGTGATAAATAATTAATAAAAATAAAAAAAGGCAGATGTGTAACATTCTTGTCCAAGTTTTGGCTACAGTCTTCCTTTATCCACAACAACATTTTTACATCTTGGGGTTTTAAATTAGAGTAAACTTTTTATTTTGTTTTGTTCCATTAAAAAAAAAAAATACAAGAGTTAAATATTATCCACACTCATATTACATTAATACGCTTTCGTATTTCCCCACAGCAGTCCTCTGCGTTTTAATCCCAAGTTTAAAGTTAAAAGTTCAGCTTTTCAATAAGCGTCTCACTGTAACAAGCACTGTTGATTGTTGAACCTATTTCCGGATAATGTTCCAATATTGGCCCTTGAGAATCCCAGAAAACTGTAAGCATTGATGAATTTTCCAGATGATGGTTAACCTTTCAACTTTTTCTTTTTCCATACTCCGCCGTTTACTCTCAGGCTCATAGTGATGAATCCATGTCTCGTCACCTCTAATGATTTTCTTTAAGAAACTTTCACCTTCATACTGGTCCAATTTTTATTTGAAGATATCCGAACCCTTCTGTTTATGCCCTTTTATGAGTTGTTCGGCACCAGGGACTCAAAAAGCGAAACACTGCACGCAGATCTTCTTTGGTGCAAATTATAAGCCAGGCATCTATTTTTGCTCGCAATGGGAAATTAACTAATGTAACACTTTCACACCTGTACAGTAGTGACTGGAGAGACAGCAGCCTTGAACGGGAAGTGCTGATAAGACAGTGCGGCCAGCAGAAGTCTTGCACATCATTTGTGCATTTTGTTTCTCATCATCTCTTTTTGGATGGAGAGACTCTGAACATTTGCTTTAAGATACGGAATTATTAAGATACAGACACAACTTTTTTGCGTTATCCATGTTTCCTTTAATTATTGATTAGAAGTGTTCACACTCTCTGGCCACTATCTAGATTAGACTTTCAGGTCCACTATGATTCCCCGTTTATTCAGCAAAGAAACATTCTCTCTAAAACATCATGAGCTGCGAAGGATGATTAGCACAGCCTCGGGGGGTCAAGGGCCAAATCGCAAGACTCCCACCTACTAAATTTAGCGCCTGAACCTTTTCACCCGATCGGCAAAATGATGTTTATCCTTGCTGCCAGATTCCACAGCTGTGCGTACAGTCATAAGGAGATGAACTGTGTGCTGTGCAAATATATATGGTTTTGTGTTGCTGTTTATTTTTGAAGTACCGCACAGGAAATTCTCTCTGGTCCTGGGATTTTTTCCCCAAGTATGTAAAGCTGTTTGTAGGACACCAAATCGGAAAACCCGAAGATGTTCTTACAGGGTGATCCAACATACGTTTCCAGCATTTAGCATACATTTTATCTCCTGCTCATATACACTTATTTCGGACCTTGCTCAGGGGCCCAACGCTGGCAGCTTGGTGGTGCTGAGGTTTGAACCTGGGACCTCTGATTGTTGGTCCAACACCTTAACCACTGAGCTACCGCTGCCCCTGTCCTAGTGGCCATGTTGAAAAAAGATAGTGTTTGTTTAGTCTGTGAACATGTTTCGCATTTAGTCTCCATCATCTCTCGTGACCTAGCTTCATATTATTAATACATGATCAGCCATTACATGTTTGGGCCACCGAAACAGCTCTGCCACTCCAAGACCTCTGAAGACGTGCTGTGGTATCTGACACCAAGACGTTAGCAGTAGATTCTTTGTCTTGTAAATTTGTAAAGAGGTGGAGCTTCCAGGAATCACACTGGTTTGTTCAGCACATCCTACAGAAGGTTTTTGGGGCCCGAGTCAACACCTTTGAGTCTTTGTAATGTTCTGCAACCCGTTCCAGAAAAATTGCAAGATGCTCTGTGTTGAGGCCACTGACATTCGGGAATTCCAACACGGAAATTTTGAGAACCGACTGTTCACTGGTCATGTCATATATCCCACATGTGCCTGTGTAACAAGATAATCCATGTTACCTACTTCCGATTTTAGTGGTGTTAATGTTACGGTAGATCAGGACATGTTAGCAAAAGTTCCAGGAAGTGATTTTTTTTTTTTTTTAAGCATGATGCACCACCACATGCTAAAAATATAAACACCCTCTGGCCAAGCAAATAGATGTACTTTAGTCTCTGTGGTGTGTAGGTGTGTTATTCATTTAACGCTTAGTGTAGCTAAAAGCCAGTCGTGACGTTCTTTTCCTGCTTTGTTTACATGCAAACGCAGTCATGCATCGAATATAATCTCCACAGGTCAGCTAGCCGTTCTAGTTTTCTGTCGGTCAGGTGGGTGAGGTCCAGCCTCGGTTCACAATGGGCCAATACTGAATCAGAAATGTGGAAAATGTGGAAAATCTCACCGATCGAGTCAGCAGAGAGAGAGAGGACTGTGTTCAGTCCTGACCTCTGTACAATACTGCTCAGATAAATGAATGCCAGAGCACAGGAAATCAAATTTTAGTTATTAACCAGGCGGGCCTGACTCGTCATTCCTTCTCCCATACCAGCATTTTAGCTCATTTGTACAAGCCGTTATTGCTGTTTGTAGGAAATGGAAAGACGTTATGTGGTGATAGGTTTTGGAAATCCTTTAGGGCTTATATAGTATTTTGTTCTTACTGTAAGAGGCTTGTAAAGATTGAATATACAGATGTACTCAGTTGTAGCAATAGATAAAGACGTTTAACCTAAAACACCTTCATTTAAGAGTTCATTCGTGAAGTACGAAATAAAAAACAATGTTGTGACAAAGCTGATTATTTTTCTTTTCATACAGTCATGGCTAAAAGTTTTAAGAATACTCGGAACATGTTTAGTTCTACATCACCACATTTAATACCCTGCTCCAAACGTCTCGGTTCAGTTTCCACAAGACTTCAGCAATACTTAACAAATGTTCCTTGTTTCCAAACAGATTTGATTTGCTGTTTAGAGATCTTTTTCGCTAGACTAGACTAGGTTTCTAGACTAGTCAAGGATGTTGATATTCTTTTTCAAGAACTCGGTGTCAAAGCGCACCCATGTAAATCCTGCAGGACTAGACAGTCATTTGCAGCTCCAACTTGTCCTTCAGGAAATCATCACATTTGAAGCCATTCATCATTGCTAAGGAAGAGTCCAGCCGTTCTGTAGGCCACCATGACGCCCTATATCATGACCCACTCATCAAATCTCTTTCCAGCCATCCTCCAGCCATAGATCTTGCAAGCATTTGCGCCATTTCAAGGCAAATTCATGCTTCAAACTCATGGTTCAAGCTGAAGACCATTTGCGAGACCGGACCTTGCTTGAGGAGCTCATTGACCAGCCGTCCATTTTTATGGTGTGGGTCATCTCTCATGTGTCCACTGGTCTTTTGTGGACACACAGATAGCTTTCTGAAGAATCATTATCACTTATCATTATAGCACCTACAAGCGAAATGTTGATCATTTACTATCTCTTTTTTTTTTTTCTTGAAGACCATTGTTGTTGGTCTTTCGGCTGCTCCCGACAAGGGGTCGCCACAGTAGAATATCCAGTCCGCACTACAACTTGGCACAGATTTTACACCGGATGCCCTTCCTGACGCAACCCTCCCATTTTATCCGTGCTTGGGACCGGCACTGCATCCAGTGGCTGGGGTTTGGGCACTGCCTGGAAATTGAACCCGGGCCTTCCGCATGGCGGGTGAAACACCTACCACTGAGCCACCAGTGCCCTTTTTTGAAGACAAAGGAAGTATAAAATGTATTGACTAATACCAGAGCCTCTTACCATTTAATATTAAATAAACTTCCTTTCTGGAGACTTCACCATATCAACAATAGCATGCATGTTCTTTGTTAAATAACACATTTTAAAGTCCTTGTGAATAAACTGTTATTATAGAAACAATACCATATTAGAACAAGTGCATTAATGTAAACCTGAAACCTACTGTTCAAGCCTTATCCGTCTTATTAGCGGACAGCAAAAATAACTATTATTATTATTATGATAGTTGTATGAACTGTTGTATGGGTCACTTAATACATTTTAACTTGGTATTCATATGGCAGAAAAAAAAAACTAAAATATTCACAAAAACTCTACCTGGTCAAAATACAGTCACCATTTAAGAAGGGTCGAATTATTGGGCTGCATCAAGCAAAGAAAACAACTAAGAGATTTGAAAGTACTGGAACTGGGTTAGGAATAGTGAACATGCATTTCCATACACACACATAATGTAATGAAAACTCACAGGATTGGGACTAAAAAGCTGTCTGGCCACTTGTTAGTGAGACTAATTAAAAAAAACTCTTGAATTTGCTAAGGAGCAAAAAGATTGGGCTTTGGAGAATTGATAAAGGTCATGTGTGTTCTTGTGAGTCCAGATTGGTCCTATTCCTGAGCATGAAGCGATGCACCCAGGGAAAGTTTCCACTGTTAAATCTTCTGGAGGTTATGATGTTATGATAGATATATGGTTGCTTATACCCCCCCAGGGTCATGGTCTGAAGCCATTATTAGTGTCATCCATAAAGAGGGCAAGGATCCAACACTTTGCACCTCTTATCGTCCCATCAGCCTTCTATGTGTTGATCTGAAAATACTTACGGCTATCATTGCAGACAGAATTCAAAACCATATAAGAAAACTTGTAAAACCTGACCAGACTGGATTCATTGCACAGAGACAAGGAACAGATAATGTCAGAAGAGCCTTAAATCTCCAAATAATAGCACAAAAAAGAAACACCCCATCAATGCTTCTCAGCTTAAATGCTGAGAAGGCGTTCGACAGAGTGGATTGGTCCTTTCTACAGCAGACTCTCAAACATATGGGTTTTAATGACACCTTTATTGAATGGATCCAAATATTTTATAAAGACCCCACGTCACGAGTAAGGGTTAATGCCCACTGCTCTGATTTTTTTTTTCACTGGTACGCGGCACTAGACAGGGTGAAGTCCTTTCCCCCTCTTTATTTGCACTTAGCATACAGCCGCTGGCCGAACTGATTAGATCCAATCCTCTCATACAATGCTCCTCATAACCTGTCTCTTTTTGCTGATATTTTATTATTTTTGGAAAATCCTGTTACCACCATTCCTGCCCTGCTCCAAAGTCTTAAGTATAGTACTGTATCGGGATATAAGGTTAATACAAATAAATCTGAAGCATTAATGATTGTTGGGAACTGGCCATCACAATTAGATAAGTTGGTCTCATTTAGACATTCCACACAGGGGTTTAAATATCTGGGAGTAACAATTACCCCTAAGACCACTCAGTTGTTTTCATCTAATTATGAAAAGATATTCAGAGAAATCAAAACCGATTTGAATAGATGGGATGTACTTCCACTTTCTCTCCTAGGAAGAATTGAATGTATTAGAATGAATGTTCTACCGCGATTACTGTTCATATTTCAAAGTCTCCCTGTTTTTGTACCACAATCTGCATTCAAATCATTAGAAAAAGGCATTTCAAAATTTATTTGGCAGATCAAAAGGCCAAGAGTGCGCCTCAAAATCTTGATGTCAGATAAGGATAATGGCGGTCTGAGGTTGCCTAACATAAAAATGTATTATTGGGCTGCCAAAATAAGAGCAATTGTGGCCTGGATCATTCGTGATCCAGAAACAATATGGGTCTCCATGGAGGAGGAGTCGATGCCTGGAATATCTTTATCGTGGCTCCCATTTATTGGTCTAGAGAGACAGAAAAAAATGAAGATCGAAAATTTATGGGTTAAAAATACTCAAAAAATCTGGAACCAGGTCCAAAAGCAATCAAGAGGATTGGTGGCCCTCTCACGAGCCATGTCCATAAGCAGGAATATTGAATTCCTTTCATCTCTAACGGACAGGGGCTTCGATAAGTGGGCGGAGAAAAAGCTTATTACTGTAAACCAACTCTTTGGGAATGTAATGAAATCCTTCGCCCAACTAAGAAACAATTTCAATCTACCCTCAGTGGATCATTACAGATATTTACAAATAAGGGACTATTTAACAAAACATAAGGACTGGGATCAGCTCAGAAGAGAACCAA
>JAQQZT010000016.1:9589975-9625039 GCA_030068275.1 Clarias platycephalus | reverse complement strand
CCTCAGTTTCATGTTTACCGGTGTTTCGTGTGGGTGTGTATAAAAATATATCTATTTATTTATTTATTTATATATATATATATATATATATATATATATATATAATATATATGTGTGTGTGTGTGTATATATATATATGAAAATGTTATATATATTATATATGAAAATGTTTTCCCATCATTTTGAATGCTATATTTATAATTGTGTGTTTATGCATGCTATTTTAGTATCCCTGGATGTGGGACACACGACAGTGCTGGTACAACTACCCCTTTCAGGTGAGATATGATTATGCCCAGTATGCTGCTGAACCGTTTTATATTTATTTATCCTTGGGCATTTGCTATTATACTTCGAGTCTTTATCATAGACGTAGCATTTTGAGTTTGTAATAAAGTGCTTCGTGTTTTGGGCACCATTCGAAGGAGCATTGCACAGGTCCTTCTTAAGGAAGTGATGTGCATTATTCATTGACTCCTAATTTGTGGCAGACAGATGGGGAAAAAAATAAGTATTTTCCTGTGTTGAGAAGCTAGACTAGGCATTGTTCACTGTTTCTGGCTGTTTAGGGGTGGGGGCTCACATGAAACAGCACACTGTTAACTAGACTAAGCCCTAGTACTGCACACTAAATAGCTCTTATTATGAGTAATGATAGTAAGTCAGGAATTGAACATAACAGTGTGTGCTGTTAAAGGAATATAATCCATGACAGGGTGGTGCGACACAGGCCAATGAAAAGTAGAGCAACTGTTACAACCCCAATGTAGATTACTTTTTTCTCTTTTCACATTTTGAAGGGTTTTATTCATCTTCTAGCATAGCAATTCCTCAAGGATTAATTTTATTTACCATCGTTCATTTTTAAAATGTCAAAAATTCTAAAGGATATCCACCATATATGACTTTAAATACCAGTTATCTCTGGTTATACCCCAGCAAGGTGGAGCTCGAATCTCATTGGTCATGTGATTAATCAGACCATGCTGGTCCAGCCTTAACACGAGTGTGATGTTTGGTTAATCTTAGGTTAATGCCCTCATCCTAAACAGTATTGTTACTATAGTAACTGTGGTGTACATGGAATAATGCTCTCAAGCTTTTTTGTGTCTTTTTTTTTTTTTTTTTTGAAGGGCCTCAGTCCCGGCCTGTATCCCTACTATGTGACTCAGCTGGCCTTCTACTGGTCTCTCATGTTCTCCCAGTTTACAGACATTAAAAGGAAGGTGAGTGCGTGTCGTCACTCCTTTATAAAAGCATCCTCACATGTGACCAAGTTATTAGGAATGACTGATCTTCTGGAAATTTACTGTACACAATCACCCTATCTGTCAAGGACTATTAGTTTATTTTGCTTACAGATGTGTAAGTGTATTCTTGGTAGTTATCTTTATTTAGGTTGGTGTCAGTGCATGTTTCTGTGTGTTGTTGCATGCCACAGTGCACTGTGGGTCTTTAGTGTACTCTTGGCACAGTGACCTACTTCACCCACCTGATCTGTTCTTATTCAGTCTCGCACAGATACACACACACACACACGTACTCATACGCATGTTGCAAATATTTTCAACATGCACAGACTCGAAGCACCGTTCGCACCGACACCTCAAATACGCACTACTGACACAAAACTGTAACCAAAATCTAAATCTAAAATTGTGCAGTAGAGCTGCACAATAAATAATAATTGGGAGTATAATTTGTGACTTGTGACTTTGTCCTACTACTGTGTGTGATTCCATATTATCGTGGCATCCTAGTCACATTCTAAAACTTTACACACAGGAACTCCTACAGAGGTCCACGTATCAGATGTGACACAAGTTTTATTCTGCATACTGTAAAATGCATACTGCATTTCTGTAAAAACCCTCCGTAATCCCATAGGGGTAAGTTGGGACCTGGGACATCCCCCATATATCAACTCCTCCCCCC
The DNA here is from genome assembly GCA_030068275.1 of Clarias platycephalus. Classification (NCBI taxonomy): domain Eukaryota; kingdom Metazoa; phylum Chordata; class Actinopteri; order Siluriformes; family Clariidae; genus Clarias; species Clarias platycephalus. The sequence goes on along the minus strand of JAQQZT010000016.1, from coordinate 9,623,104 downwards.
GTGCCTGTGGGTGGTTCTCTGACCAGTTATTGAACCCGTGCTGCAGCCGTTTTACACACCACATCCATTTAGGGGTTGCCACAGCAGTCCATCCCATCTCCACATTACATTTGGCACTGGTTGGTCATCCTGATGCTGCCATTTTAGCCAGGCATTGGATCAGCACTGAGAGTGTTTCATGACGTTCTTCTTCTTCTTGAGGCAGGTTTAAATAGCCCTGTAATTGCAGTAGGAGTTCTCATTTACATTTTACTTTGAATTTCTCTTCAAGCAAGTGATGAGACAAAGAAAAATCCTGCAGAAAAACAAAAGAAAATTACAGTTTTAACCTCTGACTGGTGCAAACCTTCATAAAACTTCAGTTTAACAAGCGGTAGTTGCGTTATGAGGTCTCTGTACTGATTTATCTCATTTAACTATGAAACGCACCTGGGCACTGTGTTGTTCTGCTCGTTTTCGGTACGGCTTTTAACCCACTTCCTCTCACCATTTCCCCTTAGGGGACTTTCCATCATGTTTCATTGTGCTGTTTCGTTGCCATTTTTTTCTTTCTCCTAAAATACTTCAAATATCACATGTGAAATATAGTGGTAGCGAAATTAAAAGAACAATGAATAGAAATATAATCAATTAAATTTATTTGAAATTTTGTTCAAATTTTGAGATTTACAGTATATAGCCTTCATTAGCTGCACGAGACCTAATGTAACGTGCTAGTACTGTAAGTTGTATGTACACTTTATGACCAAACGTATGTAAACCATATGTTGCTCTTTTTTAAATTGTGCCGCAAATTAAATTGGGGACAAAACTAAGACCTGGAGGTAGAGGCCCAAACCTGTTCCAGGATGACAATGCCCCTGTGCACAAAGCCAGCTCCATAAAGACACGGTTTGCAGAGGAACACTTTTCATGTGTCGGTGGCAGAACAAGCGCAAATTGAGCCATGCTCCAAAATCTTGAGTAAGTTCTTCCCAGAAGAATGGACGTGTTTATAAATGTGGAGAGCAACCAACTCCATCATAATGCTGATGGATTTGGTCATGTGTCAACATATTTATGACCATAAAATGTATAATATATATATATATACACTTTCTAGTTCGTATGCTAGTAACAGTAGGCACAATAACGTTCTCCAAAGGTTGTCCCAAAATTATTTCGTTCGGTGTTTAAATAGAATTTTTTTTAATCAGCTCTGCCGGCACAAATCAGTTTTCATCTGTTCATGAAAACTCTAGCTTTTTTTTTATTTTATTTTTTTTGTGCATACGGTTTTGATCATGTGCAGGTTTCTTGCATGAATTATCAACAGAACAGTTTGTGCTTGTTGCCAAGGTTGAGGTTTTTCCATCAGACAAATCCACTCCTCGTTTACACTCCGCGAGTTTGTAGTGGTCTGTTTATCATTTGTCTTTTAGACTACACAATGATTTTAAACCTGTGGTCATGTAAAAATAAATAGAAAAAAGGGTTGAATCCTTTCGATGGGGAAAAAATATGTTTATTTGAAATTTGATTATCTGGCATTTTGTAGTGTCTACTTTATACACATTATTTAGTTGTTGCTACAGCTTCACACGGACGAAAGATGGCTTTTAAAGGCCGCTGCACAGCTCTAATTTCAGAAGCTTGTCCACATTCTCAACAGCACCATAACATGAATGTGCTGCAGATATTATTCATTTGCCATAACCGTCTTAAATCTTATGTTATGAGTGTTTTTATTTCCATGTCTTTAGGACTTCCTCATCATGTTTGTGCATCATCTGGCCGCTGTGAGCCTGATCAGCTTCTCATACGTGAACAACATGGTGCGTGTGGGCAGCCTGATCCTGGTTGTGCACGACACCTCCGACTTCCTCTTGGAGGTACAGTTTGGAAAAAGAAAAACTATGCAAACTTTAATTGCGACCTTGGTCGAGGTATAGTGTTTTACATCTCTATATGATATTGTATTTCTTTTTCCCAGGCTGCCAAGTTAGCCAATTATGCCAAATACCAGCACCTGTGCGACTTCCTGTTTGTGGCATTTGGTACAGTTTTTATTGGGACAAGGTTGATCATTTACCCTTTTTGGTGAGTAAAGCCAAGTGTTTGCGCAGTGTGTTTTCGAATTCAGTATTAAAAAAAAAAAAAAAAAAGTATCGAATTTGTCCTTAAAAGCTGATGCCGTTTGTGTTGAATTTCTTTAGCAGATCACACAAACTAGTTCCTCTGCAGGTGATTACACTGGTAGTGTTTACTTTGTCTGTCTCTGTACAAATTACAACCCGAAAATGAAATTCGCAGCCTCAGTGTGTGTCTAAAAGCCCAATTAAGCGCTCTTAAGGCCATTTCTGATCAGAACCGCTTCCGATCTCCTTCATCGTCATAGAGTAAGGTGAGCAGGCGGATTCAGTGTCTGGGGTTTAGGGATCGAGTGCTGGTGTCATTACTCGAACCACATGCAGCAGTGCAGGAGGAACCGAGCTCTGACAACGCACACGCTCAGCACAATGCTCGAATACACCTGACCTAAAGCTCATTCAACGCTTTAGCCATTCGCGAGGTTTACATTACACTTATTCATTTAGCAGACTCATTTATTTAGAGTGACTTGGCAGTAAGGCACAAATCCAATCGGCTGAGAGTTAAGAGCTCGACAGTGGCCTGCTGACGGTACCCTGGTTGGAACCTACGCCCGCCCACGATAAACCTTTTCTAGGTCAAAACCTAAATCTGCATCTGCTTTCTAATCCAATTAACGAAGATTTGTACTTTTGCAGAGTTTCCCTTTGTTTTGATGCAAAGTGGGCAGGACATGTCTTGCTAATCTTTATTTTAATTAATCATAAGACAGGTTTTACTTGTGTCCATGAACATAAATCTTCATGCGCAATAACAGCATCTACGTGTTAATTTATCAAAAATGTTTTCATTATTTAATTTAAAGTTACAGATTAAACATCTCCCTTAAACAGATGACTGCAAGTCAGTAAGAAAAAGACTATACATACTGTACGTTGTGTAAGTTATGGTTCATCCCCATAAATAGGGGTTACTCTGTATGTCATGACTCATGACTGTGCAAACTACGAGGTGTTTTTTAGTCAAACCAGACTTTTTATTGTGCAGAATAAGAGAACACAATTATGAGAGTAAAAACTCCCTTATTTCTCTATATAATCCCCTGCTACACTAATGTGCTTATTCCAGTGTTTCACTAGTGCTTGGATGCCATCCAGGTAGAAAGCTTTCTCAGTACTCCAGAGCCATGATCTAGAGGTCAGGGCTGATGATTCCTGGCTAAATTCCTGCAATGTGCAAGTGGTGTTTGTAAAATGATTGTGTGTACAGTTCCCATGGACAGATGTGTCTCTTCCCCAAGCTGATGACAAGTTAACTGTAGATTTTTCAAAGTTTAAGCGTTCCGTAACCTTCATTCGGGAGCAATTTCATCACTAGTCCCAGTTTGACTTGAATGACCCTCATAGTTAATAATATAATAATATCATGAATAATGATACATAGATCTTGCATTTTAAAATGCAAAAATAAAAAATTTTAATTTTCTATATTGATGAATTTGATTTGTTTCTTTGGAACTGAAATGATTGGATGGTAAACATCAATATGAATAAAACAGCTTTTTAGGTTGATGTTTATCTGTTGCGTCAGGGTAGCTCAGTGGTTAAGGCATCGGACTATGGTTCGGAAGGTGCAAGGTTCAAATTCCACAACTGCCTCTGTTGGGCCATTGAGCAAAGCCCTTAACCCACAACTGCCCACATGTATAATGAAATACAAATGTAAGTCGCTCTGGATAAGGGCATCTGCCAAATGCCTAAATGTAAATGTTTAGTATGTAGCCACTGGCTGGATGAGAGAAGAGAACCTTTAAAGGTGTAAAAAAAAATTATAAAAAAAAAGAGTAAAATCTTAGGCTTTTACTTAATTTGAAAGAAGAACAAGTGTTCAATTTCAATTGCACTTTATTGGTATAAATACACCAATCATTGAGGTATTTTTCAACCCCTGATAGTTAGAATTATTTACAAATAAAAAAATTAAAAAAAAGTTGTGATTGTGCAAGTACAGTGGTGGCCAAAAGTATAAAATTTATTATAATGATGATCAAGATAATTTATTTGAATACAATGAAATTCCTAAGTAACGATCAATAGTCAAAAGTATAATCAATAGTATGATTTCTGAAGCAGAAAAATGTGTCTGCGGTGCTCTGGTGTCACTTTTAGTCCATGCCTGCTTGGTTGCTTACTGAGGAACATTAACTAAACCAGCTTCACTAAAGCAGGCTGTTTATTGTGAAACAGCCTCAAATGTTCAGCTTCCTGAAGTTTATTGCTCTTCTTTGCCCCCTAGTGTAACAACAGAAATTCATCCCTTTTTTTTTTTTTTCCAATTATCGTACCTCAATTAGAGCCCATTAAAAAAAAGATAAAAAATTTTAACTCAGATTTGAAATGTTTTTGGTGAGCCGGATTAGAGCGTGTATCAGGCCAGTCTCAGGCTGACACCTTTGACTTTTGGTATCAGTATCACACAGACACCTTTTAATATTTTACATTCTTTGTCCTGGAAAAAACGTGTGTTGACATGAATGTAAAATGAAAACGTAAATCTCAAAGACCATTAGGAGAGATGCTGCTTTTGACCTATTGTCTGATGAAGCAAAAATGCTTTGAGTAATGTTTGTGCGTATGTGCTTGTGTGATGTAGGATCCTGAACAGTACGCTGTTTGAGAGCTGGGAGATCATTGGGCCGTACACCTCGTGGTGGTTCTTCAACATTATGCTGCTGGTGTTGCAGGTGATGCACATCATCTGGTCCTACCTCATAGTACGCTTAGCCCTCAAAGCCCTCATGAGAGGAAAGGTAAGCTACATTTATCTTTATTCATAGCTTGTAGCTCGTAACCAAGCATTGTTTAGGAAGTACATTTACATCAATACATGCAGTATTTTTTTCACATTATTATAATTATAGCTTAGGCGTTGTTTTTTTTTGTGCGTTTATGTCTTGTCCAAGGCAACTTAGAATTTAAGTGGAACCTTAAGCTATGCACGCACCAGTGGGTGGGGTCTTCCTGGGATTTGAATGTATTGTGTAATTATCCCATCTTGCTATAGTGTAGTAGTAGTAATCAGCCATCCAGCCGGGACATGAGGCTAATCAGTAATCACTGGTGCTTGTGTAGTGACCATATTATCTAAGGTATTGTAACACTCGGCTAAGATATTAAACCTAGTCACACTGAAACGGATTTGAGAATCTAAATAAGGATCGAGAGGGAGACTGAATGTGTCCAGCAAGTCTTAATCCACCAAGGGAAAAGTAATCCTCGGGATGCAGCAAACAATCGCCCCCTCTCTTAACAACAGCGCTGAGTATCATCATCTCTCCACCCCAAGTCCTTTTCCGGTTCCGCTTTTATGCTGGGACACATGACCCGAAACAGTCTTTCGGGAACAATATAAACCATATAGGGGTCATGATAAGGCCCGGTGCTTTTATTTTTATTTGCCATCTTAATTAGGCCTATATAAACAACCCCCTTATGTGGCTGCGCTACAGTATATTAGCATATTATTATACTTGGGTCATTAATGTTTGGTAACTTTAACTCAATAAATGTCCAATATATATGATTAACTTATGTAATGTTTGCTAATTTAGAGGTTAAATTCAGGGCTGTTGTTAGGTTTTCATTAGCCTCATTAAGCCGCTCATGGTATTGAGTTAGCATTTGTTATATTTGTAATGTTGAATTGCTGTTTCCTTAAAGCTTGAATTAGATAGGTTTCAAATTTTTTCAATTGCACAGATTTTATCATGCATGCGATACAGCTAAAAACACCGGCATGAGAGCACACACAGCAACCTCAGTCAGACAGCACAGAGAGTAAAGTGATGTGAAAATCAAGTTAGGGAGAAAAATGGGTCAGAAACTCAAGTGATCAATAACAGCATGTAAACTACAGCGATATTCTGCGTGAAGTGTTTCGATTTTAATCAGTCTCATTTATGAGACAGCTGTGAATGTCACCATAGCATAAATCTGATTGCACTGTCCTTGAAAATGTTTATACTTAAGTTGCTCAACATTGGCCTTTATCTCTGGTCATGGGTTCAGTAATATCCGTGGGGGTAAATTTAGCCTGCAATTCGTCATTATTTATCTCTGGAAGGAATAATTGCCAGACAAAATTGCGAATGTTCTGATTGTGGATCACGTGACTGCAGAAAGTACTAGATCAGTTTGGCTATACTGGACATGATGAAATGCTCTATATTGCATTTAACCCTTGCAGTAAGTCTTCCTCTTCCTAGCGTTTGTTATCTTTTCTCCAAAATCTGTACCTTCTTTCACACTCCTCTCCCCCCACTGCAGAACCGGCTTCTCTCTTTCCCCCTCTACTCTTGGCTGGAAGGCAGCTCCTGTCTTTCTGTCACTCTTTCCTGATTGAGATCTCTGCCTTTTTCTCTGTCTAAACCTCGCTTGCTGTTCTCGTCTAGTAGACCCCGTTCTCTCCTTCCTCAGCAGTACTGTAAGTGTGCCTCCTCTTCCACTTATTCTCCTTTCTGAGATAGTGCCGTCATATTTCAGTCCAGTGTTTATAAAGGTGCTGAAGGAAAAAATATATATTTTGCGATGGATTTCAGTCTCGACCACATTGAAAATGCACTCGGTCATAATTACCCAGAACGTTTTACATTTTATAGATTTAAAATATGTACAAAATTGCAATTTCAAGAATTCTGGTTTCACAAACTCCAAAAATGATGCATCCACGCTAACACACTGAAAACGTCTAAGAATCACATACGGACATTTAATGCAGTATTTGCATATATAACAGTTTCATCCTCGTTACACAATGTTGCATTGTCATGATTTCCAGAGATGTTTTCTTAGATGATATTCATTACATATTTTGCATGTAGGAGCACCACAGTTTTACATTAAGGCTCCTCAAAATACTCTGTGCTGCATTCTCATGCACCATGAACAATTAAAAATCCTGAATTCCTAGAAGTGCTGGAGTACACCCTGTTGTATTTTCTTTAAACTAAAAAAACTATATGTAAATGCTCATGTACTGCCTTTCTCTTTTTTACAATGGCACGTCTGAATAATCACGTTACATACAGTAATATTTGCTAACGGAAAATAATCAACAAGAAAAAGTCAATTTAGCACAACCCTAGTGTGTTCTTCATGGAGCTACAATACAGGGCCAAAAGTTTCTGGACACTTTACTATTACACCTTTTATGTGGTTCTGTCACAAAGATGGACACACACTGAAATAGAACGTTTTTGTACGCTGTTGCATTTCACTGGAACATGTCAGCGCTCATGCAAAACAAAGTAAGGTTCATGAAGACATATCGAGACATTGTCATAGATCGAGTGAAAGAACTTAAGGTTCCTGCACAGACCTTGACCATACTACACAGGTGTTTCCTTCAGTTCCGAAAAATGAAGCCAATGCAGAAATGCTAAAATGTGCAGGTCCTTGACTGTCCACTGGTTCCAAAAGTGAGTCAGGCTCCTTAGATCTCATGTTAAAATGCCCAACTTTACAACATAAATAAACACTTATTATAAAAACTTATTACATCAGCAAAACCAGGGGCCAAATCTTGAACAGGAGGTTTAAAAGGTTCACAAGTGTTATGCGCTGGTGTCCACATACTTTTGGCCTTGTGCAATACACGCTAATCATTCGCACTAGGACAAAAGACATTACATGTCTTGTCTAACATATATATCCATGCTTGTATGTTAATAAAAAAAAATTTAAAAATCATGATCTGCGATTCTCCGCTTTGTACCAGGTATCCAACGACGTGCGTAGCGATATCGAAAGCAGCTCAGAGGAAGAGCCCGAAACCACTCAGACCATCACAGCTTCAGCCAAACGGGAAAACAACACCAACGGCCATTTCACCTCCCCGGCCTGGACCCGCAAAGACGACAGCTAGTGACACGGTGGCGATTCACAAGCCGTTCACGACAACTGTTATTCCTGCAGCGTCTCCTCTGTCCATTTCCTGACAAAACTGTACTATACACCACATTCCCCAGTTTTTACACACTTTGTATTGACATTGTGTCGACGATGATTATGAAGTGCTGAGTCATGTTGGCTGTATGGACACTGACGAGTTAGTTATCTAGTTTCAGAAGCAGAAGTGTGATCACATTTTTTTCTTTTCTTTCGTTTTTTCACTTTTATTCAGCCTTCATGGCTGATGTACTTGACGTCTTTCTCTCTTTTTTTTTTTCTTTTTTTCTTTTTTTTACACAATTCACCATTCGGTTACTTGTGTTTTCTTTTGCCTGTTCTGTTTTTTATTTTTTTAATTTTTTTTTTCATTCTGATTGATTTTATTTAGAGATAAAATAAGTTTATTAAAAATATGACTTGATCTGTTCACACTGAGAGATGGTTCGGTACTCCGTTATGTCATATGAAAAATGAGCCGCAGTTGCCATTGCAGTAAATAGTACATCTTATCTCTGTGCAAAAGAAAAAAATGGTGGTTTGGCCAAACATTACATTTTTTCCTCACCGCTAAATGCATCCAGCTTAGGAATGTTTGGTGTCTGTTGGGATTGATGCTTCCTCCTCACTGCTGCACCAAAAGTCCAGGGGGTAAAGCGTAACCAGATCCAGCACCTCCAACAACGCTAAATTTTAATCCTAACCTTCACGAGATGATACACAACCCCAAATAGGACACACACCTGAAACACACTGCAATCTCTCTCCACACAGGTAAGAGCTTCTGAATCATGTGCACTGGTATAGCCAGGGATACTTACGTATGTCAGTAATGCCACACATACCTGCTTTAGAGAACAGTATGATTTACTTTACTCTAGACAAAAGGATAAAAATGTTACTAGGTGCATGATAATTGCATTATCTTAACAAGCTCAAATGTCTTAAATCCACCCAAATGCATTTACTGTTTTTTTGTTTGTTTGTTTGTTTGTTTGTTTTTAAGGTTGCAATAAACCAAACAAGATTATTGAATCTGTTTCTAGACTATTGTTAAATGTAAATGTTTTTCTTGTTTTATTAGCAGATACTTTTGCTATATTTTAAGCAATCGTTTTTAGGGAAGAAAACAAGACAATTGAAAATTTAAAAATAAAAAAAATATGGCTAGAAATTAGCTTAATAATGTTATATTTGGTGTATTGTAATCTTATAAGAAATATATACATTTGAAAAGATTCATAATATTTTACAAGGAGTGTTCAAGTCAAAACTGGGACTTTCTTGTGCATGAAGGCATCAAACTTAATGACATTTATGTGGAAACTTTTCCACGTTTGGGCCATTACAGGAGTTCCTGGGAGGCCAGCATTTCAGATGTGAAGCAGGCAGTCCGATCATGGCCACAGCGTTCTGAGAAAACGTTCTACTTTGATGGTATAAGCTTTAGTAAAACACTGGGATGAGTTCTTTAGTGTAACAGAAGATTATATAGCGATATAAAGGTACATTTTACTCTCATAACTTTGTTCTGTTCTTCTGCACAATTAAAAGTTCCCAGTTTAATTTGAACATGCCTTGTATTTGCTGGGATCATGTTTTTTCTCACACACCCCCCCCCCGTGTGTGTGTGTATAGCTGAACATTATTGTTGTACAGTACAGGCAGCCTCTTTGGTAACATTCCACACCATAGTTGAAGGTATTGTACCACAAGTTAAGAGGTTATGTGTGTATTTATGAACGGTTATATGGGTGAGAGTCTTTGACGGTTTGTTAGATCCAGTGCAGAAGTCAGACACCAAACATGTCTCAACTGATCCATGGCATTTGATTTCTGCTGATGTTTTAAAGCTGCCTGCATGCTGTATTTTTTTGAATTGAGAATTTTGTATTTAACAAAGCTGTGCATTTGAAGTAAATTAAATTAGAAAAATATCAGTGAATGAGAAGTTAGAAATGCATTGACTGTTTTCAGGTCAACACTGATAATTGCAAATAGTGCACTGTTAATGTTTTATATCGATACATTAATGTTAGACGTGAGTATCTCCCGTCATGTGATGTGCTGAACAACCTGAAAATTATTTAAAACTGTGTCTATGCAATACAAATTGAACTTGCACAACTGTACAAGGATTAAAGCAGACTAGTTTGGAATTTGTACTCTGAATATAATCAATTCGTTTTTGAGGGTGGAAAAAAGAAAACACTGGTAAACCCATTTTTTTTTAATGAATAAGCAACATAAACCGGTAAATGGTTTCTTCCACTTGACATTTCCACTATATTACATTTAACAAAGTTTCAAAAATATAAAGCATTTTTACGGTACAGTTAAATATAGATTCGCCATGCACAGTGGGCGAGACCTCAGCATCTGAATGTCCCTCCCTAAAGGCAGAAGAGAGACAGGTGTTCCTGTATGTTAACAGATGATCAGTCTTTGACTGTCTCATGGTCAGTGATCTGATTCTCTGCAGCGAGTTGGAGCTGCTTCTGTCTCTGCCAGTAGCGGTAGCCACGCATCGTGCACAGGTAGCCTCCATACAGAGTCAGCAGCATCATGGATCCAGAGAAGACGCGGTATCCAACGTCAGCCAATCGCTTTGAAGTCAGCATGAGGAACTCGCTGAAATGGGAAGAGAACGAGTTTTAAGTTATGAGACACGTTTCTAGACATATGTCTTCCTGTTCCAGACATATATAACCAAGTAGGACAGGTCATCTAATTTGGTTAAAGCTACCCCAAATACAAGTCAATATTTACCACAAATCATTGCTCCAGCAATGCTTCTAGTCTCTGATGTTGACAGATATTGATGGACCTTATGTTGCATTTTGTTTAGTGGTTCATTTTCTACATTATATACCAACATTGGAGATTTTAAAACTATTAAATAACATGATATTAAGTAAAAAAAAAAACAGTCAGTTGTTGTTTTAAGACATGAAGATGAGCTGTTCTGGAATAGTTCTTGCAAGAGCAGTATTATCAGTTGCATTTGCAAAACCCATCAAGCACCATGATGAAACTGGCGCTCATGAAGACCATCTCAGGAAAGCAAGACCAAAAAATTAACTCTGATGCAGAGAAGTTGTTCATTTGGAGTTACCAACCTCAAAAATCACCATTTCATACCTCCTCAGATTACAGCCGTAATGAAGGCTTTACAGAGTAAAGGAGTTAAGTAGCAGACACATATCAACTGTTCAAAGATTATAGCATATTTTGTAGGCCTTCAGTGTTGTTTTACTATGTAGAAAGAAATAAAAATCAGGAAAGACCATGCAATTAGAAGGTGTCACCACTTTCACCCCCATCAGCCAACTTTATTGTGGATAAAATCCGTACTGCTCTAGGATTACGGGTTCAAATCTCCCCAGTCAGTGTGGAGTTGTGTGTTCTGCACCCAATTAGGCACAGTTTTTTATCTGGAGGACCTTCCTGATGCAACCCTCAACCCAATTTTTTCCCAGGCTTTAAACAAGCACTGCATCCAGTGGCTGGGGTTTAGGCATTGGGTGGGAATCTAACCCGGGCCTTCTGCATAGTAGATAAAATGATATTAGGATTACTGATGGAGAAGCCCTGAATGTGTAAAATCTGAGACGGTGGTGCAGTCCTCTTACAAAAGAATAAGCTTCAACCTTTTGAAAAGGGAATATGAATAGCCTGGCAGACAAATATTCTGTTTGCTGTAAAACAGGACACGCCCCTGGGGGTGTGGCTTAATCAGCTCGACCGCGTGATTGGGTAAACACAAGACAAGTACAGGTCCATCAAAACATTTTAATAATTTGGTAGCAATTATTAAATAAAACAGGTATCAAACTATTGAAAATCAAACTATTTCCCCCTAAGTATTAGTTTCCAAAAGGTCTGCTTTTAGAAATAATTTTATTTAATGCCAAGCATCTGCTATCCTGGAGAGTAAACCATGCACGAGACGCAGTTTAAATTAGGCAGCTAGCACATGCTTAATATTAACTCTTATTTTGTCTAGTTATCCCACAAACCGAAATAATAAATTTTCAATAAATACTTACCCGTTTATTCCTCAGATTTAACTCTTATGGGATGGTTCAATAACCGCCTTTAGGAAAGCTCAATGTCAATCAGCTACTCCTCCTGCTCTACATTACTTCCGGTTTATACTACGGAGAACCAAAAGGGCCAAACGCGACCAAAGCGTTTTTATAAATTCATACGTCTTTTTTTCTTTCTGCTGTTTAGCCTTAATTAAGGAATTTAAACAAAAAATGTTTTTTTTTTTTTTTTTTTAATAGATTAATAATGTCTCTTTTAATAGTTATTTTATATTAAGACGTTTAAAGCCATACCCAAGTAGTACCGAGATAATTATTTTGAAAACAATAAAAATGGCGGCGCCGAGTAATAAACCCACATGCTCAGAGGCCGGTGAGGGAAAAGAGGATCCTGGTGCGGCTCCGTACGGGAACTTTATTAATTATTACACGTTTAATCCGCCCGAGAATCGTCTGAGTTTGATCCCGAGCCGGCTGCTGGAGGATGTGGGGTGTCAGTCGGACACAGAGGCCGTGCTGCTGCTGCTGGATGTCGGCTGCAACTCCGGGGTGAGAGAGTCGACATGAGCAGCTCAAATATCCAGATCATCATTAAATCATCATTAAATCAAAGTGTTTCTGGTTTTCTTGGGGGGTGCAAACCTCAGACTACAATACCTTCTTTTTTAGTTTTACTACTTTTATCAACATGTTCGTCTAGTTTCACTTTAATTAACTGGTTTTTGGAAAGGAGAAGACACTTGACCTAAAGAGAGTGATATGCAGTGGAGCTTTAGTTATCTTACTTCAGTATGTTGAGGCTGAAGCACTACAGTGGCTTTTTACCTCAGTTCCACCAACGTGGTTCCGGAGCTGGAGCCCAATTTCAAACCAATTCTCATTTTGAGCTATTGAAGGAATTCCTGGGAGGCCAGCGTTTCAGAGGTCCAATCATGGCTCGGGGATACCAAGAAAGCTTTCTACCTCGATGGTATCCAAGCACTAGTGAAACACTGGGATTAATCATTTAGCGTAAGAGGGGATCATATAGAGAAAATCATGACAGTTTTTTGTTATTATGTACAAACAAAAGTCCTGGTTTGACTTGAACACCTCTTTATTTTTTGGCTATGGATCCAGACTTTTGGACTAAAATTTTATACATTGTTAAAGTAAATCACACCTGATTTTTTTTTTGATTTTTTTTTGTTCACCTTTCTCTGTTGTTGCTCTTTGCCAGGACTTATCTATTGCACTGTACAAGCATCTTCTTCAAGATCAGGCACCCGGAGATGATTCTTCCAAAAATATTCAACTACTTGGATTTGACCTAGACCAGGACTTAATCTTTCGGGCTCAAAACTCAAACCCATTCCCTCAAAACATTCAGTTCATCCCTCTTGATATCACAAGGGAGGAGAGCCACGCTGAACTCGCCTCCTATCTGGAGAAGTTTGGACGCAGTCGCTTTGACCTGTGTTCATGTTTTGCCGTGACGATGTGGGTCCACCTGAACCACGGAGATGCTGCCTTATTAGCTTTCCTTTCACGGCTCGCCTCTTTGTGCGAGTGCTTGTTGTTAGAGGCGCAGCCGTGGAAATGTTACCGCTCAGCTGCTCGGCGGTTACGGAAACTCGGACGGAGCAGCTTTGACCACTTTAAGACTCTGGAGATCCGTGGGGATATGGCAGCTCATGCTAAAGAACATTTAGAAAAGCAATGTGGAATGGAGCTGGTGCGGAGTTTCGGGAGTACATCGTGGGACCGGAGCCTTTTGTTGTTCAAGAGGCGATGATGATGTGACTGATAAGGGTTAATGAGGATGTAACTTATTATATCAGTTATTGTGTCAAGAGTACGTTTTAGGGAGTCATTGAAGAATCAGTTTAACTGAAAATAAAGAAATTGCCTTATCTCTGTTCTGGAAGGTCAAACATGGGCACTTCTCAAAACCTGAAGGAATCAACCTTGCTTCAGTGGACAATCTTGAGATTATATTTTACCTGTTATAATATCATCTCATGCTCATCCCAGGACTCTTATTTACAATCTTGTCAGACTGATATACATATACTCTAAAATCCACGTGTTTACTGTTTGCATTCATAGTATACAATTATAAAAGAGTAATTATTTTAATCCCATTATTCCGTGTCACTCTGAATAGTCTGGTTCCTCATGGCTTCTTCTTCCTGTGTTCTCAGGAAACCTCAAAAGAATCTCCATCATTGGTTTCTGTACAAATGAAGTCTATTATTTTCATTACCATGTCTATTATTAAAAGTCCCATACAATAAAAGTGAATTGAATTATCTCTTGAGATGTTGGCTTCATCTTTATTGAAGACTTCTAACTCAGTGGTTCTCAAAATAACATCTGAGGGCCTCACGAGTTCTGTGAAGCATCTATACATCAAACTTGTCTCTGAGGGTATAACCTATACAGTGGGGATAGAAATCTCTGTGATTCCTCAATATGATGATATTATTAGAGATAAGGAGGAAAAAAGCAATTCTGTTATAAATTGTGATTCCTTTTTGTGCCAATTCATGTATCGCCACAGTGACTGCAAAATTTATTTTTGTAGATATTAAATTATAATAGAAATGCACCGGTCAATCAGCCAGTGACCAATTTTGTCTGGTTTTCAGCTTGATCAGCCATGACTGATCAACCTCGGGTATAAATCAATTGGAAGATTTCGAAAATTGCAACACAATTCATCAGACCTCATTCAGCATAAGACTGAATGAATTTTTCTCCCCATCCCTACTATACAGTATTATATCAGTAATGGTATAATGATAATTATATAAGTGCTAATTATGTAAAAAAAAAAAAAATCTTATAATAATAATAATATATAGTGTGTGGAATTTAGTTCACAGTTAAAGAAGCCTGTGTGAGATTAGAAGCCCCTTTTTTAACTGACTCAGGGTTTCAAGTGAATGGTTCTCCACCAGGGGGAGCTCTTGCTCAACTTGTGCTTATGTGCTTAGTTGAAAAAGTTTAACCAGACAACCTTTATTTGTCACATATGCATTACAGCACAGTGGAATTCCATGAGGTACAAGAGAGCTAACAAATTAAAGTTAATTAAATTCAAACTGCATAAAGTGTCTTGGTAAGGATGAGGACCTTGACGAGCTGTCAGAAAACTTCAGAACACATAGTTACAGATTCTACAAGTCACTAGAATAGTGCTGGAGCACTTGTGTTTTTTTAAATACTATTTTGCTCTCAAATCTCCCATAGTTGGTCAATTAACACCCATCTCTGTGTGTATGCTACAAGGCTGTTATTATGGACATAGGATTAGCAAGTACTGTAGTGTGAAAAAATTAATAAATTAATTTCCCGCATGTGGCACTGTTGCCCCGCATCTCTATGTTTGGGGGTTTAAATCTTACCTCAGGTCTGTGTGCGTGTGAAGTTTTCATGTCCTCCCCATGCTTAATGGGTTTCCTCTAGGCTTTCCAGTTTCCTCCAACAGTTGATGTATGGTGAATGGTATTCTTTTTTCAATTGCATGTGGTGGGTGAGTGTGTGTCTGTTTGTGTGTGTGTGTGTGTGTGTGTGTGTGTGTGTGTGTGTGTGTGTGTGTGTGTGTGTGTGCACCTGTTCTCGCCGATGGGTTGGCCCTTGAGTTATCCTTGAATTAAACAGGACAAGCAGAAAACAGAAATAGATGGATGGATGATTTCCTGTGTAATTTAGCTGAAAAGGCTAGAACTTGTTTAACTGGAAGAGGCTACACATGTGAGGTCATAGACACATGGTGACAGAAACGCATGAAAATGAACACAGTGAGAAATTCTCCACTAGTTCTGAAGGAGGTGTGAAATGTATACTGAATACTAGGGTTAAAAACAAATATTGTACTTTTAAACTTTTAGATTTTTACTATAACAATGTATTTTATAGTTAATATCACAGGGTGGTTTACACTTATGACACTTAAGAGTGCCAGGATCCCTGGGCGACCCAGAGCTTAGGTCACTGTGCTCCTTGGTTCTCCAGTTTCCTCCCACTTTCCAGGAACATGCAGGTATGTGGATTGGTGACTTTAAAGCTACGCTCACATTACAAGCCATGTTGTTCAATTCCGGTTTTGTTTTGTTTTTGGTCAGATTGGATTTACGTGTCATGCTGGTTCACATTCATAGTTACAAGTGGCTTTTATCTGACTCTAATGTGGATTTATCTGTGCTCTGAAACCGCACAGAAAACACATCACATATGTGCATACCATCAGTAATTAAAACAAATGGATGTGGTTTCAGCAGAAATATGCTTGGGATTTTACTCTGAAGGATAGCAATGAGTTAGTTGGCTGTATTTGTTTCGATCCAGAAGAAGGAAGAGAGCCAGATGCCTATTGCTAGCACAGCTATGAAATACCCACACATGCACAGTGGCAAAAAGTTGCTGTTCTCATTCAAGTCACATGACCCTGTATTGACCATGTATATACATCCCATCTAGGACGACATATGTCCTCTTGTCTGAAAAACATCTGAATTGTGCATTCAGACAGCCGTGTAAATCAGATCTGCATACTGTTAGGGTAAAAAAGTTGGATGTGAGTCACTTCGGGTGGGTGATGTGTAATGTAGTATAAGTCACAACACAAGGTGTGAACAAGAGTGTGCATGTGTGTGAGTAAGTGTGCACATTCATGCACATTCAGGCTGAATTCCTGCATCACATTCTGTGTTCCCTGACCAGGACCATGTAAAAATAATGGCCCAGGTACATTAGCTCAAATACAAAGCATTAAGAACGAAAATTAGACACCAAATATCTTGGCTGATCGATCTATGTAAGTGAAAAATCAGTTCCTTTAATGCCACATAATACAATTTCATTCTAATGCCTTTACATAGCATTATGAACAAATGCGTAGATGCAGTTGTGGATAAGGTGTTGTGTTTTTGTAAATCAAAAAATCTCAAATTAGGCAATATGAGATTTAATGCAAAGAAAGATTAAATAAACATAAAGGTCTACTTATGTACGTACATATAACAATTTTGTTTTCCGTAACTCTTTATTCAGTACAGTACTGTATTATATCAGGTCTATGACGCCTTATAGATATAGTTTCTTTTAACAGTTCTAACATAAAATGATCCTACATTTAGTATTACAAAAGTTTCTTAAAGATATCATATTTTATACTGAGACTTCAATGAGTGCTGAATCTGGTGCTGTCTCGAAACTCCGTGGTTTTAATCAGTAGTTTAGGGGGTGGAGAGCTGACCTGCTGGTAGCCGTTCATTCCCTTGGAGCCTAGAATAAAAAAGACATACTAATGTTTTATGCCAAAAAAAAAGATAATACATAATTCTCCTCCTTTTTTCTTTTTAGTTTTGCAATAACGCTATAAGGCTGCTGTTGCTGATTTGTATGGGAAGGTTCTAGCCTCGGGTTTGGCGTCATGCAAACACACTCACCTCAAAAGTTCTTTAGTGATCTCAAACCAACTTGTTTATGTGGTTTCAGACTCTGTATGACACACTGTTATCTATAAAAATGGACAAAAGGACATTGCAGAGCTAAAAATACTATTGCTAATCATTTTGAAATAGCACGTACAGTATGTGTTTTTAAGGAAAAATACATTTTATTTAATCTTATTAATGTTCATGTAGAAATCTTATTACTGAGCCAAACATCTTTTGAGGTGATTGTGTCTAAAGCTATACAAGTGTAGACGTGAACCAACATTTGTTAATGGAATATTTTTTTTTTTTTTCAAGTTTAGCTAAGTGAAAGAAAGATTAAAATTGTTGCTCAGTAGCATCATGAGTGTCTCAGCTGAACTTTGGAATCCATTTTTGCATGGAACGAGGGTTGTTGAATTTGGCCACAATTACTTAAAGTGTCCTTGCGGTCTCGATGACAAACTTCACAGTTGGTGTGCAAAGTTGAAAAATTTACAACGACCAAGACTTATGGTAATGTTCTTACTGTATACCCACCTCAATTTTTATTTAAGACTTGAAAAAAGCCAAACTATGCCTTTCATTTGTGGTAAAAAAATAAATAAATAAATAAAAAAAACCAACATATTTGCCAAATCTAGTTGTTTTATAGTCATGTTTCTAAGCTTGATACTCACTGTAACCTTGCATGGTTTGAATGTTGACAATGCCCTGCTGTCCAATTCTGTCCTCCTCGCCCTCCAGCAGCTTCCTATAAGTGGCGATTTCGATGTCCAGTGCCAGCTTGACATTCAGGAGCTCCTGGTACTCCCGCAGCTGGCGTGCCATGTCCTGCTTGGCTCTCTGTAGCGCATCCTCAAGGTCTCTGATACGAGCTTTGGCCTCCTTCACAGTCAGCTCACCACGCTCCTCTGCTTCAGCGATCTGGTTCTCCATGTTAGTGCGCTGGGAGAAAGCGTGTTTTCTAGTTAAGTCTTACAACTATTGGACACTTTTTAAAGATCAACTATTATTCAAAAAATATGTAGAAATATATCATTTTTGGACGTTCACATTTTTTACCATGACCATGATGAAGTTCTTACTAAATATAAATGAATGAATGATTTCCATTTATTTATACATGAGAATATTTCACCATTCTCATGTTCAAAATCTTCATATTTGAAGAGGAGGGTTAAAAAAAGTTTTATTCCCATTGTTGAGTAATGACATCTCAATACCTCCAATACGCAATACTTTACCCCCACAGCCTGCATGTAGAAAATAACCAAAATCTATTCTAAAAACCCACAGTTTTGCATATTCTAAATGAAAGATTAGTTAATTAATTTAGATAAATATGTAAACTTCTAGTAAGCCAGTGCCACATGGTATGTGTTTGACCAGATTTCTTACTTAGATTATTTCCCCTAAAAATGTTGATTTATTATTCATCATTATTCATCAGTCATTCATTATTCATGTGTTTTATACCTGGGCCTTGATGGACTCGATTTCACTCTGCAGGCGGCTGATCATGCGGTTCAGCTCGGCGATCTCAGCCTTCGTGGTCCTCAGCTCGTTTCCATACTGTGTAGCCTGGCTGGCCATCTGGTCATACTGGAGAGAATACACAAACACATGCCAGTGTATGTAGCAATAACTGAACATTAATTGGCATAATCATGTTGAAATATTTAACTTTTTAAAATATGAAGGAATTCATGAAGCTGGATGAAAGCCTACAGCCAGATTATTGAATATACAGTATATTCTAGTGCCATCCACTTATGGTGAGATAATAATTAAACGTTTTACTATGTTATAGTATATAATTAATTATAGCATGATTCACATGATTCTCACATGAGTCTACTACCTTAGACTTGTACCAGGCCTCAGCTTCCTCACGGCTCTTGGCTGCGATCTCCTCATACTGAACCTTGACCTCAGCCACAATCTGGTCCATGTTGAGGTTGCGCGAGTTGTCCATCTGCACGACGACGGAGGTGTCCTTGATGCTGGCCTGCATCTCACGCAGCTCCTGTATCAACAAGGGAAAAAATGCTAGCGACCTACTTAAGTTACTTCCACTACCACTACATCTACTATATCTATATCTGCAGTATTTTTTTTTCTAGACATGTAAAGTAATCCAAAGAAACATCTTTACGTTTCAATTCACTTGAATCTAAGTATTTTTTATTTGTATACTGTAGCTCTTTTAAGATTAGTTAATGTACAGATATCTGAATCCAGACTTATTAAGCCGGAGACGGCGGTGTTACCTCATCGTAAATAGTCTTGAGGAAGTTGATCTCATCAGTCATAGCACCCACTTTGTCTTCCAGATCAGCCTTCACCAGGTATGCAGAGTCTACATCCTACAAACAATTCATTGGTCTGAAGGTCTGTTTTCAGGTTAGGAATTAAATATATGTTTTTGTGCACCAATATTGGTTTAATAACACCTGTTCATTTATTACATTTATTAAATCACACACCTAATACAACTTATCTATATTTAAACATGCACACTAGTTAATTAGAGAGCAGATGTTGTTCTGCCTGGTTAGGATAAAATCCTGCAGCCCTTTCTGTTCAGGCTTCCCAAAGGCATGTTGGGAGCTGGGAGAGCAAATCTGTGGACTATATACTGTATAGCTGAAACTGGATGAAGTCAACAGTTTTAAGACCTGATGCATTAACTAAAGTTAAGAAATTTGATAACAATAATACATATTTCCGTGCCATTAAGAGTAGATACAATACTGTGCAAAAGTATTGAGCCAGCCCTCATTTCATCATATTTTGCTTCCAAAGAGCCAGCCTTTCTTGTATTTGTAATGTTGTCATGTGGAATAGTTCTCCAGACTTCCTGAAGGACTTTTTGGCTCTTATATTCAGTCCAGTCCCTGACCAATTTAAGAAGAATGCTTTTTTATTTATTAAGTCACATAGTGACCTATAAATCATGCAAGCATAAAAAAAAACATCTACCTTAAGGCATGGACCAGTGCCAAACAGGTGCAGATGATCAGGCTGGTGGTTAGTATACTGGTGATGCTGAATGTTGAGGTTGGAACAGACGAGAGGGGAAATGAGGTTGCTGCTGAGAAACTTTTTGCAGTAAAACCTCCCATTTATTTAATCAAGGAAACACCACAGCGGACCATCTGATCCGCACACAACCTGGCACAGGATTTTTGTTTGTGTGTATGCTTGTTTTACACCAGATGCTCTTTCTGATACAACCCTCCCATTTTATCTGAGCTTGGGACTGGTACTGCCACCAGCGGTTGGAGTTCAGGTATTGGGTGGGAATCAAACCAGGCAGGCAAGAAGAAGACTTTTGCACAGTAATGTAGTTCAACATGTTGGACAGGAAGGGGTTTGTACTAGTACTTTTTCCCATGAGGTCTAACATTATCAAAAAGCATCATTTGTCACATCTCGGAAATGTAAACTCTGTAGGGTGTGGTGACTGGAGGGCAAAAGCTGCATACATACCCCTGGTGTTTTGTAGAGAACAAGTAGTTTTTTCAGGCTTTAAACTCAAACAACCCATATTATTTTCTTTTCTAATAAAGCTTATCCAGATTAGGTTTGTTTGCTGTACATCATTGCAAACATGCACTTATTAACTCAAATGAATTCTGTGTAATTATTGGTTATAAGAAAATAACAATTAAAGGTACTTATTGGTCCATCACACATGTTAAAAGCTGTGCTGGCTGTTGTACAAGTCTAGCAACACTAATGAAGCAACATTATCCCTCGGGTACTTGTGTTACAGCATGTGAGAGACAAGTGACCCAGTTCAGCAACTTCTCTCCAAAGCTACTCTCAGTTACAGCAACATTTACGGTAAAATAATGCATTCACTATGTTCTTTTTGAAATGTGACAAAAATATTTTTTTTTGTTAGTAATATAAATCATTTGCATCGGAGGCAACATATGTGTGCTTGATTTGAATTTATGATGAGGTTTTTTCAGAGAACAGACATGGAAATATAAGATATATAAGTGTAATAATATGTAATTCTAGAAATGTCACAGGTCAATACATGTCATGCCTTAATGAGTGGTTAAGAAGTTAAGGTTTCTAGCATTGCAAAATGTGTTCCTTTAGATATATCATTCTAACCGCACCCAGGGTTTCGTTAAAATATAATATACATAGGTTCAGCTTTTATAAACGTTCATCTTTTTAAATCTTTGACACTTTCATTGTGCCTTTGTATCAGGCTATTTACATTTCTCCCTTGTCTCATTGTAGTAGGATTAGACCTAAAGCGTACAAAAGACCATATTGTCCATATGAGTGCCCCTGAGGGGACAGTAGTGGAATCAAACCTTTTTCAAGATGACAAAGTCGTTCTCTAGGTTGTTTCTCTTGTTGATCTCTTCCTCGTACCTGAGTCAAAGCCAACAGAAATGGAAGGGATTACTGTACATGCAGAGCTTATCTGTTCTTTAAGACACAAGAGAAAAATCTTTGTTCCATAGAGTACTAGGACGTCATTCATGTGTTTTATCTGTTTTAAAGAATCGTAATATAATTTAGATTTATGAATGGATTACTATAAATTCCAATCCACAATTCACTATAAATACCAGTATTTAATATTTTTGGCGATTTTTAGATGTACTATTTCAGTAACCCAACCTAATATTAAGACATTTCTAGTTCCTGTTTGTTTTATTAGAGATCCCTACTTGTGCTTGAAGTCTTCCACCAGCCCCTGCATGTTCCTCAGTTCTCCATCCAGCTTGATTTTGTCATTGTTGACCACGTCTAGCTGTCTACGCAAATTGGCCATGTAGGCCTCAAACATGGGCTCAATGTTAGACCTGCCGGGGGTCTGACTCTGCAGAACTTCCCACTTGGTCTCCAGAATCTTGTTCTGCTGCTCCAGGTACCTCACCTGTGAGTGGGGAAAAAAAGCCAAAGATAATATAATGAAAACGTTTGGAATGTTTGCTAGAATTAGGGAAGTGTTCCAAAAATGAGATGGAAAAAAGATCTCCTTGCTATGTTACTCCATGCAGCTGAAACAAAAAGGCTCATTGTTTTCCCTGATGCCTGTTATTATCGGTAGTATCTTATAGCCCTTGCTGAAGGATGAAGTCCGGTGTGGTGCCAAACTGATCAAAGATTCATGGATTCCCAACTCAATTTACAGTTTGTATAGGTCATTAGGTGTGGGTGATTGAAGCTTTAAAATTAAATGCATATGTTATTAATTACTACCAGACTTGTAATGTTCTCATGATGTCTCTTAATGTGTAATATTATATATACATCTTCGCTTATTGAGGTTTGTCTGCTGTCCCTAAAGAAGCTTGATTCTGTGGAATTATTGGTTGAATGGGATAATTAAATGTCCTTTAGTGTATTGGTCCATCACACATATTAAAAGGCTAGACTGGTTTCATTTATTGCTTTTGTGCCAGGGGAGTGACACTAATGGAGCAACATTATCCCTCAGTTACTTGCGTGGCAGAACCAGATGTACAAGGCATGCTCATAGATCAGCCACCTCTCTTCAAACCCAATCTCATTCTTTTTGAACACTGATCTGAGGCCAGTACTTAAAAAAACCCTTTGGCCCTGACTGGTATCAGTAAAAGTCTCTATTTCAGCCCAGGAGGCCCCTGGGATTGGGTTGCCATTGTCCCCCAAGCGCACAAAGGTTCTCTTCATACTCTCAGGGATAGTGGTGTCTTAGGTGACTCGCTCAAGCCTGACCTGCTTTTTATCCAGTTACAGTCCAGCTTTAGAGAAAAGGGCCATGGTGCTAAAGCTCAACTATCGTTTTCATGAGCTTTCCAGCAGTGTTAAGCAAATCGCTCTTGTCTGAGAACACTTGGGCTTCTTAGATGTCTAAAACTAAGTATCCTTTTAAAATGGAATGGGGTCAACAATTTCACTCCTACTTTGGCGTCACAGACCCGAAGTACAATACAGTCTTTGTGAAGCAGCCCTTTAAACAAGGATGTGTTGCTTCTAGTAGAAATGTCAGCAATTTAAGGCAAAGAATGGTATTGATCAATTTGTTGACTTTACCTTGTAGAATTTAATTTCATGTCTTAACGATACATTTTACTTTCTTGGACCAACAACCCAAATCTTACCTTGTCGATGAAGGAGGCAAAGCGGTTGTTAAGAGATTTCATCTGTTCTTTTTCCTGAGTGCGAACCATCTGGATGTTGGGGTCGATCTCCAGGTTGAGGGGGGCCAGCAGGCTTTTGTTGACGGAGATGCTGGTTATGGGGGCGCCCAAGTAGGTGCTGCTGGTGCTGAAGTTGGGTGACAAACCTCCAAGGGACATTGTGCTAAAGCCAGAGCTATAGCCGCCATAGCCACCAAGCTTCCCGCTGCTCCTTACAGAACTACTCGAACTGATTCTCTTGCTCCTCAGACTCATGGTGAAGAAATAATGGACCAGTGGAAGCAAGCTGAGGATGCTGTGGGAGATGCTGTGGAAGTGCAGCAAGTGCCCAGTGGAGGGCTTTTAAATCCTTGGATTGGGGTGGAGTGAGAGAGATGTTGTAAAACCTGTTTCAGGAGATGCGCATGCGCACACAATTGTGCTTGGACAGCCTGGTCTTTATGGAAATCCTGTCTCCGGAACAGGGAGGGCACGTACTCACCTTGTTCCACTCCACATCCTCCCACATTCTGTACACACCCCCTACTACTTCTGATACCTCTCTCCATCTCTCTCTTGCTCCATTAAACTCAAACAAGGACTTCAAAACAAGAATGTGACCAGAATACCAGTATAGTGGTTAGTGGTTAGCCCAGGCAACTGTTAATCACTTTGCTGTCTGAAGTAATAAGTTATAAGTGTGATATGTGAAAAATACTCAAATAAAGTACAGATACACAAAAACAATACTTAAATACAGTAGGTGCTATTTGTACTTCATAACTTGCGACCTCTTTTTACTACAGTGTTGTCCATAATAAACTGGCTCCTATTTGTATTTTGGCAAGAGCATTTAAAACTTGAACAAAAAACAGATAACTGTGATTAACTGATGAGTTGGTAAGATTAATTTTACTTTCTAATGACCGTAAATAACGTATTAGCTCAGGAACGTAATTATAGGATATCTGTGTGCAGAGCATAATGATTTATTTAGTTATTTCTTGGGGATTCACAGTGGGCACCTGCTTTAACCCTGAGAACTGGATACTACGACTGTTGAGTTTTCCATGTTCCCTGTGTCTATGTGCGATGAACCGGTGCCCCATTAAGGGGTGTATTCCTGCCTCCTGCCCAGGCTTTACCCTGGATTCACAATGACTAGGATAAATGAATAATTGAATTCAGGTCATGTAGGTTTAGGGTTTCAAAAATCTATGCTTGTGTTTTTATATAAATAAAAGATATTTATTACATGTCATGGATTAACCTGTGTACATGCAGTACTACTTTATTTTTTTTTTGCCTGTGCTTCTCTAATGGCCAGTTCTGGTAAATATTACATGTATATTAAAATAATTATCTGTGTTCCTTTGATATAAACTGCTTGAACAAGTCAAGTTGTTCTCCTCCAACTTCTCTCATCAACAAGAGGTTTTTGCCTGCAGGAAGACCTTTAAAAAAAAAAAAGTATTTATTCACTTGTGTAAAAGGACGTTTTTGGCTCGTCCTTGTACGTGATTAATTTTGTTAGTTTTTTTTAAGGCACATTGTGATCTATTAATCGATTTAGGATTAAAAACCATGAACCAGAAATTTAAGGCATGAACCAGCATACTGGTGATGCCTAATGCTGACTGGTTGGAACAGACGAGAGGGGAAATGAGGTTGCTGCTGAGGTTATTACATAAACAACCAATTTTTTAATTGTACATTTTTAAATTGGGCACTTTGTAAACATTTGTGCCCATTTCTTTAATAAAATTAAATTATGTATGGCTAAAGACCTTTACATAGTATTGTAAGTAGGTGTAATAACTAGAAATGTCAATTTCAAGTTCAGTTTTATTTATCATATTTGTCAAATGGACTGTATAAAATCACTAAAATGTTTTATCACAAAACATTCTTACATAGCTCAAGCACCAATTCATGAATATACAGTACATAGTTCCAATGCTTTAAAATGCTACATACATAAAGTCACAGCCTATGACTTAATTATTAATTAAATAAGGCAGTATGTTTTTATTTGTTTTGCAAAAAGCTGCCACTGAAATTCGATGTGGGATTCTGAGGAAAAAAAAAAATTAGCATGTGCATGTGAATAAGTCGAGCTACTTCATATTAGCTTGCTTTGCGTTTTGCTGCCTTGGAATCGCTCCTGGGTCTCTTTACAGCTTTTTTCCTCAGGCTCACCTCCACTGGGTAATGATCACTAATATCCAGAGCCTAATGAACACACAAATATTTTTTTCCCATAAGTCATAGAACAATTAAAATGTGACAACATTATATAAATATGTATGTTTAGATGGATTTTCCTGCCCTTGTTGACATAAAGAATGTGTTCTGCTTTTCATTATGATAAAAGTGAAGCAGTTAGAAAATAGGAAGTTCTTCAACATTTCTGTGTAAAAACATTTTGCTCACACATAAAACAGTTATAATAAGGTTAAAGTTTTCTTATAGCAAGTGTAACAGTCTGGAAAAGCATAAACACTTTTGAATATGTATTTTCCACTATTTTTTAAAAGCCCTCATACAGTACATAGTGAGAATTAACCAATGGTTAGGTTACAGTGTCATCCAGGGCATTTAGTTTTTACCTGTGGTGGTATGTGAAGGCCTTGGTGCACCAGTAAAAGAGAGCACAAATGTCATTTAAAGGCACACATCTGAAGGTAAATTAATGCAGAACACCAGATTCTTATGTGCTAATAAGAGTTCTTTAAGAGTGGAAGAGACGGTTGTTTAGGCAGTAAGCATACAATTTGGTATAAAGTTGTAATTTCCCTTGTGTATTGACTTTTCAAGCACCCGGTAGTTATTGTTAACATTGAGGTTTGGCCCTAGTTTGGGATAAGTGACGAATATTTTTTGTAATGTCCTGGGAAAGAACGCAATGGACAAAACAGGATTGAATCTTACTGATCTAAAATTATATTAAGTGTGGTGAAACTCTTCACATGGTCAAACTTTGACATTTTATACCATATATAGTACTTAAAACCACAAGAACTTCAAAAACCATGTGTTCCCATGTGATGTGTTCCCTTTTTTGCATGTATCTCAAACTGAAGTTACAGCATTTTAAAGCATGTTAACTTTCAAAAGTGAAAGACTGAGACCAAAACAAAGCAATAACTGAAGTTAGAAAGTTAATGATTAAATAAATTAAATGAAATTTAAATTAATTAATAAATAATAAATAATAATCATGTAATAAGCATGCTTGCAAGAATACGATTCTTTAGATTTTTTTTTTTTTTTTTTTTTCACTTTCTGAAATGTGCACTGCTCATGTAATTTTGGATAGTTCTGAAAAAGAAAACGCCCAAAGACACAATATTCCCTTTTCAGGAACAATTTAATACCAAGCAAAAAATTTTAAATAATAAAAGTTTGTAAAGTGTGTTATTTGATCTTACGGTATACTCAATGTTCTCTTATGCTCTTACCGTTTCCACTGATAACTTATAGGCCTCTTGGAAGTTAAAGGGCTTTGCTGAATTTTTCACTACTGCGTTCAACAGCTTGTCCTTGTACACCACAATCCTAAAGACATAAACAGTTAAAAAAGGATTACACACAAGATAAGGCACAAAGGTAAGCATAATAACAGAATTATTTATATATGATTATTGCAAAAATGCCCTTAAACACGATAAGCACCAATTAATGCCAGGCTGGGGTAAATTTGTATGATACCTGTCATATGTATAGTCATTGGACAGGCTGGCTGTGGTGTCCACATCGTCCCCGATCAGCCAGTGGAAATCTTCATCAGTACGAATCCTGATTTTCTTCATCTTTTTCTTGGAGACGTATGCACCATCAGCGTTAAAGTCACCCAGGAACATTATATTCTGTAAGGCATAACCTAGGTGTTTATAAAATGACATTTCAGGAATATCATCAGTATTATTAACGCTTGTTCTAATTTAATTACACCAGACTCATATATAATGACAATGATACTTAAATCGTATTTATGGTCCCTTTTGTATATTTCTGTAATGTCAGTATAGCACATATACAATTACACAGTATTATTTAGTTATTTTGTCTATTGATAAACCAAAATGTTTGCCATTTTTCATACAGGAAGGAATTTAAATGTCTGTCTATTGGATTGCAATTACTGTATGTAACAAGAAAGAAAATTTTAAATAAAAGTTTTGTTTATTCTGACATTTATTCTGACTGCAAAATATACGCAAATAAAAGCAGTCTGAGTATTGTTTTTTATGCTTTAAGTCATAGAAAAGCTCATTTTATCTTTATTGAAAAAGATGTCACCTCTATACACCCACTCCTTTTCCTATACAGTACGTGGCCTGCATTTGCATTATGTAACCTGGCTCTAATCTTTAATTACACAAAAAGAGCAAAAACATCACAAATGTGTTATACCTTTTGTTTAGGGGTTTCTGGGGTAATGATAATTTTTTTAACCAATGTTTAGCATGGATTTAAACTGTTTCAGTGGTCACTTCTCCCTCCAGGACATTTAAAACACTTTACTTACTTCAGTGTGCCATTTTTTCTTGACCTCCATGCACACATCATACAGCTCATCTATTTCCTTCTGAGAGTCTTTGGGCTTTGTGTGGACTGGGATCAACACCAGGTCATTTACCACTAGAAACCACACACACCACAAACAAGTTAGGACATGTTTCATTCAAATGTACACATTGTGATGTCATTATTGTGTGAAATGAATACCCCACATATTCCTCTCTTGTCAGTTCAGGGAAAAAGAATATAATATTTACCACTCTACATTTCAGAATAATTCAGGTAGGGTTTTTTATGTCCTTATCTTAAGCTTAACTAGTGCCATTATTTCTTGATCATTTAAGTAAATCATTTAAAGTGATGTTTAACTGGTATCAATCAATCAGCGTCAATCAATTGTCATAAACCCTTGTGTGTCCTGTGCAAAACTGAAAAAGTAAACTTTAGACTCCAAGGACAAGAGGAATTGTGTCAATTGGTTAATCAATGACATGTGAGTTAAATGGAACATTTAGTTTCTTGATGAGATTTATTCTTAACACTGACGAGCTTGTTATGGATGAATCTAAATCCATATCTAATTTTTCTCAAGCTGCTTTGTGATGATGTCCATTATTGAATGCACCATATAAATAAAACTATTTTATATTTAATTTGACCCTTGGTTCTCGTTTATTACCCTTTGGTAGTCCTGGGATTAGAACACAGCCTTTCAGTCAGCAGAACCTTTACCGCTGCTATAACACTTTCCGACATATATAAAGTACGCAGTAAAAATAAATTTGAATAAAAGTATTTAACAAATTGATTTAACATGAATGTGAATAATTACTCATGTTAGATAAGCTGAAACGCAGGATGAAGGGCTCTCGTGAGAAGGCGTCCTCGTCTCCTTCCTGGTTGTCCTCGTATTGGTATGTGTCGACCAGTTTGACTTGGTCTGGTCTAATAAATGAAAGCCAATATTAGTGTTATTAGAAGAACAAAGTGTATCTTATAATAGTGTCTACATGATGGTTTTATTAATTTTATTTAAGATTTAAATGCAATTTAATAATTATAGGCGTAATGAAAATAAAATTCAGGAGTATTGTATACTGCATACATAAAGTGCACAAGCTTCATATATTATCTTATATTATATTTATATATATTATATTACATACTGTATATATACCTCCTAATAGTTTCTGTATCCTTATCTCTTTAGAATTATCTGTTTAATCCAAATAACAAATTCATGTTCAGTGAAAGTGACCTTTTAAAAATTTTCATTGGATACAGAGAAAACAACCTGAAATAATTTAAGATTCTAGATAAGAATAATAAGAAACGAAACTGCTTAGTTCATATCCACACAAATTATGGTATTTTGAATTGTCTGCAGTCATGGATGGTGTGTATCAAGTAGTGTACACACCATCCAATGTATTTAACTAAGTCTAAATTTTGAAAGGAATTTTTTTCTCCCTAACCCCAAATGTATGAAATCAATAACAAGACAAGTTTCTTTAGTTTTGTACTGGTACTAAGATGGCTGTCAAAAGTGTGAAGAAAAATTCTATCCTATCAGCTATGCTCGTGCTGCGCTCTTCTGCCCTGCAAGAAGCTGTGAAAAGCAAATAATACACATTCAATGATTACTCAAGGCTTAGTATGAGAACATGTGGTTTGGGACACAGGCCAATTTTTTTAGCCTCTGGTATTGTAATTATGTAATGATGTTATTGTGGTTCCCTCTGTCTTTCAGAAGTGTTACCAATTAAAAAAAAGTATTTGCCATGATACATAGTAAAACATTTCTTTGTATTTTAACTAGCATGCTGGTGTTACAGTAGGCAGCTAGCACACTAGCTTCTCTGTTAAAATACCTGCCTTTGAGTGTGAGACTACATGAAATCTTTGTCTGTGCTACTTTCAAGTGGAGTGATGAAGATGCCATTAAAGTTAACAGCTCTATGAATTTCTGTCAGTTGCTACTATAAAAACTTTAAGGAAGTCTTTTTAAGGCTCACAGTGTCTTCTACTGCCTTTTTCACGATCGTGTACCATATAGTATCAGAAATCACTACTTTTCGTTGTACTAAACAATCACTTCCACATACACAATGCTGAGTGCTGATCTGCGGTACTTGTTAGCACCATCACAGTTATGATGACTGGTTTGCAAGAGGGCTATTGTATAATGTTTTTTTGTTTAAAGTAACCAATTTTTTAAAGATAGTTTTACTACTCATATAAATTCACCTGTAGAGGCATGCAAACTGCTCCTTGTAAAGTGAGCGGCCCAGACTGGAACTCATCGCCATGCGGTAAGGATGCTTCTTGTTAGCGCTGTTAAACAAACAAAAGAAATTATAAAATAAATTATAAAAGCTTGAGATTTCTTTGCCAGTGTTAGGCAGAATATATTGACATTGCTGATATTTGTTGATACAGACCCTGTGCTGTTCAGCCTCTGCAGGAATGTTTCCATGGCCTTTCCTTTCTTGTCCACTACTTCAAGAATCACAATTATGCTATAGCGAGACACAATCTACAAGGACATACAAAACACATACAATTTTAGATTTAAATGAGGAAGTGGAGGGTTACAGATGATCCCATCTCCCACAAGTGAGCTGAATAACACTAATCAATTGTATACCAGTAAACTGGTGACAGGATCACAGGCACCCAAGGCTGTGTGGACCAAAGGCCAGCCCGTCCACCACAACCCACGGCACTAAAAGGATTCGCCGCTAACCTCCTGGGTCCAGACACCACAGCACACCCCAAAGGCCCAAAGCTGTTTTGGTGGCACAAGGTGAACCTACACAACATTGGGCTTAATGTTTGGGGTTATAATGTTATGGATCATCAATCTAGTTAGGGATTTAAATTAACCCTGTTATTATTTACTTTACCTCCTATAAGGTCTCATCAGGTATATGTAAAAAAAAATTTTGCGTTAGACTCATTGTTAGGATTTTTGGAGTACAGTAGTAAATTTATTTTAGGAATTTAAATTTATTATTAAATAAATTTAATTTATTTAAAGACTTTCTATTAAAATATTTGCTGAAAAATGTATTATAAAATTGATAGTCAAATTGTCAATAGTATATTTAGATCCTGCTAAACAACCAAATAGTATGTGAAATTTTTAAGCCATTGGAGTTAAAATATACATCAAATTTGACTTAGATGGTTTTCTTGGTTGTGGTCAGTAGAAATTCTATGTTTTTACGACCTCAGCTCTCTGAACAATGGACTCTTTTCCCTGTTGTGGTCAGGGACGTGCCAAAACAGAGAGAATGAGGAGGAACTTCTTCCCGCAGAAAAATTGCTTCTTTGCCCTCAAACAGGAAAACAAATACAGTACCTTCACTTTGTTCAGAATATAGTCATCCTGTTATATACTGCCACCTATCTTTTATAACATTTATATTTTTGTATTTTTCCTTTTCTTTCTATGACCGAGACACCTCAGCGGGATCGTCATTCCCAGACGTACAGTCTTTCCGTGTGGCTCTTCTGTAAATGTTAATCGGTTTTTCCATCTTCATTCACAAGAAATTTTATCACAAGTCCCGCTTTGTCTTAAACACCCCTCGTTCATCTACCTCAGTCTTAAATACAATTCACAACTGCCAATGACTGCACATCCTTTTCTATCTGTATAATAGTAAATTCTGGTTTAAATAAATTATATTTTATGCCATGTACAGTCGTAATAAGAATGCTGCATATTGTTCTGTGTATAGTTTGGCGCATGTGACCAAAATTGTAATCAAATTTACAGTCAAGAAAATTCCATATTAAATGTGATTGTAACTTGAATCTAGTGGTATGACCAAATTTTGTCAATTATGTAAAAAAGTAAAAACAGCACCAAAGTGATGTTCATGAGATTACCTTTATAAGATAAGGTACTACATTTTCATCTGACAGCTTACTCGTGCCAAGACGCTGGACATTAAAGGATGCAATCTTCATGATGTTAATCTGTAGAAAAACAGAATAAAGTTTTGATAATCTCTAATTAACAAAAGTAATATACAGTACCAGTCAAATGTTGTGGATGCACATTTATTGTTTTTGGTTTAGTAATTTTCTACATTCTAGAACAATACTGGAGATTTCCAAACTATGAAATATCACATGTGGAATTATGTAATTAAGTAAGAACAACAAAAATAGTCAGTTGTTATTTTAAGACACGCAGGTCAGTTGTTCTGGAATAGTTCTTCCAAGAACAGTACTGTTAAGTCCATTTGCAAAAAACATCAAGCTGCAGAGGAGTAGTTCATTTAGTGTTACCAACCACAAAAATCACTGATCAGTGAGAAATCATGACTGATTAGAGCGGTTATGAAGGCGTTACAGAGCATAAGTAGCAGACGCATCTCAATATCAATTGTTCAAAGGAATTCATTGCTTATTTTTGAGCGTACAGATGTAACATTGTTTTAAAATGTAGAAATATTGTTTTACAATGTAAACAATGTAACATTGTTTTACAGTTTAGGAAGTAATAAAAATCAGAAAAGACCATGGAATTAGATGGTGTGTCCAAAATTTAGACTGATAGTGTAATTAATTTCCTATTCAATAAAAGCAGTAATAACTGGGGGGCGAATCACGAGTTCGATTCCCGGGTGAAGTTGTAACCTCTCGCAGCCGGAGGTCTAGAGAGAGCTGATTGGCCGAGCTCTCTCAGAGGAGAGGGATGAGAAGTACTCAGTGCTCCCAAATTAATCACGGCTCTACAGCCAATCAGGGGTGTTTGTGAGTGTGTTACGCCGCCCCCAAGGGTGCGTGAGAAAGCAGTTCGAAAAGAAGCGGTCGGCTGGCGTCACGTGGTTCGGTGTGGTGGTAGTAGTAGCCTTAATGTGGGAGCCCCCTAGTGACGGGCAGGAATTGGACACGACTAAATTAGGGCGAAAATCGGGGGTGGGGGGAGGGCAGTAATAACTAGAATGTAGCAGTTTGG
>JAQQZT010000016.1:9549249-9575175 GCA_030068275.1 Clarias platycephalus | reverse complement strand
CTCGGTTCAGCTGGGCATCCGCGTCAGCTGACCGAGGTGCCTTCTGGGAAACTGGGTCTACAACCAAAAACTACAAACACACTGCCCTCTAGTGGGCAACCCTCACAGCTCCTATCCCGAAAAAGGCTTATTGTACAGAAACAGAAAAATTGCTTTTAGTTATAAAACATTTTTTTTATTAGTTTTGATGTCAGAAATTGTCTTTTTTCTTTATATATATAATTTGTGAGTTAAACAAATAGCCCATTTATAAAAGTATTTTTAATAGCTTAATGCATTTTAAAAAAATTTACATGCATTTTTCACATAGGAGGCAGAACAAAAAGCAGAAGGATATTTGTAGGATTTCTTAGGATAAAAATTAGGATAACCATGCATGTTTAACCTAATGAACCCTTGGTATTAGCTCGGTTCTCAGGAGGCTATAAACATGTAATAAACTGGAATGCCAACAAGATCACCTGCTTTTCTATCACCTCATTCATGTTGTATTTCAGTTCACCCATTCTGCAAGAGAAATTATTTTAGCATGTTATTAACCTGCTTACTCACCATGCTAACCTTGTGCGAACCTTGTAGGTTTGTTATACTACAGTACAAAATGTTGTCATATAATTTTTTTTTTAATGCTCCTGTATTTCTTTTTTTTATTAATGAATCACTGCAACCACTCTCATACACACAGTGTACACAATTATTACTTGTTTTTTACAGAATCATAAAAAAATATTTTTATATCCGGAAAATACATCGTTTTTTTTTTGTTGTTGTTGTTTTTTTACAGTTTGGTTCATAGACAAATAACACAAAAACATATTTTTACATAACTGATTATACATTCATTTACCAGTATAGCTATCTATCATTTTTAACACCTCTACTATGTTTATATGCATGGATTCAGTCAGTTTTTAATGTGCTCACACCCAATTTTAGCTGAAGCACCCAAGAGAGACGTCCACAGGCTGTTCAGGGATATCTACTACTTTCCTTGGCCTGTAAATCTCCCTGTTTAGGATGACCCACACGTTTTCAATTGGATTCAAATTAGATCAGCAAGGGGCAATTTATCATTTGACCACCTTTGAACCCTTTGCTGACCAGCCACTCTCTGGTGTACTTGCATGCATCAGTATCACTGTCCTTATGAATGATGGTGGCTTTTTCTGGTACCACTGTTCCATCTGGCAGTAGATTTTCAATCCATCTTCCACTCGAAATGGTCCAACCAATTCACTGTCGAGATCACCGGTCCATACAATACCACAATTCAAGATATTTTCAATTTCAGTTGTTTTGAATCCCTTTGAAAGCTATTTTTTTTATATAATTTTACTTTTTTCCCATTTTCAAGGCAGCAAAAAACTACCTGAGAATTATGTACATCTGACATTAAAACATTCCTCAAAAAATGCTTTCACGGATGTTTTAATTTTTTTATTTTTAACAAGAATCTGGGTTTGCATTATAATTGTGTACACAGTGTATGATCTAAATATTTAATGCTGTATTTAATATTGCATTTGTGTGTTCATGGTTATCTACAGACCGGAGACTGCAGAGAGTCAGTTGTCACCTTGTCCAACAGTAACCCGGAATGGGGAGAACTGGGAAAACGAATCAACATCATCGGCAGCATCTAACACAGAATACACAGGTGCACAAGGCGACACAAATAAGAATAAAAAAATAACTTTAGGTAAAAAGTAACTATTAGTATAACTGTGTATATATTTATATATCTTTGTAATTCGTTGTTGGTCATAATGATTTTCAATTCAGGACATTACTTCTCTTCCATTAACATATATTGTCTCTGAGATTTATTCTTATTATCTTATTATAAAATATAAGTGTCGCTGCAGTTGGACTTCAGTTAATAGGAGTATAAATATTATGGCTTGTGTGTATTGGACATGAGGCTTAATAGGATTGAAACAAAGTTGAATACTTAATATCGTCTTTATTAGGGCCAAAGCTTTACAAGGAGCCCAGCGCCAGGTCTAACAAGTACATCATCCAGAACGCACTGGCTCACTGCTGCTTGGCAGGCAGAGTCAACGAGGGACAGAAGAACAAAATACTAGAGGTGATAACTGAACTTTTTTGATTGTAAATTAAAAATGATTGTCAAATTCAGGCTTAATGGTGGTGCTTTGAATAGCATCCCTACAGAGTTTTGCCTGTTCTTCCTGTTTGCATGGATTTCTTTCAGGTTCTTCACACCTGGTCCAAAGACCTGCATATGGACAGATTGGTTCAATTAAATTACCCCTAGGTGTGAGCGAGTATGAGGCTGTGTGGGTATGCATGGCACATTGTACTGTAGATTGGTGTTTCATCTGGAGTGAACTTTCCCACCTTGCACTCACTGGTGCCAGGATTGCCTCTGGATCCACCTTGACCCAGATCAACAATAAAAGTGGTTACTGAAGATCAATACATAAAGGATATAAAATATGATAAGGTTTTCACGGCAATGTTTCATTGTGCTTATATTTCTCTAAGTGATTCCAGTTTTTGCAAATGTATGACTGACATGCCTAATACTCAGAGGTAAAGGGTACCGAAGCACATTTACTTCATTACTGTACATATAATAAGTATGTATTTTATGTATCTGTACTTCACTTGAGTAGTTTTATTAGCGAATACTTTTTACATTTACTCCACTACATCCTCCAAATAATCGTACTCCTTGCTTCACTACATTTCTAAATGGTGAAGCAGTACATAACCAGAGTGGTGCATAGCTTTAATAGTGCCACCTGCTGGCTGTTATATATAATTACATGATTTGCCTTCCCTAATCATGTAGCAGGTGTTTGAATTCTGAAAAGTGGACACAGTATGTCCACAATAGGGAAAAAACACACTAGAGGAAAGAGATTCTATGACTCTAAGGCTATTGTAAGCTATTACCAGCTCAGTACTTACAGTATATGAATATGAAGATAAGTACTTTTGCCCAAGTAGACATGTAAATGCGGGTAATGTTTTACCTAGAGTATCTCTACTGTTATTCAAATACATGATTTGCAGACTTTTCCCACCTCTGTTAACATTCAGCTCACATTCAGGGGTAATTCACACCAGCCACATACTCGCTCACACCTAGGAGTAATTTACTGTAACCAATCTGCCCACCTGCAGGTGTTTGGACAGTTATTCTTCAGTGTTTTCTATTTTAATGTCATAACACTGTGTAGTATATTTTATTGTGTATAATGTGATTTCATAACCAGTCATAACTAGGTTGTATCTCTAGAAGTACTGTTTCAGAACTATTTTCCTTCATCCAACAGGAAATGGAGAAGACGGAGTCTAACAACTTTCTAATTCTTTTCCGGGATGCGGGTTGCCAGTTCCGCGCCCTCTACACGTACTGCCCAGAGACGGGGGAGATCAGCAAGCTGACGGGCATCGGCCCCAAGGTCATCATGCCCAGGATGATAGAGAACCTGTACAAGTACAGCTCAGACAAGAAGCAGTTCTGCCACATCCCAGCTAAGACCATGTCAGCAAGTATCGACGCCATTACCATCTACAGCCATCTCTGGCAGACGAAGAAGCAGAGCACGCCCAAAAAACTGCTTAAGTAACGCAGGCGGAACACGAGGGAACATGCGCCTACCACCTCACTGTTCCACCTCACGTCACCCCACATCCAGTTCTGGTCTGGATTTCCGAGACTTTATGTTATCACTGTTTAGCTTATTGTTCTGAGAGTGAACAGAATGACGTGATTTCACTACAATATTCCACACAGCTTGAATGTAAATACTGAATATGTGCAGGTATGGTTCGTAATGTAGCCAACATCACTTTAAGATGAGCTCAGAATGAACACAATATAGCTTGTCTGCACGTGATGTGTATGTATGTGTGTGTGTGTGTGTGTGTGTGTGTGTGTGTGTGAGAGAGAGTGCCAAAACCGCAGGTTACACATCCTTGCTTTTTACTTGTTTTTACATTTTCTCTTGCTAACACTAAACTCAGTTGAGTGTGCGCATTGGTGTATTCCCATGAAGAGATATGGAGGGATGTTGGATTTAACATTTGAAGATCACACCATATTTATGACGTGTCATTTTGTTTACTGGAATCTAAGCACCTGACTCTCTGAATTCGCTGTCTGAATTTATTTATATTTTGGGAACTACCTTAAAGTTGCATTGGTGCAGAATAGCTTTTACCTGGAATCGGTCATGTGTTTGTATATAATGGCCTTTCTTTCTATCTGAATGCAGATTTTATTTAGCTTGTACACATCATTGTGTGGCTGTTTTGTGACTTCAGCACGGATCTACCATTCTAAGCTGCTAAACCATCAAATATCATTCACGTAAACTGTTTCATGACTGTATAACAATCTCTAAAGTGTAATATGCTCATTCCATGTAATACGTTCATGTAAAAACATACTGATTATATTTTTAGAGACACAGCTGACAGTACTCTGCATTGAAAAGTTATAATTAAAATCAAAAGAATTACAGAGTATAGTATGATCATGCTTCCCTATCAGTGCTGCCGTTATAGACGTACAATTGAATTGAAAAGTCTAAATCGCTTCATTTTAAGTATAAAGTGCTTTCCCAAGATGTTGCGTTTTTACAAGCTTTGTATCAAGCTTTGCTTTTTTATATCTTCAGGTTCTAAAGAGCCGAAAGATGTCTTTATTTTTCTCTAGCAGAAGAACTCATCCATCAAATTTATTAGAGCTGTACATATTATAGTTTTGCATATTAAGCCTATTTTTAAAGCCATTGAATATTAATGATATTTTTTCATATTGACTAGAAAGTGCTTTACCTTTGGAAGGAATTGTGGGTTATCGTTGCCAAGGAGCAAAGCTGCAGAGAATTTTTATGGCCGTTTCTCAACACGAGAATGCATAGGCTGGGAAGAACCTTTTTTCAGACAAAATTGACATGGAGAGCAAAATGACTTCATTATGAGTGGGCGGGTCATGACTATTGCTAGCTTAACTGGGTATTGGAGTACTTGGTTCCCTACAAAGTTGAAAGTTGCATCATAGATATGTTGCGTTTAAATTCTTACTGTTTTTTTTTTTTTTTTTAATCAGTTTGTTCCTGGTGCCAAGATCGATTTTTATCCTCAATATTTGGGGGGGAATCTGGTATTTCAGCTGTTTATTTTCCCTTAAAATTAATTTTATACTTACATTCCCATTGGAAAATTTGCTTGTGTTTAAGTGGATAAACTCAAATAAGGATGCATATTAAAAAAAAAAAGATCCTTTAACTGCAAGTGAGAAAAAACAAACAGTTTTAAGTATTAGTCTCAAATAGAACGTCAGCTCGGGTCAGCACCTGTTGTGGAGTATTATTTTGATATGCAATTTAGTACAGTTTCAGTCATAGCCTACAGTATGTAACAGCTGTTTACCTGTTTCTTCACTCCTCACTGTTGGGTGTGTTCATATTGTCCATGTGTTGTATGTCTGTTCTCTGATAGAGCACCTGTTACCTTGTATGGCTTTACAAATACAGATTTTCATCCAAATATTATTTTGCTTGTGCTATTATTGTCGATAATAATATTGTTATTTACAGTGTTTGGCAGACGCCTTATCCAAAGTGACTCATTATACATCTGAGGGGTTGAGGATTAAGGGCCCAACTGAGGCAATTTGGGTTTGTGATGGGGACCGTTTGATCAGTATTTCAACGTCTTAACACACACACACACACACACACACTCTTGCACCCAGACTCAAAGACACACAGTATTGTTATGCAAATAGGCGTATCTGTTTTTTGTTTTGTTTCTTGGTGCCAGGATAGATCACGGTACAGGCTGTGTAATTTCTAGTTATAAGGAATAAGATAAATGTAATAAGAAAAAAAATCAATAAATACTTCTCAAAGATGTGCTTTTTAGGTCAGTTTAGCAGTAGAGGGCTTATTTCAGGGGTAGACTTTGCTAACCATGTGGTCACTCCTTCTCTTCCAAAGAGAAGAAAAGAAGCAAACGCACACACAGTAAATGTTATTATTATTATTATTATTATTATAACTGTTTTTGTATAGGTATATGCATATTCTTGTTGTTAGAAACGATCTATTATTGGAGCTATTACTGATAGAATTGCTAAGATTTACTGAGTGTCCTGGGATGTGACCAATCAGAAGCGCCGAAACAGATGGTCCCAGCATACGGCGATCTGATTGGTGGACGACACAGAGGAAGCGTTCGCCTGACAACCAGCGCCAGGGAGGTAACGACAACCGAGAGGCGAAACAACGAGAGGCGAAATAAAACCATCGCCCTTAAAAAATTCATAAAATTTCACGTCCAGGAGGATTATTGTGTGACAGCGAAACGTCTAAGCACCGAAAGAGACCGCCTGCAGTTTGTGTACATGTAGAGTTGATCAGGTAAGCGCTAAATATCGGCTGAGTGCCGTTACTCGGCGGTGTTAATCCTCAGCCCGCGCGCTGCTGCAGGGCTCCGGCACGCT
Source organism: Clarias platycephalus (assembly GCA_030068275.1). Classification (NCBI taxonomy): domain Eukaryota; kingdom Metazoa; phylum Chordata; class Actinopteri; order Siluriformes; family Clariidae; genus Clarias; species Clarias platycephalus. The sequence goes on along the minus strand of JAQQZT010000016.1, from coordinate 9,568,688 downwards.
ACAGCAGGTGGCGTCCCGTTCTGTCGTGTTACTTACAGTCGTGCGGTGTTACTTAGTGCGGTTCTACTGTACGCTCTAACGTTACCACGCTTTCTTGGCGCTTGGTTTTTAGCTTTCTAGCTCCGGACTCATTGTTCTAAATCCGCTGCGGTTTATTTGGTGTAGACGTCAGTGTTGTTATTCCTGGCCTCCATGATGAAGCCGAGCTGGGTGGGGCAGCAGCAGCTCACTCTGGCTGATGGTCTTCTCTGTGTGTGTGTATGTATGTGGACCAGTTCCGTGTGGCGCTTTCCCACAGTGCTCTTCCTGCCATGACGTTGTGTTGTGATGACGTTTCACGTCTACAGCCAGATGTTCATGCGTGAGGTGGTCAGAGGTGGTACTCGGGTAGCTTCGAAAGGCAACATCTGCACTTCTTTGTGGTGATGCGGGTCACTAGTCACCTCCCGATGCGACACTATCACGATAGAGCCGATTCGATTGATATTGCGATTCTGTCTGTATCACGCTTTCATAAATACAGTGGAACCTCGGATTACGAGTAACGCGGTTTACGAGTGTTCCGCAAGACGAGCAAAGATTTTAAATTAATTTTGACTTGGAAAACGAGCAGGTCTTGGTTTGCGAGCGCCGAGTGTCATGTATCACGCATGCGCTTCTTGTTTTGACACCGAGCGTCACGTGATCGCAACTGAGCCAACGGTTTTTCTCTCTCTTGCGCTGCGGAATTGTGGGTAATCGTCTATGGAGGTAAAACAGTAGCAAAACCCGAGAGCTTGCAAATTTGAATGTGAGCACTTGTAAAATTTATAGTTGTATTTGTAAGTTGAAATTTACACTCACAGCTCTGATGTGAACACCTGTGTTTTGAATTCGAAGTTGCAGATTAATAGTGACAAATGTGTAAAGTGTCATTCACATAAACAAAATGACAGGCACAATTGTGTACTACACATTTATCTTTGCGCTTTACTTCAGTTTCGCTGTACAACCACAAGTCGGCACTCACAACCTCTCAGATCTGGCAGTACAGCCTCAAATCCCAGCGCTCTGACTTTTGCTACTCATTTTGCGATATTCCTGTAGCAAAACACCTTCTTGCTTTAGCCTCTGCCATAACCAGCAAATAGATGTCAGCAGCAGGATGAAAAAACAAAAAGAACAAAAACCAAGACCACCACTGGTTGAAGACTTGGAGAAAAGGAACCAATTTTCTGAAAACAAATGCATGGATGTAATTTTTAAAATTAAAAAGTAGTTTTTAAAATCTGCAATGTTATGTATTTGTTTTGTATGCCTTTTGTATGTAATAAAAGAGTGAGTGATTCCCCACAAGTTATATACAAAACTTTATTTATGTGTTTTTCCTCTTATCCTCTTGTGTGTGTATATTTGCATTTGTGGGCCCACAACAGAATCAAATTGCATTTTTCACATAACAGTTCCCAAATGAAGGAAACAAACATTTCTGATTCACTTCTTTCCAGACTTCTTGATTCCACTGCCACCTGTAAAGGGCAAAGCAGAGGTCAGACTGTTTGCAAAACATGACTAGTTTATTGTGAAAGCTTTGCTTGTTTGCATGCAATGTGCAGTGTTCAGTATTGCCATCTAGTGGTCGACTTCATTTATCTCACTGGATGAATTACCAACTAGATTATGTTGAAACAACTCCAGCACTACTTTATTCGTTCAATCATATTGAGCCATTTATCCAAGTCAGTCCGTTTAAATAAACATGTAACTTCAGCTGGGAAATTATGAAGTCATAAAAGAAACATTTATTTGGAGTATTAAGAGATATTAAGGTATTTGGAATAATGCCATTGTTTTTTTAAGCAGGTGTTTTATTTTTACTTGCCCAGTAACTGACCAGATTTTTATTTTTTTTTTTGAGCAGGAAATTCCACCAACTGTGAACACCTAACACAGGATTTTATTGCAACATGACGTTGCTGATCCTAGACCTAATCAACTGAAAAAAACCCAACATTGCCTCCAGAGGCTTGTACACATTGTGTGTGTATGGCAATGATCTTTCACTATTAAACATGGCCGTTTACTGTTTAATTTTATTGTTGATTTTTTTTTACCAACCACATTTCTTCCACCAAATTGATGGTTCAGCACTATTCTTCCAGGTTTTGATGTTAACGGGTTCTTAACCCGATTACAGAAACTTCAAATATCCTTAGTTGTTTTCTTCGCTTAATGCAGTCTAATAATTTGACCTTTCTGAAATGTTGACTATTTGACTAAAATCATTGTGTCCTACTAACTTTATGTCCTTCATAATAATGATAGATATCTAAATCCCTATCCCTAAAGATGAGCAATTTTTCCATGTCCAATTCCAGCGACGTGAAAATCCATTGTTCACTCAGAAGTTTTGCTCCCTGCGGTTCGGAATCGTACTTAACACAGCTGAACACCCTGTACAGTATACCTCAGAGAATTTCAAGCCAATCGGAACACAGCCATAAATATACCTAACGGTCCTTTTCCTGATGCTTTGGCTTTCATCGCCTCCATCGCTTTCTGATCCTCCTTCTGCTTCTGCTTGAAAGCCATCTCATCCTGGGTTTAAGGGAAGACAGGAACACAAACATGTCAGGTTTGACCTCCTGCTCTTTTTGACGAACAGGTAAACATGTTTTAGAAAACAACAACCACAGATAAACTCACATCGTCCATCTCCTTGCTTTGTTTCTTGGGAGCCTTCAGGGGTTTCTTCTTACCGCCTGTGTATGCACATACATAAAGTCATACTGTAATCCGTTACAAAAGCACACATCAGCAAATCTATAGAATGTTTCACTGAGTAAGGGTAAATTAATTATTATAATCTGAATGGACAGAGGATTAAACCAGTTGCTGTAGGTTAATCTACTGAATCACTGGCTAAAGTCTGGAATTAAGGGCAGGCTGCTCAGATACACAAATCCATGATGCAGTATCGCTCTCTCCTTGTTAGTTAAACATATTTTGAATCTCAGATGGCTTACTATTAGAAAAACATTGCACTCTATAGGTTATATAAACCCTTGTTTTTTACACCCTGTGTAGTACACTTATACAGAAAGCACTGCTAAACTGCTATTCAAACGCAGACAATAACTAGCGTTAAAACAAACAACTAGGTATGTAGCTGAATACTAATAAACAACTAATTTCGATAAATGTAAAAATGTTGAATATATATTCATTAAATTAATCCTCGGTTAATGAAACAATTCAACAGTTAGCCAGTGTGGCTACACTACAGTTAACATTAGCGCAACGTTAGTAAAGAAATATTTGTGCAGAACGGTGAATTCGCGTAATATTATCTAAATTTGTTTAAATAAGTCTAATGTATTTGATTATCGAGTTATATTAATAATAATTTCTTCAAATTTTCAATATTTACCTTCTCTTCCAGACATTTTGAATAGAAACGGGCGCGTGCGAGGGTGAGATGAGAAGCAGCAAGTCTTCGTCTTCTTCTTCTTTGGAGTTTTTTTTTTTTTTTGCGGCGCGGCGGCTTGCAGCCAGCTTATAGTTGCCTTACTGCCACCTGCAGGACTGGAGTGTAGATAATCTATATTAGAGTGGAACCACTTCCGTGCATGGTTTATTAGTATATGTGATATTGCCTCCATTTGTCCACAAAATTCACATTTTCCAGATGGGTGTTTAACTATTTTACTAAGACTCTGGTTTCTCTCTGCTCTTTCGGCCCCATACTTTCCCGTCTTTTTATTTGAAAAGCTGCACGGCTTCGTACTTTTCTTCTACACCCGTATTATGAAAAGAAATCCCGCCTATCCAGCGACAATTGGCGCAGTGCACGTAATACGGGTGCAAGGCAAAGTAAGGCCAAAGGACCCGAGCTGATGCGGAGTGACCCGGATGTGGTAGTGTCATCACGTGCCTGAGCTAAATGTTATCAGTCATATACGATAGTATGAGTTCTGCATAGCTGCATTTATCACTTTTAATAGATTATTCATTTAAGCGTAGTTTTAGTGGACGACAACAAACGGAATAAAAGACAATATCTGGTATGTTATACTTGTATATGATGGGATTAGATAAATACTTTTGGATCTAGGTGTAGCTAGGTAGTAAGGTTTAGATGCTAGGTGAATGTAATGAACTTGACATATCCTGTATAAGAGCAGTGGACATTTTTGTTTGAATGCAATAGCAGAATTCAGATTCAGACTATATTGCCAACTATGTAAAATTGTGTTTTATTTTTGCTTTGTAAACTGGTTAGTCTGGTTATACGAGGTGGTGTCAAAAAGTTTCAAGATTAGCCCTGTATACACTCTGTTTTTTCGCTGTATGTCCTCCATCAGACTCCTTAAAACCTGGCAGTAGCCGTGGGGACAATTTCTCAATTCACAATGACAAAAATTTTGAAAAAGACAACAAGCTTTACTTGGTCAAGCTGCTGACCTGTGTCGTATTCTCAACATGAGGGAAGGGTCGTCCATGGCACTCTGACGGAGATCCTAGCAGAATTTGACGCAGTGTTCTTACTAGGGCTGCAACTAACGATTATTTTAATAATCGATTGATCTCTCGATTATTTTTTTTCTTCTGATTAATCGATTGATCGGATTAAAAAAAAACAAACAAACAAGAAAAGCATTCATTTCGAACCCTTTATTCAAAAACAGAACTAAAATCTTTAGAAATTACACAAACATGTTGCTCCTTGAGCTGTTATAATTAAAATAAAATAAAACAAAAATGGACTAACAGAAAAAACATAGACATGTATGCTTTACATCTGCCAAATATATACAGTGGAACCTTGGATTACAAGCATAATTCGTTTCATAAGCGGGCTCGTATTCCAAAACACTCGTAAACCAAATCTAATTTACTTTACAGAATCATTGTTGTAAAGTAAAAATAAAAGAAATTACCTGCACTTTACCTTTGAAAAGAATCGCGACAAAGCAGTGTTTTTGTGTAGAGAAGAAAGAAAAAGAGTGTGTGTGTCGCGCGCACACACACAGCAGGCAAAGAGCAGGCTAAGCCTTGAGCAGAGAGAGAAGATGGATTTTTAACGTCTCTAATGAGACTTTTATTTTTTTGCTTTACATGCACGCTGTACACACACGCATACAGACACAAAATAAAATATGTTTTACACACACAAACGTGGTCACAGTGTTATAGTAAACAGTAAACGCGTGCACGGATGTTGATTATACCAGAAAGAGACGCGCACTAAGACCCAGCAGGGGAGACGATTACCCGATTATGGATTTCTCTGCCTTCGTGCATCAGCGCGCGAGACCGAGTGTGTTTACTCCGCTCCGCGCTCAACTAAAGTTTTTTAGTTTTTCGCGCAACACAACAAATCGATTATTAAATTCATTGCCAACTCTTTCAGTAATCGATTTTTATCAATTTAATCGATTCGTTGTTGCAGCCCTAGTTCTTACTGCTCCTGGGTCAGTAGCCTGGGGATGAACTTGGCACCATTACAGCACGCGTTCAAATCACACGTGAGGATGTCTTGGACTGTTCCATACGTCACACGAGGATTGTTCTCTGACGATCATCACACACAAGTCGCTGAATGGTTTCGACATTTTCGGGTGTTGAGCTCCTTAAAAAGGACTTCTGATCTCTTATCATTTTCCAGTTATGTTCTTCCACTCTTGAAGCATGCGTGCCACCTCAAACGACTCATTGCATCATCGTCGTAAACTTGCCAGATTATGTCAAATGTCTCAGAATAGCATCACCTGAACAGCTCCCGATGTACACAGGATGATGTCTTTTGGCACATTGATTTATGAAGGTCGGTGCTCCATGTGACTGTGCGTGCAGCCTTGTCCTGCCATCTGTTGGCGTGTTACAAAACTAGTCTTGAAACTTTTTGATATCACCTCAAATTGATTCTTCAAAGTAATATGACTATTACGACTAGATCTGTTTCCTTGCTTATAGTGTTCCCTCTTCCTACAGGTTGTAGGTTTGATATGTGCGCTCTGTAAAAGAAAGTTCAATGAGCTACAAAGGGAGTTGTGCGCTACAGAGGAGAAATGCCAGTCGCTTCTACCTCCTTCAGATCTCTGGCAGAATCCCATGCAATGCGTTTTCCGTCAACAGGCCCTTTTGTTCTCAAAAAAGTCTACCAGATAAACCCCTGGCCGCTCAAGACCAGGCGGCGGCTGCCATAAAGAACATGACCGAGCTTGGGAAACAGTGGGGACATAACAGTGTGAAAACTGCGACAGCGACTGTCAATTACTGGTGGGAAAAGTATGAAGAGTTTGTTGGCATTAATGAGGTCCGAGAGGCTCAGTCCAAGGTTACAGAGGTACAGTTTTCTTTATATATATTTTTTTGTATCTCTTGAGATCCCTTATAAGCTCTAGTGCCAACAATCCTGACAGTGCCTTTCTTGGTGTTTTGTAATCAGGCCGAGAAAGCTTTCATGGTGGCCAGGGGAATGGTTCGTGAGGCTCATATGAGTTTAGAGGCTCTTCAGGTGAGACTTAAGGAGGTTAGAGATCGCCTGGATCGAGTGTCAAGAGAGGAGGCGCATTATCTTGAACTAGCAACACTAGAACACAAGTTACTCCAGGTGGGATTGAAAAGCAAGTGTCTAAGTAAATATATTTGGATAAATTAATATGTGCTCATTGATTCTTCTTTCATACCAACAGGAAGAACGGCGTCTGAAAACAGCTTATGAAAATGCAGAAGAAGGAGAGCGAGAAAAATTTGCCCTGTTCTCTGCCGGAGTGCGCGAAAGCCATGAGAAGGAACGGTCACGGGCCGAACGCACCAAGAACTGGTCTATCTTTGGCTCGGTACTAGGTGCCATTATTGGTGTAATGGGGTCCACTTACATCAACAGGGTGCGCCTTCAGGAGTTGAAAAGTTTGCTCCTGGAGGCTCAGAAGGGACCTGCGAGCCTACAAGAAGCTATTAAAGTCCAAGCCAGTTCACACAAGAGCCAGCAAGAGGAATTTCAAGGCCTCATAGACACACTTAAGTTAGCCATTAATAATAGAACAGGTGAAAAAACTATATCTGTTCCCGTATCGACCCGATCTGCAATACCCGCATCGAAACCCATCATGTCAGAAGAAGCCATTAAAGAGATGATTCTGCACAGCCAGAGAGCTCAGTCACTTATGGAAGATCTCAAGCCACAGATGGATCAGATAAGACAGAATTTAGGGAAGATGGGGACTGAGCTTCATGCCGTGAAGAAGTCCATTTCTGCTGAAAAAACATTAATTCAGACAAAAGATACGCCACTTTTAGTGTGTGAGACAGAGAGCGTCATCCAAGGCCTCGACCAGACTGAGAAAAGACTGGAGGCTCAGATTAACAAGTCTACTCTCTACAACACTATTCTGACTTACACAGCATTCGCCTTATCCATGCCAATGCTGTATATTATCTTCAAAGGCACACAATGAAATTGTCTAGACTGAAGCGTGCACTAAATGGACCAGAAGTAACCTCAGATTTTACAGAGTACTGTAGTAAATGTATAATGGAGTCATGCACTGATAAGGATCAAATTAAAAAGATGAAAAATAATTATTGCTTGTTAAATTTCTTCTGTTCAAATATTAGGTTAAAAATAAATACAGTGTAGCCCTAGTATTTGTGCCATACATAGATTTATGGTATGATGTTATGTCACAAGAGTAATTTCATCACAGGAGTACAGTAACATTTTGTAAACATACACCATCCATCCTAATGGCACAGGTACAATATAATTCATTTAATAATTCACCTATAATCTATAATTTGGTTAATGGGGATGTTCCTTCTCATAGAATTCACCAGCCAATAGCACTATATCAATAAAAATCAAGATTCTTTTCTAAGAGACTGGGATGCGGCAAGATATTTTCCAGAGGTTATGGATCCTCCCTAGCTGCAAACTCAGATTGGAAAAGGGGCACCTGGGTCATCTGTGAGCACCGTTTCCTCGCACCACCAGGGTTGGGATTCAAATCTCTGCTGTGGTGTTTGCATGTTCTCCCTGTGATTTTTGCATTTCTTCCAGGTACTCTGGTTTCCCCCAAACTCGAAAGACATGCTTTGTAAATGTAAGTTGATTATTCTAATAGTGCCCTGTGATGGGTTGGCACTTTACCCAGGGTGACCCCTGTGTTGTGCTCTGAGCTCCATGGGATAAGCTGTCCACTAGTCTACACAGGAAAAACAGTATGGAACACAAAATAATAAATAATAATGAAGGAGACCTATTACCCATGTTCTTCCCGTGATCTTAAGTACATTTAGATGATGCAACTTTCTGTTGAAGGCAGCGCAGAGGTGTAGTGGTTAGCACTGTTGCCTCGCAAATCCAGTTTCAAGGGTTCAATTCCTGCCTGGGGTCTGCGTGTGTGGAGTTTGCATGTTCTCCCCGTGCTTGGTGGGTTTCCACCATTTATTCTGGTTTCTTCCCGCAGTCCAAAGACATGTGGATTAGGTTAATTATCAATGTGTGTGTGTGTGTGTGTGTGTGCCCTGTGATGGACTGGCACCCTAGTTAGGGTGTGCTCAAAATCTCCTGGGATAGGCTTCAGGCTTCCCATGACTCTGTATAAGATAAGCGGTATAGAAAATTAACTTCCTATTGAATGTGTGACACTCCAAATACTTAACATCAGCCATAACATTATGACCACCCGTCTAATATTGAGTAGGTCTCCATTTTGCGACCTAAAGAGTAATGATGTATGTGTTCTGACACTTTTCTATTGGAACCAGCATTATCATTTTTCTCAGTTTGAGCTACAGTACAGTAGCGCTTCTATTGGATTGGACTAAACGGGCCAGATTTCACTCCCCATGAGCATCAGTGAGCCTTTAGCCATCCATGACCCTGTCGCCAGTTCACTTGTTTTCCTTCCTTGGATTAATTTTGGTATGTGCCAACCACTGCAGCCTGAGAATATCCCATAAGACCTGCAGTTTTGGAATTGCTCTGACTCTGTTTGTCTAGCCTTTACAAATTGTCACTTCTCACAGAAGCTACAATTTCAATATCTCATTACAGTGGTGGCTGGAAATGGGTGGGATATATTAGGCAGCAAGTGAACATTTTTTTGCTGAAGTCGATGCGTTGGAAGCAGAAAAAATAGGCAAGCGAAAGGAATTGGGTGTCTCTGACAAGGGCAGGATTTTGTTGGCTAGAGGACAGGGTCAGAGCAGGTCTTGTGGGATGTTCCTGATCTGCAGTGGTCAGGACCTACCAAAGTGGTCCAAGGAAGGAACACTGGCGACAGGGTCATGGGTCGCTAAGGCTCACTGATGCACATTGGGAGCGAAGGCTGGCCCGTGTAGTTCAGCGATCCAATATTAGCGCTAGTGTAGATCAAATTGAGGAAAAGATTAATGCTGGTTGTCATAGAAAGGTGTCAGAACACAAAGTGCATCACTGTTATATAGGCAAAGCGGTGGTCATAATGTTATGGCTATTCGTTATGGCTGTATGTTGTTTTTGACGCTTTACCTGTAATGTAATATACTTTACATTTCTATTCATATTTGCAAATGTAATATCAGGGGAGTGCTATACTAAATGACATTTAAAACTCTGTTTATTATGAATTCAAAATGAAAGGTTTTAAATATATTAAGCTATAACTGTTAACTGTAACTTTAGCACATCTTCTAGAATAACTAACTGGTACTGTAGCTTTAAATTTCTTCCTGCGCCTCTAGGCAGCAGAGGAGGAGCGCATGACGATAAGAGCGCGCGGACCAATCCACAGCCTCATCCTTCCTCTATATTCATGAGGTTTCGCGGGCTTTTTGGTCACGTGCCTGATTTCGCGCGAAAACTTTGTCTTTCTGGGGAAAAAACAGTTGAGTCTGAAGCGAAGACAGTTTAGCAGCTCGGGATACAATGGCGGTGAGTGGAAAATATTAATATAGACTTATACGTTTAATATGTTATTTGAAATTAGGCAGAACTGAGGAGGTGTATAAGGGTATACAGTATAATAGTGTAAAGAGAAGTTATTGTAAATGGTTTTGTGTGTGTGTGTGTGGCGCCTGGGTTTCCTCATGTTGTCAAAGAGATGCTTTGTGTGGAACTGAATTGATCCAGCTATATTGAAGTAATAAAACGTGTTATTTGTGACTGTTTCACTGCGTGGGCGTAGGTGTTTGGGAAGCAGTGAAGTTTAAAGTGTAACTGCATGCATGTTGAAATTGATAATCACGTTATTTATATTCAGACATTAGCTTCATCATTGTTAAGCTATTATAAATTCCGTACTGTCTATTACAACGAGTTCAGACTAATTGTGGCGTGTATTTTAGGATAAAATGTCCCAATAAAAAAAAATGCAATATGCCACGCTTGATTTTTGAATCAAAACTCACTGCTCGGTTCCTTTAAACAGGCTTAGCTGTAAGGAGTCGATTCACGAAAATGACTCGTTATCATTAGCACGATTCGATATTTAATTTCCGCAATCGTTCACAAGTATGTTTAGTGAAACACCGTGTATTTGGATAAAAAAAAAAAATCCAGATTCAAAAAAGTTTTGATATCTACGCTTCATTACTGCATCACTCGTACTGCTCGGTTCCTTTAAACAAGCTTCGCTGCAAGGAGTCGATTCAGTAAAGAGATTCGCACGGAACCCCGTTATCGTCAGCATGGCGTGACATTTAATTAATCCAAATATCGGAGAAATGCATAGGATTATCTTGATGCCGCATTCACTTATAAGATTTCAGAGGATTACAGTAAAAGCTCAACATTTTTTAAGTCTAAAAGAGACTATAATACGATGGAAGCAAGCATTCAAAAAGGTGATTTTGCTAGAAATAACGTAATAAGAAACGAGATTTTTGTTAATTAAATAGGGGTTTCAGCAACTCAACAAACAAGTCAACTAGGGCCTAATGCATTCACTTGATGAAGGTTTCAAACAGAAACAGGTCCTACCGCTGCTGTAAAAATGGGAATAAATATAATGGTCACCAGCGGCCTCCACGGACCCTAGTGCCTACAGAGGTTCCTAGATGGATGGATATCATTGTAGGCATTTAAATTGCTCATACAAGAACAGCTAAATTCATCCTGGGCACAAACACGCACATGAAAAAGTAAACTTTGCAAACCACTGTATAGTTGACTATAAACATGTTTATCATCCAACATGGCTCTATGAAGTGATGCACTCCTTTTCTCTTTTCTTCCCCCAGGATTCCTCAGAGTCTTTCAACATGGCCACAAGCCCGAGTCGCGGGTCACGGCGTGGGGATCTGACCTCTAGCCCAGGTAGAGACCTGCCTCCCTTCGAAGATGAGTCTGAAGGACTGCTTGGTGACAATGCAGCTGAGGATGAGGAGGATGGAGAGGAACTGTTTGGGAATCAGTTGGAAGGGTAACAGATGTTGTTTTGCTTTCATGTGCTTTGGCAACTCTGAATAGTGTATACTGCGCCCAAACTTGGGGGGGAAATGTTACTGTGATTTTTTGTATACCTTATATTACCTATAGCACTTTTTTGTTTGTTTGTTTCACTATTCCATATATTTTCTGGTAACAACTTGTATCTAACATTTTGTCTCGTGCCATCTTCAGGGACTACCGCGCTATTCCTGAGCTGGATCGCTATGAGGCTGAAGGTCTGGATGACGAGGATCTGAGCGAACTGTCTCCTGGGGCTCGTGCTCGTGCTGAAGCAGCCATGAATGAGAGGGACAAAAGAATTGGCGCGGGCCGCATGCCGAGGGGACTGCTCTATGGTGAGTTGTGTCTCTGACATGGAGGAAAATATATAGACTATATAAAATGTCCAAATGCTTGTTCATAATGCATAGCACATCCAGGTTTGTGGGTAACAATCTGATGTATAATGTGCACTTAAATTACAACCAGAAATTCAGGATAATCTGTTTAGGAGCTGTTTTGGATAAATACAGCAATACTTTGGTGCATTTAATCAGTAGTCAGATGCAGATTAATTATATTGGTCTTGTTTTAAATGACAAAATACAAATCTTTGCTAAAATGGTAAACATTGATGAACTGCAGCCGCATTAAGTGCAGGAAATGATTCGCAGCAAATGCACAGATGACAAATTAGCATTTCAGAGACAGAGACTGGAGCACTATATTCTCGGCTGAAGCTGTCTCACTAGGTAGTTAATTGTGGCTTTGGAACATACGGATGGAAAAACAAATTGTTTAAACTGCAGTGCAATTTGTACAATTCAAAACTTTCATATGACTCTACTTCTAAAACTGTCTACCATCAACCTTTATATCAAATGTTTATTCCTAATTCAGACTGCATTTTAAGTCTTAAAATACAACTTGAACCTTACTCCAAACATGTTAATTTTCCTCGTCCAGACAGCGAAGATGAGGATGACGAGCGGCCATCGAAGAGGCAGCGACGCCTGGCGGAGCGTGCCGCAGAAGGGGCTGGTGCTGAAGGCGAGGATGAAGAGATGATCGAGAGTATTGAGAACCTGGAGGATATGAAGGGTCACACAGTGCGGGAGTGGGTATCCATGGCTGCCCCACGCCTAGAGATCTACCACCGCTTCAAGAACTTTCTTCGCACACATGTGGATGAGCACGGCCACAATGTGTTTAAAGAGCGGATCAGTGACATGTGCAAAGGTAGCTTACTGTGGCTTACTATTGCTTGTTTGCATTTTGGGGGTTTCTGAGTGGTGCATCCAAATGTCATTCGAGTTTACCTATAATGTAAGCTTTAGCAGTTTTCTCTTGCATACGCATTAATTATCATTTTCTTCATGTCTAGAAAACAGAGAGAGCTTGCTGGTGAACTATGAAGAGTTGGCTTCCAGAGAGCATGTACTGGCTTACTTTCTCCCTGAGGCGCCTGCTGAGATGCTGAAGATCTTTGATGAAGCTGCGAAAGAGGTGGTGCTGGCCATGTACCCCAAATATGATCGCATAGCCCACGAGATCCATGTGCGTATCGGCAATCTGCCCCTGGTTGAGGAGCTGCGCTCACTCAGGTACAGAGTCATATGGATGCCGTTGCATTTATTAATTTGTTATATAAAGATATTTAAGAGATGTTAAGATATTACAAAACTTTATGGCCTCAGTCTCTTGGAGAAAGGAGTGGAAAAAGTGAAAGGGTTACAGGGTTGGATTCTTTTTAATTTGTGTATTTCCACAACCTGTATTATTATTATTATTATTTTTTAATGCATGAATAAATGTAGGAGCTTGTTGAAGCTTTTCTATTTGCCTGGTCTTGGTTGGTTCTTTATAATTTGTTTCTTAATTAAATCTATAGATTGTATAATATTTTCTCATCTGTGTCTTTGTAGGCAGCTGCATCTGAACCAGCTGATCCGCACCAGTGGTGTGGTAACCAGTTGTACAGGAGTGCTGCCCCAGCTCGGCATGGTCAAATACAACTGTAACAAGTGTAACTTCATCCTGGGCCCCTTTTTCCAATCGCAGAACCAGGAAGTTAAACCGGGCTCCTGTCCAGAATGTCAGTCTCTTGGACCATTTGAAATCAACATGGAGCAGGTATGTACGAGAGATTTGTAATGCATTTAATGGTTGTATTTTCTATAGCTAGTTACATTATCTGGTCTTATGATTTTAAACTTTTCTATTCTCTGAAGCACGAGGTTAAGTGTTTATTCTTTCCACAGACGGTGTATCAGAACTACCAGCGTATCACCATCCAGGAGAGTCCTGGAAAAGTAGCAGCTGGCCGCCTGCCCCGGTCCAAAGACGCCATCCTTCTGGCTGACCTGGTGGACAGCTGTAAGCCTGGAGATGAAATTGTGAGTCCAGTTTTCCTTTTTTAATTTTGATTGAAATGAAGGGAAACGAGCAGTTTGTTTGATCAGCATTTGCTTGGTAACTGTTAAAATGTTATTTTGGGGTGCACATAAAATAAGTTTTATTGTATGAAAAAAATTTGAATGATGAGGTTTGTTTAACCTGAATTTGCTGTGTTTTGTTTGCATAATTGTAGGAGCTGACCGGCATCTACCATAACAACTACGATGGCTCTCTTAACATGGCCAACGGCTTTCCTGTTTTCGCCACTGTAATCCTGGCCAATCACATTGTGCGAAAAGATGAGCGAGTTGCTGTGGCAGAGCTCACTGATGAAGACGTGAAGGCCATTGTGGCTCTGTCCAAGGACGAGCGCATTGCAGAGAGGGTAGGCAAACTGAAAAATAATTAAATGTCTGGCTGGCCGGTGGGTTCTGCCAGTGAAGGGATTTAGGCATGTTGTTAACTGTTATTTTTGTTTCTGCAGATATTTGCGAGCATTGGACCATCTATCTATGGCCACGAAGATATCAAGAGAGGTTTGGCTCTTGCGCTGTTTGGTGGCGAGTCGAAGAATCCAGGTGAGTTATTTATAGCATTTCAGTTTGTTTGGATCTGACCTGTAAACCTGGATTTCAGCTACCAGACCTAATTTACCTTACATTATTCAGAAGTTCTGTTACTGAGACAGAGTTGCTAATTTTATAAATAATTCATAATAAATAATAAACTTTACGTAACAGATGCTTATGCATTTCTCAATAAGATTTGCTACTCTGCCTTCAAACACAGTTTGTCTTCATGTGTTCTCACACTTAACTGTCTGTAGGAGGGAAGCATAAAGTACGTGGTGACATCAACGTGCTGATGTGTGGAGATCCAGGCACAGCCAAGTCCCAATTCCTGAAGTATGTGGAGAAGGTGGCGAGCCGAGCGGTGTTCACCACGGGGCAGGGTGCCTCAGCTGTTGGTCTCACAGCCTACGTCCAGAGACACCCAGTCACCCGTGAGTGGACATTGGAGGCTGGGGCTTTGGTCCTGGCAGACAGAGGAGTCTGTCTTATTGATGAGTTTGATAAGGTGAGGGCCTTAAATGTATTTATAGATGTAGGAGTCTTCATTTCCAAATTGTAATGTAGGAGAAAATATTAATTAGATGTAAGAATACTGTTAAATGAACAAGTGTTGATTTTGTGCTTCTGTGGTGTTATAAGTGATGAGTTTTGTGATAGCAGCAGTAAGAAAACATAAAAATTAGATGATAATTTAATTACAAAATACAGAGCTCATAAAAGCTTAGCGGTTCGAAATGGATTGTGGGTAGTCAGTTTATAGTGATGAAACGGCTTTGCTTCATGCTTAAGAATAACTTCTAGGAATGACTATTAAAAGAGTTTCTTAAGCCCAGTTTTTTTTAATAAAAGCTAAGGTAGACATCTAACCTTGTTTCAGGAAGTAGGCCCTGATCTTCCCGTCATAATTTAATTCATAAAAAAAAAAAAAAAAGTCCTTTAATTATTTCACTGTGCTGTTTTCTCCCTACACAGATGAACGATCAGGACCGTACTAGTATCCATGAAGCGATGGAGCAACAGAGTATCTCTATTTCTAAAGCTGGCATCGTCACATCGCTGCAGGCTCGCTGCACTGTAATGGCTGCTGCTAACCCAATCGGTGCGTACTAGAAGTTTATGCAAGAATTGTTGGTTTTATCACTAAACCAATTTAGCTTTATATTTTGCGCTTCCTCGATTTTGAAGTTTTAAATACAGGTTCTTCTAACAATTCTGTTTAACTGCAGGATACATGAAATATGCTTTAAGAAGTTCTGTGCTGTTCTTGATGGAAGTGGCAGTTAAATAGGCAGAATAGTTCATTAAAAGTGCCTCACCTGCTATGTCACTTCTGGACAATTAGTGCAGAAGTTTTACAAGAGGCAATAAAAAACTACTTTAATCATAAATGTAACCTGTTTAAAATGTATTTATTTTAAAGGTTTAAAATGCCTATAAGATGACTTTATACTTCAGTCACTTTATTTGTGCACAGTGTAATAAACCATTTTGTAAGATTGACATTTTTTTCTTTTTAAATATACATAAATACCTAATCACTGATTCTTGTGTTCTCTCACCCTTTAAGGTGGCCGATATGACCCATCCCTCACCTTTTCCGAGAACGTGGACCTGACGGAGCCCATTGTTTCTCGTTTTGACATCTTGTGTGTTGTAAGAGACACTGTGGATCCTGTGCAGGTGAGGCAGTCAACCCAACTTTTGTTTTACACCTAGTAACCAGTAGCCGTTGGAATACTAATTGTTTTTGCTTTCCTCCTTTTTTTTCTCTCTTAAGGATGAGATGCTTGCACGCTTCGTGGTGGGCAGCCACATAAAGCATCACCCAAGCAATAAGGAAGGGGGTGTGGCCAGCCTGGAGGAAATGGTGCTGCCCAACTCGTCAGATGTGCCACCTATTCCTCAAGAGCTGCTCAGGAAGTACATCATCTATGCCAAGGAGCGTGTTCGCCCCAAACTGAACCAGATGGACCAGGAC
Organism: Clarias platycephalus; assembly: GCA_030068275.1. Taxonomy (NCBI): domain Eukaryota; kingdom Metazoa; phylum Chordata; class Actinopteri; order Siluriformes; family Clariidae; genus Clarias; species Clarias platycephalus. Next base: position 9,552,343 of record JAQQZT010000016.1, on the reverse strand, counting down.
AAGGTGGCGCGCATCTATAGTGACCTCCGCAAGGAATCCATGGTTAGAGGAATGACTCTTCTTCCATCGAGCTGCTGTTCAGAATGCATTTAAATGTGAAATCTATTAATTTTATTCAGTTGCACTGTTGAATTCACTAGTCAACATCGTATGTTTCAAAAAAAAAAAAAGTTTTACATTATCTTCTTCTAAGGCAGTTTCTGTAGATTAACTAGATTTTGCATTCTAAATGGTTTTCATATTACTGTTTATGCTCAATACAATGGGTATAATAAACGGTTGTGGCAAGTGTTCAATTAGGTTAATTCCCAACGACAATACAACAGTATGAAACAAATGTACATTCAATTCAATTTTATTTGTATAGCACTTTTTCAGTTGTCATTGTCGCCAAGCAGCTTTACCTACAATACAGTATGTCAAGTTAGTGACTCAGTAGTGTTTGTTTTTCTTTGATCTGATGTGATTAATGTAGTTTTGTCTTTCTCTCTGACAGGCTACAGGCAGTATTCCGATTACCGTGCGTCACATTGAATCGATGATCCGCATGGCAGAAGCTCATGCACGTATGCATCTACGTGACTATGTACAGGAAGACGATGTCAACATGGCAATACGTGTCATGCTGGAGAGCTTTATTGACACACAGAAGTTCAGCGTGATGAGGAGCATGAGAAAGGTGCAGAGATTATATCAACTAAAACTTGTAGCCAAATCTGATTTATGGCCAAATGATTTTATTATTTTTTATAATTTTTATTAAATGTCATGTGTGCACTACAAGTGTTCACTGTGGCAGTGATGAGCAAAGCTTGTCCATGTTGATGTACTGTATGGTTGTGATTCTGAATATATTCTGGTACGAGTGTGCCAACATGAGAAATATGGGGTTGGACACCTCTTTAGTATCATGGACCCTGGCACTTTTCTACCCTTACCTGTTTTCTGACATAAAATTGTAACTTTAAATTAAATAAAAACTTAAAGTACACACCTTAAACCTCAATTCTGTGAATTGTCCAGGAATCTAGTTATAATTTAAACCAAAATGACATCTGAATGATGTCATCTTCAATCAGATAAAAAGTGCACACACTCCTTTTTGCTGGTTAGACTTCCTGCTTAAATCCATCACCAAAAATAAAAGAATTCAGTCTTCAGTTGCCTTTGAGAACAAAATCTGTTTAAATTTTAATGAGCCTGACTTTTTCTGCTGTGATTAACCTTGAGCTGAAAAAGCATGTAAGGGTAGAAGCACTTGCACAAGCAATTGCATTTCTACGCTGGTGTTTGTCAGATCAGCACGGCAAGGTCAGCACTCTTGCTTTTAAATATGCGTCAATACATTGGCTGTGGGCTTTTTCACCTGTTCAGCACTGGCATAATTTGCTGGCAGTAAAGGTTTAGTATTAAAGGTTAGACAATTAAAGCAGTTTGCCCAAAATGCTTAGATTCTTTTTTTTCTTTTCTTTTTTTTTTTCTTTTGAGAATTGTGTATTGAAGAAGTGTAGTTGCCATTTAATATCATGGTCTAAATCTAGTCCTTTTGTCTAGTCATTCAAAGCTCTTTAATTACCTTTATAAAAACTTTAAATATGGTAACATGAGTCATGAGCGCAGATTAATTTACTAATGCTACTATTACTTTTTATTAGTTCTGGGTTTCACTGATGGTTGTCTGTTTTTCTCTAGACATTTGCACGCTACCTGGCTTTCAGGCGAGACAACAATGAGTTGCTGCTGTTTGTCCTGAAGCAACTGGTGGCCGAGCAGGTGTCTTACCAACGCAACCGCTACGGAGTGCAACAGGATGTCATCGAGATCCCAGAGAAAGACCTGGTGGACAAGGTAATTTATTATTTTTTTCCTACCCCTGTTATGTCAAGTATTGAATAGTACAGTGATAGTGTTACGCTTTTACAGTGTTATGCTTCTGTGTCAATTTCTCCAGGGAAATGTATTAGCTAGCTAGTTAAGTGCGTTAATATGGAAGTGAACGAATGTTATTATTCTCTTCTAGTTTCTTTTGTGCCTCTGACGAGATCCACATATCAATAGCCAGTGTTTGGGCTGTTAAGATTTTGGGGGTTTGGAAGTGTGCTTTCTTGGGCAGTAGTTCATTGCACCACTGTGAAGCATACAAAGCAGCTGACATCAGCAAGAACTTATTTATTGATTGTATTTATTTTTTTATTTTATTTTTCTTGTTAAGTCTGCTCTGAAATCTTCCACGCACCCAGATTCGTGATTTGCAATGTTATGTAATTATTTTTAACAAGTAATGCTCTTCCTTTTCTCTTGTATAGGCTAGACAGATCAACATCCACAGCTTGTCTGCATTTTATGACAGCGACTTGTTCCTCTCCAACAAGTTCTCCCACGATTCAAAGAAGAAGCTGATCGTTCAGCAGTTCTAAGCCACATGCTGCATATGGATTGTGTTTAAGAATCTTGTGGACGTGTAAATATGTTCCTGTATCGCCACATGGTGTGGAAATGGATGAGTTCTGATATGGACAGTAATTTTTATCATTCAGAGAAACTCCACACTTTGACAGTGGTTCTGCTTGCTTTTGTTTGATTAAGACAGGTGGTATGATAAAATTTTTCTATTGTCAAATGCAAAATGTTGTGAAAAGATTTGTACCATTTTCTAAAAGAAATTGTGAAATAAAATGTTCACTGATCGTCAAATTACTTGGAGAAATTTGTGCTGAGATCTGCTGTCACAAGATGTATGGCTGTCCTCAAGTATGCATGCATGCATACAAGCAGAGCATTACATTACATGTTCACCAGAGGACTGTCTAGGGCTTTGTTCACATCAGGATGTTTCGTTTTTTAGTTTTTTTTTTTTAAAAAGGGATGCACAAATCTGATGTTTTGCAGATTGAAAACTTTTGCCCCTTTCGAAAAGATTTTGTCACTTTCATAATGTGCTGCGCGTATGTGTGTATATATATATATATATATATATATACTCTCAGCAAAAAAACGCCCCTTTTTCAGGACTGTGCATTTCAACAATAATGTAAAAATCCAAATAACTTTACAGATCTTCATTGTAAAGGGTTTAAACAATGTTTTCCATGCA
>JAQQZT010000016.1:9501621-9536002 GCA_030068275.1 Clarias platycephalus | reverse complement strand
CTTTGTCTACTGAAGCTGGCACAATCTCCAGATGCCTCGGGATGGGTAGAAGAATAAAGAACAGATGGAGAGAATTAGCGTAGTTGCCATTCAGGATACAGTATGCCAGTACTGGAGTATGAGGTTATGGAATGAATTACGTGTTTGCCAGATTAAAGAGATGCGTCTTGAGTCTACTTTTAAACTGGGAAACTGTGTCTGAGACCCGAACATTGTCTGGAAGGCTATTCCAAAGCTTTGGAGTTAAATTTGAAAACGCCCTACCCCCTTTTGTAGATTTTGATATTCTGGGAACTACCAGAAGTCCGGAGTTCTGTGATCTTAAGGAACGTGGTGGATTGTAGCGTATCAGAAGACTGGTTAGATATGTGGGAGATAAACCATTTAAAGCCTTGTATGTAAGTAATACTACTTTGTAATTAATTCTAAACTGAACAGGGCCAGTGCAGGGATGATAATATTGGGGTTTTCTGGATCTAGTAAGAACCCTGGCAGCTGCATTTTGGACTAACTGAAGCTTGTTTACTGAGGATGCAGGACATCCACCTAGTAATGCATTACAATAGTCCAGTCTGGAGGTCATGAGATGCATCAGATACGGATAAGATGTTCCTAAGCTTGGCAATATTTCTAAGGTGGAAAAGGGCTGTTTTTGTGATGTTGGAGATAGGTCACCTGTTATACATGTAAAACAAGATGTGTATGAATCAACAGAACCCTAAATTGAGAATTGGCTCACTCCACCCAAAATCAACTCTTGTTAAGGGCCAGATGAATACCAAGAAGAACCAGTTTACCCACATGATCATTTCTCAAAGTAAGCACTGGGGTAAAGCTTACTGTTTCCCAGGGTGAAAACAGCCCATACGTCCATCTTAAAGGCATAAACCTGGAACACAACGGCAGTGATTTGTCTTGCTGACAGAGAAGTGGAGCTGAAGGGAACGTCAGCACTAATGAGATGAGGTGAAGGCCTCTTCTGCAGCTGGTGAGCTGCCATGGAACTCTTTTGAGGAATCAGGTGAGCGGTACAACCGCAATGCTGATTTGATTTGTAAAGCCAAGGAGTCTGTGTTGCTCTCACGCGGTTTGGTCACTCCAACACTGCCTGGACCTTATTCTATTCTATGCATACTCCTCAGATGATGACGTACAGTACTGTGAAAGTATTGAACCCCTGCTCATTTCTTTATATTTTGCTTTCAAAGTGCCAGACTTTCTTGAATTTTTCAATGTAGTCTCAACGAATGGCTCTTCAGTCTTTTTGAAGTATTTTCAGTCTCTGTACCTGACCAGTTTCAGACGAATATCTCCTGTTTGTAAACCACACAGTGACTTACTGTATGAATCTGTCAAGAATAAAAACACCTTGAACTAGTAAGAAACGGGTGCAGATGATGACAGATGATTAGGCTGGTAATAAGTATACTGGGAAAGCTGAAAGTGATTGGAACAAACGAGAGGGGAAATGAGGTTGCTGCTGAGGTTGTTACATAAAGAATTTTTTTAATCTTTAGGCATTTTGCACCCTGTTACAGTAAAACAATTGACCTTTTTAAAATTTTATTATTCAATCTCACTCACTCTCAATCATTCTCTATATCTCCTATCGTATGTACAGTAGGTTTGTGGGAGGCCTGGGGCTTATCCCAGGGCACTCGGGGCATTAGGCAGGGTCTATCGTGGACAGGGTGCCAATCCATTGCAGGACAAGAAGGCACACACTATGGATAGTAATTTGTAAAATGGAAATTAGCATGTTTTTGGACTGTGGGAGGAAACCAGCGTGTCCTTGGGAAACGCACCAAGCATGGGAAAAACATGCAAACTCTACGCACATATACAATTGTGCTCAAAAGTTTGCATACCCTGAAAGAAATTTTAAACGTTGCCATTTATTTGGAAAATATGACAGATAATGCAAAGTATTTTTTTCTTATTTAAGGATTGTGGCTTGTGAAGTAATTAATTATCACATACTTGTTTGACTCCTTATTAAAGCTAATGATAACTGAAATCACCCAAACAACCCTGATCAAAAGTTTACATATTCTTGAATGTTTGGCCACATTATAAGCACACAGGTTAACTAACAGGTTTAAATGGCCATTAAAGGGATTACTGATTACTCATTGTAATCGTAATCAGTGTCTGTGCATAAATAGTCAGTGCGTTTCCTAACTCATGAGGTGCTGCATTGACTGGCTGGATACTGCACCGTGGGGAAGACAAAAAACTGCCAATAAGGTAATTGAATTTTAAAAGGATATAAAAAGATATCTCGACACTTGAAAATGCCAGTCAGTACTGTTCAAAATGTGGAAAATAAGAGATTCGGTTGATACTAAACCACAGGTAGACCAAGAAAGATTTCATCCACTACTGCCAGATGAATTGTTCAGGACGCAAAGAAAAACCCACAAACAACTTTGAGAGAAAAAAAATATCTGTAAAAAAAAGTGTTATTAAATTCAGTTATCTGCATGGTTGAGTTGCCAGGAGAATCTTATCAGAAAATGCTGGCAGGCAATTTGCATTCTACAACACGGAAGCTGTGCACGGGACACTTTTGATGATCCAAAGCACAAGGCCAAGTTGACCCTCCAATGGTTACAGAAGAAAAAGGTGAAGGTTCTGGAGTGGCCGTCACAGTCTCCTGACCTCAATATCATTAAGCCATTGGGAAGATCTCAAACATGCAGTTCAAGCAATTTTGCTAGGAAGAATGGGCAACTATACCACGTGAGAGAATTAAGTTTGGTGATGAAACCGGCCTTGATATAAAGTTTTGCTTTAGTAGTGCTCCTCAGACTGCTGGACTGTCAGCATGGTATTCTGGGCCTGGAGTTTGTTAAAGTCATGGCTCTGTTCCTCCATACCTGACTTACTTTCAGTAGCCACTGGTTAGTTTTCGAATGTTCTCTTCAAGGTGTATTAATCCTCAGTTCAGTAATTGAGCTTTAATTTAAACAAGGATCAGATTTTGTTTTGCGTTGAACCATCTTTACTGGTTGCTCAGCTCACTGGACACAATAAAAGTCTGTATACTCATGTTGTATTCCAAATACCTTGGAAGGGTTAAGTTGGATCTCAGACATAATTTTTGAGGGGAGTCTTTTGTTAACTACATGCTAGCAAGCTAACCATACTGATGTGATGCATGTTTTCCTCAAATAGCAATTTTATAGTGACTGTTATACATATTACAAGCTATTTTGTTTGCTTTTGATGCTCTATACTCATCTACAATGATTTAATCTCACTCCCTGAACCTTTAACTTTTTGAACTTTTGAACTGAATGACCATTTTCATCATTTCATCATACAAAACATTCATCATAATTAGCTGTTTTGTTCTGCTCAGGGTCATGTAGGAGGTGCAGCTTATGCAAAAGACCACTGAGGATGGAGCAGATGTACAGTAGCAGTCAAAAGTTTGGATGCAAGTTTACATTTCCTTCCTACAGTCTGGAACAATGCTGGATTTTTTCACAATTATGTAATAACATATGGCGTTATGTAGTTAAATAACAACAACAGTCAGTTGTTATTTTAAGACACGAAGGCCAGCTGTTCTGGAATAGATCTTGCAACAACAGTGTATTTGCAAAACCCATCAAGCACCATGATGAAACTGGCTCTCATGAAGACCATCCCAGGAAAGCAGCCTCAGAAATCACAAATTAACAGCACCTCAAATTAGAGGCGTTAGGAAGGCTTTACAGAGCATAAGTAGCAGACACATCTCAATATCACCTGCTCAAAGGATATTATTGCATATTTTAGATGCCTTCAGCATTGATTTATAATGTAGAAATCAAAAAAGACCATGTAATTAGAGGGTGTATCCAAACTTTTGATTGGTACTGTAGTGTACATCCTGGATGAGAACCCAGGCCATAATAGAGCACTATGCATACAAATTGAGGCCATTTACCAGTGCAAATGACGGTACGTCTGTTAATATTGCATTTAATTATATTTGTTCTATGGTTAAAAACATTTTACCAAAGCAATATAAATGTTTTAAATTACATGCATTTCAAATTATTTATTTGAGCATTTTTCAATGAATGCCTCAGCTCCTTAAAACTCATATGTAGTTCACTACAGTTTTATTAGGCGTAAAAGTCACCATCTGTGCACAGCTTTTGCGTGGCAATTTATGTATCGCCACACTTCACACATAAAGTTTTTAAAAATATTATTTTTAATTAGATATGTTTTCATTAGGAGACATGGTGTTGTAGTGGTTAGCACTGTGGCCTCGCACCTCCAGGGTTCGATTCCTGCCTTGGAACTGTGTGTGGAGTTGGCATTTTGTCCCTGTGCTTTTCCTCTGGGTACTCTGGTTTCCTCACACAGTCCAAAGACATGCAGATTAGTTTAATTGCAATTCCAAAGATTGGCTGTAATGTGTATGTGAAATGGATTGGCATGCTGTCCAGGGCGAACCCTGCCTCATGCTCTAAATCTCCCGGGATAGGCTTTAGGCCCCCTGTGACCCTGTACACAGGATAAGTGAAATAGAAGATGAATGAATGAGTGAATGTTTGCATTTAAAGTGGTAAAAATTTAGCTGTTTTTCTATAATCTTACAAGTGCACTCTAAACCGTTCACACAGCACAGCATTCTGTGCGATAGGAGTGAATTATTTGCTAAGTTTGTATAGAATTGAGAGCTGGATATTTCTAAAATTATGATACTTATACAACTTTAATTTGCATTTCGGGATTGTGATAATATCGCATTGGGAGCTCCCTGGTGATTCCCATCTCTAATGGATGTGTCTTTACTTTTTTTTTATTTATTTATATAGTAACACCTGAGTTGTGAACAAAATGTCCCCCACACCATATTATCGTAACATAATTTCTTTCCTTTCCTTTTCAGGTTTCTCTCTTGTGCTCATCACACTTTCTAAAGTTCTTAATGGTAGTCCAACACCTCTGACCAGTGCCTCCGCCTCATCTCAGTCCATCGTGGATGTTTCTGTTGGTCTGGAGGAACACCATGGTGTACGACGTGATGCAGAAAATCCTGCCATGCCGGGTTTGGTAGAAACGTCCCTGGAGAGTTCTGGATTCTTCAGCGAGGACAGTGAGGAGAATAAGGGTCCTCTGGCATTGCGGAAGTGGGATGTTCAAGCAGAGCTCAACTCCAGTCTGGATTCAGATTCTTTGCTAGGTATGCCAAGCAACAGTTTGATTAGTGTTTTAAATTTGATGAGTGTGATTCGTGGTCATGGGTAAATAAAAAAATTACTTTCTGTTGGTCATGCAATTTGTGGAATATTTTAGATATTTCACGATATTTAAAACATGTTAGATAAGGGTTGATTGAACGTTTGTGGGACATACACTCATTGGCCACTTCATTAGGCATACAAAGTGAGTCTTACACTCCTATCTCACCTACGCGGAGTCAGCACAGTTTTGCGGTTTATCGCAATTTTTTTGTTGATCCTTGTGGAGACTCGTGGACCATGCAGAATTTTGCTGGGTGGTCACTTGTTGTCTCACCGCAAGTCAAACTGTGTAGGAGAGATAGAGGTGTTATACATTTTGACATAAATATACAATGTAAAGCAACACACAGGCTTGGTGTTTTGGTTCTGCGTTATACTCATGTGAGACTCGCAAAGGGAATCCCGGTGATGCAGGGATCAGCGGGGTCAGCTGACCTCGTTTAAAGGCAGCTCCGGGAAGACAACGCTACATGGTGTTTACTGAGCGCTTGAACAGACGCCATCATGCAGTTGCTGCAGATTTGTTAGCTGCACATCCATGATTTGAATCTTCTGTTTCACCACATCCCAAAGGTGCTGCTCTATTGGGTTGAGATCTGGTGACTGTGGAGGCAATTTGGGTACTGTGAACTCATTGTCATGTTCAAGAAACCAGTTTGAGATGAGATTAGCTTTGTGACATGGTATGTTTTCCTGTGACCATAAAGTAAAGGGCTTAATAAAGGGATTGAGATCATCAGCAGCAATACTCAGGTAGGCTGTGGCGTTAAAACCAATGCTAAAGTACTAAGGGGCCCAAAGTGTGCCAAGTGCACCAATACCAATTGCAGAAAAGGGAGGATGGATGCATGCCTTCATGATGTTGATATCATATTCTGACCCTGCCATCTGGTTGTCACAGCAGAAATCAAGACTCACCAGCCTATGCAAAAATTTTCATATCTTCTATTGTCCAATTTTGGTGAGGACAAATGAATTGGAGTCTCTTGTTCTTAGGTGACAAAAGTGACACCCGGTATGGTCTTCTGCTGCTGTAGGCTTTCTGCTTCAAGGTTTGACATTTTCTGAATTCAGAGATGCTCTTCGGTATACACCAGTTCTAACAACTCATGTTATTTGAGTTACTGTTGCCTTTCTTTCAGCTCAAACCAGTCTGGCCATTCTCCTCTGACCTCTGCCATCAAAAGGCATTGTTTGCTGAGAAAACTGTCTCACTGGATATTTTCTCTTTATTTAGACCATTCTCTGTAAACCCTAGAGACAGTTGTGTGTTAAAATCCCAGTATATCAGCCATTTCAGAAATGTTCACACCAGCCCATCTGGCACCAACAATCGTGGCACATTCAAAGTCACTTAAATCACCTTTATTACCCATTCTGATGGTTGGTTTACAGTTCACTTGACCATGCCTGCATGCCTAAATGCATAAATGAGTTACTCCCATGTTATCAGCAGATTAGTTATTTGCATTAATGAGCAGTTGAGCAGGTATATCTACTGTAATGAAGTAGTTGTTAAGTGTATACTAAAATGCATATTTTTCATAAACTGCAGTCTCATGGAGAAGGATGTTCCAAGCATGAGATGGTAATCATATTTTCTAATGAATACCAAATATTATACATTTAGAATTTAATTTAGGCACAATACTGTATTAAGTTATCTATCTAAAACATGTAGATTGTGAAGGCTACGTTATCTAGGTTTAATTTTTTTTTAAAGAATGTAATACTAGTGAAACATACTGTAAATGCCAACCCAGTCATGGAGTCATGCAGAAATATCCTTGTACCTGTACATCACAATATACATAAATATTACATTAGCACATAGGAATGTTCTTCCCCCCATAGCAAAATTTTGTTGCTCAGAATAAGCTTTGTCTTGTCTCATGAGACTGAATTGAGCTGTCTCATTACAAGCTCAACTTTGTGTTTTCTATTTCTCCTAAACCCCACAGAAACAAAGAGAAAAACTCTGAGACACAACGAGACATACATTTGAGAAACATTTGAGAAATCTGAGATGTACATGAGAAACAGAACTGCATTTGAAAGAGAAGCAAATGAGCCATATATAAGACCTTAATGAGATCAGATCAGATATAAAAAATCAGATATAAATGAGATGCATGAAACAGATGCATGAGAAATATTATAGTTTTATTGAACATCCTCAATTAGCAGTGTAATACATTTACAATTCACACAATATAACAGACACCAGATCTACACCAAAATCTGGCAAATCAAGACACTAAATCATACAAAATGTCATACAACCTGCCAAAGATATTAAGTGTCACACTGCTCAACTCAAAGTATGATTTATACAGGAGTTACACAAAGGCCACAGCATTGTGACAATCTTCCAGTGAAAAGAATCAGTCAAAAAGGAGATAAAGTTTTAAAGGAAAATTGGTTGCTGTATGTAAGGGCTACAAGAACGGGACAAAGCCAGGAAAAGTTCTCTCTCACCGGCGACACCAGTCTTCTCTTGTGGTGGATGTCCAACAAGTTTGTCCAAAGTCTGCAACTCCTGGAGTTGCTTAGTATGTAATGGAACAAAAAAACTATATTAAAACATTTAAGATTTACCTAAACACATTCAGTTACTTCATTCCTAACTTTCTGAGAGGTGAGCTTGCTCATGGGCTGGTGCTTACCTGCCGGATGATGTGGTGCTGATGGAGACTCCGGAACATTCTACTACACTTTATTTGTTGAGATTCTTGGTCTCCTGAGGTGGCATGCTTATGAAAAGAACCCAGTTAATGTAAAATTTATATAATTACCAAGATCTGGTGACTACTGTTAAACTCTGTACACTCTATAATAAAACTACTGGTTTTCAAAAACCGATCTTGCAGTAACATTAACTTACTATAAAAAAAGGTAAGAAGTAACTTTGTATGTCAAACCACACTGGTAGACTTAGGGCATGCCTAATAATAATACTGTATAGGTGACTGATTTTTTCCGTTAAAAACAAAACAAAACAAAACTTTCAACCTCACAAGTGTTAGTTACCTAAATATGCTAATTCACATCCTAAACCACCCACAGGTAGCATTTGAATTCCTTTTGCAATTTAAGAACAAACGTAAGCTGTGTAAATTTCAGCTAAGTATACCACAGTTTTTTTTTAGCAAAGACTCTGTGGTTTTAACTTTAATTTTAGTTTATTTTTGACTCCTTGTCAATAATAATAAATTTTTAATTCGGCGCGAATAAGTAAAAACCACCTTCACCGTCCGCTTTTTTGGTCTTTTTTTTTTTTTTTTAATCTGCGGCAGGTAAAGCTGGTGGTGTGCTAACCGCCACCTAAAGGTCTGGATGAATGATGGATAAAGTGGTTTTTGCTGACTTGAAAACGAGGCCTGGCGATGCCTTTGCACATTTCTCTAACACACTGGCCACTTAAACATTTGCAGGCTTGGAGCATGTGTGAGAGAAATTGTGGAAAATTATGTCTTTATTAGAATCTACATGTACTGTAAGCTTAACTGGGGTGGCCATGAAAAAATGTTGAACATTTAGTCATAATCAAAAATAGATTTGGCCTTAAATGATAAGTGTATAGAAATCACTGAACACGAACATTATCTCATTGCTTCATTTCTTAATAACAAAAATATTCTGTATATTGTATTTTAGTTCTTCATTGGTAATGACATTTATTTACCATTTGCCAGTTTAATTTCAATAAATTCATTAAGGTGTACACATTTGTAAAAGGTTAGCCATGTTGATTAATTAGGAATATCAGTCCTAATTGGTATGTCGTATGATAAAATAACTGGTGGTTGGATTTTTTTTTTTTTTTTTAAATAAAGAAGCTAGATTTTGAAATAAAACATTTATCTATTACAAAGCAATTTTGTAATTGACTTTAGTTGTTACCAACCTACAATCTACACATCATCATTTCAGAGATCCAACCTACTAACCGTTCCCTCCATCTACCCATACAGTATGTGAATAGTAAGAAGAAGTATGAAAAAAAAAGTACTAAACACTCTTTAGTGTAGATGGCACCCCAAAGCATTTTTAGCCATTCTTTGCATTATGTTTCAATGAATATACTGTATATAAGTCAGGATTATGCAATATAGAGTGCCATTTTTTCAGCAGAATATATTCTTCAATATAAAGAACTCAATTTTATTTCATTTTAAGTAATTATACACACATGACTAAGCAAAACACAAATCCACAGTTTAAAGTACTGTATACTTTATGTGTGGGAAACACTGGTTTGGGAAAACAGAAAATATGTGAATCGCACATGAGACAAATATGAACTATCTCTGAGATTTAGAGGTAATGAGCCATACTTGAGACAAATTTGAGAAGATTGAGAAAACGACTAAAATTTGATTCAAGTCTCTAAGACGGCTTATTTCTACATATGTGAGATGCACACAAGACAAATGTAAACTATCTCTGAGATTTAAAGTTAATGAGCCACATTTGAGACATCTTTGAGAAGATTCAGAAAACACCTAAATCTCATGCAATTCTCAAAGACAGCTTATTTCTGTCTAAGACAAAAAGAAGAGATTAACATGAGATCTCATCTTGAAGTTTCTTTGCTATGGGCCGACATGTCGAAATGCCATATGGCCGTCAAAATATGTATATCTCTCATATCCTGTAGTCAGTGCTTAGGTAAGCCATAAAAAGCATTTCCAGACCATTCCTGTATGCAACTAGAGAAGTGTGTCATATTCTAGCATGAGTCATCAGTATTAGCATAAGAGGTCTCATAACTGTCATTCATGTGACGAAGCTCCATCTTGAGCGTGAAAGTCACCATTCCAGAATATTGCCTGAATGTCAAAACAGCGATTATCCAAGAGAAAATGAGTGCTAAAATGCTTTTTTTGCATTTTATAATCACAACTGTTCTAGTTCCTGCTAGCCTTTAGTGGTTGGTGATGATAAATTGCCTCTCCCTCACTAATTTCTGAAGAAGGATTTTTCCATTTAAACGGTTTAAACGAGATTGCCGCTCTCTTTAATATTTGATGCTCCTGCGGTGTGGCAGTAAGGATGAATGATTAAACACAGCTGCATTATCAAGGCTCGCCAAGACGTGTGGGATTCGATGCCCCTAAAAGCAACCCAAATATTTTTAGCTGGCATGCTTGAGATGTGAAGGTGTTTTCCACTGAGACATTTATTCTGTCAAACTTTCTTCCAGTATAAGCTTGGTGTGTGTGTGTATGTGTGTGTGAGAGAGAGAGAGAGAGAGAGAGAGAGAGAGAAAATAAAAGCATATAGAACAGCATCTACAAGCTTTTCCCTGACGGATGGTGAATGGAGATGCAATGAGGTTTGTTTGCTGCAGTCAGCTTTGCAGATTTAGACGCATAAAATAAATTTGTGTATTAAACTGCGCCAGAGTACAGGTGCTCAGACAACACCTGCATACACAGATTTGTGTCGCACTGCTGTATGAAAACACTGTCATGATGCTAATTACGCTGAAGCACCTGCATTCATTATATTATCTCACCATGCAAATTTGTTGTAAATTTGTAATTACAGTTCTGATTGTGTATTATTCTCAAATTCTTATTCAGCAACAACAGGCTTCTCTGACAGTTACCTTTTTTTTGTTGCAAATTTTGGGGTCTGCTTGTCTTTGTGGTTAGCACGTCACATCGCACCTCCAGCATTGGTAGGTTCGAATGTGCTAGTGAGAGCAGGAGCAAGAGGGAAAAAAAGAAAGTTGATTTCTGAAGTGAAACAGAAGGTTGTACTACAGTATCCCACAAAGATTTGTTAAGTATATGACATGGTGTTCACACAACAATTTAAATCCCATAATGTCCCATTTTATAGAACTTCTCACGGACAATAAGCGACAGATTCATTTACTGTCATTTACTGTCATGTCATTCATTTACATAATTCATTACTGCTTTGTTAACAGAGGTTCAACATCCTTTTTCTCAGCGTCGACATTCTCCAGAAATCTGTTAAACACATTCATTTCACTCATGTTGCAGCTTCACTGATCATGTAATTGGCTTTTGCTATAAAATAAGATTGCTCCGTGTTGTGGCTTGCCTTTAACGTCTTTGTTGAATTTTATTCCTTGCTCATATGTCCTATTTCTTACTGTCTTACTTACTTACTTTTTTTCTTCCTTTCTACCTTCCTACTCTCTTTTTTCACATCTTCTTATTCTGTCAGTAAGCATCTCTTCTTGTCGTGATTTGTTTCTTTCAGCATGGTGTCAGCTAGATAAGTGTGAATATGTGGGCCTGGTTTATTGAGGCTAATTTAATGAATTGCTGAAATTTATGCTTCTGTGACTTACAACGATAAAACATAACAATACGTAACATTCTTGTGTATTATTGATTGCACTATACGGGCCAGCCTTCGCTTGGCCACCCATGACTCTGTCGCCAGTTCACTGGTTTTCCTTCCTTCAATTACTTTTGGTATGTCCTGACCACTGCTGACTGGGAACATCCAACAAGAGCTGCAGTTTTGGAGTTGCTCTGACCCAGTCTTCTAGCCATAACAATTTCTTCTTGTTCAAGAATCACTCAAATCCTCATGCTTACATCATATCAATGTCAGCAAAAAAGGTTCAGTTCTTGGGTAATATATTTCACACACTTCCAGCTGCTAGTGTAATGAGATATTTTAGCTGTAGCTACTGTGTGAACGGCCAAATTGTGATTGTTAGATAACTGGGTCAGAACAGCGCTAAAACTGCAGCTCTTGCAGGATGGTCCCGGTCTGCAGTGGTCAGGATATACCATACAGGAAAACTGGTGAACTGGCAACATGGTCATAGTAACCAAGGCTCACTGATGCACAGGAGGAGTAAAGGCTGGTCTGTGTACTGTAGTCTGATCCAATAGAAGAGCTACTGTAGCTCAAATTGAGGAATAGTTTAATGCTGGTTCCAAAAGAAAGCTGTCAGAACACACAGGTTATTACTATTATGATGGCAAAAGGGAACCTACCCTTTAATATTAGAAGGGTGGTCATGGTTTTTTAGTGTACTCTACTCTCTACATCTGCCTATGTAGGTCTGGGTGATAGAACGATAATGATATACTGTAAAAAATTTGATAGGATGGCTGGTTAGAAGCATAGCATTAAGAGACCCTTGGTGTAACTCAATTCAGATGTTGCATCCTTCGAAGGAAACATTTGAAGTCTGATTCATCTAAAGATGAAGTTTGCCACAGTGTATGCTTCACATCCCAACCTATCCCAATGTTCTTTGCAAGCTGGGGAAGAGACTGGTAGAAATGATGACGGATACAGGATCAGAGGATATTAAAAATAGACATATAATTAAAGAATAAAATATATAATATATAATTAAAAATAAAACACTTTTTAAAATGATTTAAAAAAACAAGGGTACTTACATGAAATGCGTTCCCTGAGACTTAAAAACATGTAAAACATTGTTTTAAGTGCTACACCAGAACATCTTATATCGATTCGGCCTTCGCTGTCTACACCGTCAGTGGAGACCGCATACTCTTCAGCTGCATATTCTTTTTCTCGGTCAAAGCACAGTTGTGTATAAATTGTGCAGAAAACCAGTTCTAACCAAACTGGGAATGCAATGAACGAATTTTACAGTTAACTTATAAAATTGTATTTAGAGTTTTAAAAGAGTTTATATTTCTAATACTTACAGCATATTATTGATGTTAGGTCAATTTACCAAACTTTTTGATTGCTGTTTATTTTTATTTAAGGTGAGTACCTCTCCATCCTTGATGGACATCCAAGAGGCGCCTTGATAAAAATATATAATGATTCAATGAAACCTTTTTTTTTTTATCTTGTTGTTTAATAAAAAAAAACATTGCCTTGGAATAACTCATTTAAAATCTTTATACAACATAAACTCTAAATTGTAATTGTGAAATATAGCGAGGCAATGTGGAGGAAAAGTATAGTATTGGATAGCATAGAGTATATACTGTAGTATATCTCTCTGTCTCTCTTTCCATCCATCCATCATCTGTCCATCCATCCATCCATCTATCCATCCATCCATCCATTATTTCTTTCTTTGCTAATCTCCAGTCTAATCTCTGTTCATCTTTGTTTTTTTGTTTTGTAAAATACAACTATACAGCATGAATGACAATTACAAACACAATGTCTACAAATCCTTTTTCGAATGTTTCTCTCAGGATATAATCCATCCTCCTCTCGTCCTTCATCTCTCACCCTTCGCAAAGCTCCCAAGCAGCACAATTCCTCCTCATCTTTCTTCCTCCCTGCGGTTAAAGCTTCAGACGCAGAGCAGTGGCAGAGGGAGTCTGAGGCCAGTGGTTTTCCAGTCCATTCCTCCTCCTCACTGTCTACCACAGCTGTCATGCCACTTATGCACTCCTCCATTACAGACACACACTCCTCCAACACTGTGTCCATGGCTGGGTTCTTTGGACCAAATAACCCCCTGCCTGAAGCCACAGCTGCTGCTGACAGCCCTGAGGAGGACTTTGATCATGTAACAGAGAACATCCTCACCCAGGCATCTACCATTCCAGAAATAGGGATGTTGCCTAGCCAAGGACCCTTGCAGCCTGATGACTCCCACCAAGATGACTCAGAGGAAGAGGAGGAAAATGAGGAGATTGTGGCATTCCCAACTGAGGTAGATGGACAGGAGATAGATGTTTGGAAGCCGCCTTCTTCAGCAGATTCGGACACACCGATTGTGGCCTTTACTGAGACAGCCTGGCATGAAGCAGGGGAGGATGAAGAGGAATCAGAAGAGTCTGAGCTTCGTCATGGAGGCACTGAATATCTCCTGCATGGTTCTCAAGAAGAAGTGCAGGTAAATAAATGGATGGATGAAAAGTGGTTGTATAGGTGAGTAGACATGATGGAGAGTCGGTGGGGATTTTAGGAGGATGGATGGATAATTTGAACGGGTGGGAGGATGGATGGATGAGAACTTTGAATGGATGAATGATTTGAATGGATGGATTGATGGCTTTATTGAATGAATGGATAATTTGAATGATTGTGAGTGTGAGTGGATAGGTGGGTACATGGATGGTTTTGATGAGTGGATGCATAGATATTTTGAACGGATATTTTGAATGGATGGCTAGAAGGATGGTTAGGTGGGAGTTTGGATGGTTTTGTTGGGTGGATGGATTTCATGAGTACATAAACAGCTGAAAAAATATTGTTTTAATTAAATAACATGTAATTACATAAATTACTTATTAAAGAGAAACAAGCAGTTTGTGAAAGTTTCAGCAGTGCTGAGATACTGTACCCAAGATCAGATGTTATAAATAGTACAAGGGTAATAATATGTAGCTCAGAGGGCTAAGGCACTGAGTTACTGATTAGAAGGTTGAGCCCTACTGTATCTCCACACGGTTGCCATTGTTGGGTTCTTGAGCAAGGACCATAAACCCACCGCTCTGACTCCAAAATTTATTTTATGCTCTAAACTATTCACACATTGGCAGGCAATGTGCATTATTTGTAAAAAGTAAAAAAATAAATAAATCTGTAATATTTATAAAATCATGATATATACAGAATCGCAAATCGACTTGGCACCCCTAGGTATAATATTGAATTGGCTGGTCCCTGGTGATTTCCATCACTACTCAAACATACATTTAACAGTTACATATTAGAGTTCAAAACGCAATCGCAATATATGCCAAAGTAATTGCAATTATATTTTTTTAAAGCTAATTTTCTAGCCCTAGTCTAATCCAGAAAAATAGAATATTGCATGATCTAGTCAACTTTTGAAGCAACAAATTCTGCTAATAGTAACAATAAACTATGCACCATAGACATTTTTACTACAGTAAAAATTCAGGCCATTTTCCTTTCATTTTCAAATGAATAAATATTCAGTGTATTCAGAGAAAATTCTGTGTAATTTTCCCCAGTTATAATGTTGCCTGAAACACATTTTTTTTTAAAAAGAGAGAGAGAGAGAAAGAAATTGCTAAGATTTATTCATCAGCTGAATGGATATAATGAGGCACATTTGTGTAATTTCTCATGACATTTCTTTTTTAAATTTCTTTCTGCCTGTCAATAATGAATGTTGCTAATTATTTTAAATTATTCACTATTTTATGTAACTAATGTTAGTAGAACTATGAGATATCACTTCCAGTGTCACATGTATCTCCCATCTGTCACATTCCATTTCACTCCTTTTTTTTTTTCTTTTTCTTCCCCCTAGGTAATTTGTGCTGACTGGAGTGATCTGGCAGGAAAAGGCTATGTCATCCTGAATATGTCAGAAGATTACGATTGTGTGAGTTCCTGTCTTGTCCTTTTCAAATGTTGACATTTCTATTTCTTGCATGATAATTTTATCATGTTGCACTCAGATCAGTTTTCAGCTGTTGCCTTTATGGAGTGTTTTATTTGGGAGTGTGAATACCACATGCTTATTTTGTGACAGTGAATCAGAGTGGCTTGTGTTATAACCCGGGGTGTGGTTTTGTGATTTTATACGATTACGTTCACAAGACAAATTGTTTAATTCTGCTTTTTTCGGTCAGATCGGATCAAGATGATGGATACATGCTATGACAGTTTACATTAATAATTACATGTGATTTCTATCTGTCTCTAATGTCGTTGCATCTGTCCTCTGAAACAGCACGCATGCGCATATCGATTCGCCTTTGCTCACGTTATCTAATCTGTGTGATCACTCATTCATTTCAAACTAAGGATAATTGATATTAGTAAAATATGCCTGGGATTTTGCTCTGGAGGATGGCAAGCAGTTATTCAGGGGGTTTTCTTGAGGTCTAGATGAACAAACAAAACCAGATATGTCACTTTACCAGCTGGTAAGAAATCCCCACACCATCGCTGACTGATGTCAGCGAGCACCCTGCATGTGAATTGAAAGTGCCATGAATTCCAACCTGCCCTCCTCATTTAAGTCATATAACCGCGTGTCAGATATATACCCATATACGAAAGTGAATCAGATCTGATCGTAAAACAGATCTTGTCTCTACTAGATCACGGGTGTTCAAAATTTGTGGTTCAGTCACATATGTGTCTTGTTTCCAAAGGATCGATCATTATGATATTTTTTTTAGAATCATATTATGGTCATAAATGAACCAATTTAAGCTGTAGTGATTCAATAGGTAACCAGAGGTAAAGAATTACAAGAACAGTGTACATACCCTTGTAATGCATCCTTGAGTTGTTGCATCTGGCCCACAGTTTAACTACACTGGAGATTAAAAACCACAAAGGCCGAGAACATTTAATTGCCTTCAAATGCATGCTTTAAAGATAATGACCTGGATTTTTATGTTAATGTCTGCAGTTATATTTTAGTTTGTTTTAGTTTGTTATCACACTGGCACATTGTTCCTCTGAACCACTTGAAGCCAGGCACTACACTTCTGCTTTAGTGTGATATATATCATAATAATTATGCTCTTTCTAAAATTGCCATCGCTCTCTAGTAAGATGTGATTCCTTCTACACAAAAAAGTTGTGGAGTTTTCGGGATTCCTGCATTTGAAAACAAGGCAAACACTTTTCTGTTGTGCCTCTTTGGAGGATTTCCAGGATTGACATATAGCACATGAATACAACCTTGTAAGAATCTCCATGTTGAGATTTTTCAAATAAACTAAAATAGTGATGTAAGGCACAATATTTGCATAAATGCCACCATAAATACCTCAGGTCTTTCTTACTTATGTCTGTGTACACGTTTGACTTCATTTAGACATGCAAGCTGGTACTCCCTTGACTGTTAATTGCAGAGTCAGGTTATTTTTAGCTTTATTCCCACTAGTCAGCAGCATTTTGTCTGCTTTACTAAATTTTGGGTTGGATCATGCCCCATTGTTCACATGCTGCCAATTGTGTAGCTACTGTCACAGAACTTGTGCAGTGTGACTGAATCTCATGGAATGCCAGGCTAGACTACATCTATGTGTTCACTGCCTTGATATAGATAATTCCAAGAAAGCCATGTCTAGCTTGGTCATAGCTAACCACATAGTGATGGTATTGTTGACTTGGCATGCTTGGCTGGTGATTTGGATCAGTCATTGGACAGAGACTACATCAGATTTTTGGGTGTTGATGCCAGTGATGGAGGACAGAAGTGCCCATTCAAATTCAGATCTGAGACAGCTGAAAGGTTTTATAAAGATCCTCCATTGTCATGTGCTAAGAATGATCAAGGATGTTCAACATTTGCACAGAAGTACTGGTTTCCATCCCATCCATCTAGGAACCCAACTAGGGGCCATTGCATTTATTCCCGTTTTATGACCATGGTAGGGTCAAATAAATAGTTTGTGTTTTATGGTTCTTCAGAGCATCAAAGGTGCTTTCTAGTTGAATGCAGATCTCCTCTCCTCTGATACACAAATAGCATCAGGATATTGAAATATTTGTACTTATACCACCTGTATGCTCCCAGCAATTAGAGGCCTTCCAGAAGACATCCACCAACCTCTGATTTTGATCCTCTGGGTTATGTGTTTTAGGCTCATTATGAACTAAGACAAGCTCTCTAACAATAAAACAGGCTATCAGCAACTGTTGATTATGCTCTGACTGCAGTCCTGACAGTGATCCCAGTAGGCCTTGTTAGAACTGCAGTAATTTCAGAAGTGGGTCATCAGCCTGCAACTGGACCACAAAAAGTCTTTGTCCCAGCAAAAGGAGCTCAAGCACACAAAGACATTTCTTACAAAATTAGTCTTGTTGGAAGTGAGATAATCATCTAACAAGAGATGCTTCACTTAAATGCCTCATAAGATAAGGTCAAAACTTATCTATCTGAACTTGAGGTTGTCCCATTTGGCATGTAGCAATGTAGCATGGATAAGATAGCGATGATATGGCCAAAATTTTCTGGTGCTAGTAAAGACTGCATTTTGGACTAACTGGGAATTGTTTATGCACCACCTTTTTGTAGTTGACAAAAGCATGAACTCTTTTTACACATTCTGCCCTGACATTATATTTTTTATCCTGGCAATCATCTGAGATGAAAAAGGCTATCATAATAATATGACGGGCAGTTCCGGTCCCAAGCCGTGGATGTAGTGCCAGTCCCAAGCCATGATAAAATGGGAGCATTCCGTCAGAAAGGGCATCCAGCGTAAAACCTGTGCCAAATTGTTGTGTGGATCAAATGGCCTGTCGTGGCGACCATTGGGCCTGATGAAGAACTTTGTTTTGGCTATGGACAAAACAAAACCAGGTTTCCAATATCTCTATGAAAAGTTTCCAAGACTTAATAAAGCTAAAATCAAGTAAGGCATACAGTATTTGACGGTCCACAGATTTGAGAACTTCTTAGAGATGTTCGATCGTCTGTCATCTGGAAAAGAAGGCATGGGAAGCCTTCAATCTGTGGCAAAGTAGTTTCTCGGGAATAGCACTTTCTTTTCTCTTCTCTTTCAGCATCTATGAAAGACACTTGGAAAATTTGCTTAGATCCTACAAGGCACTTGGTGCAATTATTAATTAATATATCTTAATAGTCTGGGAAGCTACATAGGAATTGGATAAACCCAGCAACAATTCAGTCGCCACAGCAGACCATTTGATCCACACAACAATTTGGCACAGGTTTTATGCTGGATGCCCTTTCTGACACAATCAGCTCTCTGTAGACCTCCGGCTGCGAGAGGTTACAGCATCACCCAGGAATCGAACTCACGATCTCAGGATGATAGGGCAAGCACTTTACCACCGCGCCACTCGGAGGCCCCAAGGACCAGTGTTATTAATGTGTCTTTTCAGTAACTGAGCTCAAAGCATTCTTGTTTAAAGAAAACTTAAAATTAAAAGAAACACCATACTGAAGCATTTAATTTTGTCTGTATTGTAATATTCATGATGAGTGTAACCATTATGGTATAAGGGGCAGTCAAGTCAAACCGAGACTGCAGATTTTTTAAATTACTATCAAGGTAGATAGTTCTCAGTAGACTGGAACCATGATCAGACGGCCTGCTTTACGTCAGAAACACTGGCCTCCCAGGAACTCCTTTAATGGAAAAATGTGGAAATGGCTTGGAGCCAAGTCAAGTCTGTACGGCAGTGTAGTAATAACTCCCGGCCGAGTTCATGTAATGTACAAGTGGTGTTGGTAAGTGATTGTGTGTACAGTTCCCACAGAGAGATATGTCTCTTCTGTAGGTTGGTGACGAGTTATCCATCAATTATAAAGGATCAGGCATTCCACTCACTAAATGTTAACGGGAACTGCAGTGGGCTCCTAGTCACTTCAGCAGGGACTGCCATTCGCAAATGTACAGCCTTCTCTATAACTTTTGAACTATTCAAAATGTTTTCTAAGAGTCTCATCATTTAAACTTGAACTTGTTTGACATGAATACCCCTGTTATTTACACATTAAGTTTACTGAAAGTAAAAACAGTTGAAAGTCAGAGGACCTTTCTTTTTTTGCTGAGTATATATATATGTGACCTTCTTGAAACTACTTTGCAGGCATGCGTGCCCTCCTTATACAAAGATGCATTCAGGTGTCTTACAGTACACTGCCCCTGATGGTGCTATGAGTTGGAGGGAACCAGACTTGCATATCTAGGTTTAAGATTAAATGTTAAATTGGAAACACATTCTAGTGCTTCTCACATTCATTCTGTTATTAAGATTTGTTATTCAATTATTTGCATGAGTACCATATTTTTTCTTAAAGTCTTTAAATAAAAATAGGGAACCTTGCTTAAAAATATTACAGTATATAAAATATGCCCTTAATGTTGTAACTATCTCAGATTCCCAACATAAAATTGTGCCAGTACACTTTTAATGCCTCAGTATTGTCCCACTCCTGATATTTATATTCTCTCTCTCTCTCTCTCTCTCTCTCTCTCTCTCTCTATCTATCTATCTGCAGTAACAGCAGTTTCAGCAGTAGCACAAAAATTCTTTAATCACATTCTCTGCCAATGGTACTGCAGCAGACTGGCCACAAAAAATGCACACACACACACACACACACACACACACACACCTCTCTGTCCGCACCCACTCCAGAATAGCAAAACACGAGGTGCTCGTTCATCGTCATGGCAACTGCCAGGCATGTAATTACAATCAGCATGGCGTTCGGTATTTTGCACAGAACATCTGCGTGCCGCGATGGACGGCATGCCATCTAGGGGAGGGTCCACAGGGTATAGGAAGTATTATCAAACAAATGCGGCAACGAAAATAGTTCATATATTATGTAATTATCAATTTTATAAATGCAATGGTATTCATTTCAAACTTCAGTACAATGAGACAGGAAAGCAATGCATGTACGTACCCAAAACTAGACTTCTTCAAAATTATTTTAGAAGGCTGCTCAAGCAGTGGAAAAACTCTTTCCCTCTTGACCTTCAATTCTAAGTACTGCTAAAAGCCTATCGTCTGATTGTGGTCTGCAATTCCTAGCTAGAATGATTACTAGCAAAAGTAGCTTAAAAAAAAAAAGCTAAATCCCGAATAAAGGCCAACTCTCTCTCTGAGACTTGGCCCCTCCAGATCCTGTTTGGCCAAATGAATCAGCACTTGACACAGAAGGATTTGAAGTAATTAGACTCTAAATTGGGTGTCTGTTTTGGCACAAGGACAAGCAGCATATGTTGGATATGAGTGTTTAAAAAACAGCTATGGTTGAAATAACTTCACCGTCTGGAGTTGAGACAAATGAAGCTAAGACTGTTTCGGGACATTCTTGTCACTTTTTGTCTAGTGAGGTTGTATATTTCTTATACAGTACAAGTAAAATGTTTGGACACACATTTAGATTTATTTTTTATATTATAAAACAATAATAGATTTGTTTAAAACTATGAAATAACAGATATGGCATTAGGTAATTAGGTAACAAAACGAAGACACGAAGGTCAGCTGTTCTGGAATAGCTCTTGCAAGAACAGTATTGTCAAGTGCATTTGCAAACCTCATCAAGCTGGACCGCTATTAGCCCTTAGTAAATGAAAAAGTCTTCCTAATTTCTTCATATCATGGTAAAGTAAATGATGTAGGATTACAGAAACGGGAACAAACGCTTTACTGTAACAGGCCGCAAAGGTACTAAAGGTACAATTTGAAAATTTGTAGTTTATGTAACATGTTCGGCGGCAACCTCATTTCCCCCCGCTCATCTGTTTCAACCAGTCAACATTCAGGATATAATCAGTATACTGTACTAATCACTCATCATCTGCCATCATCTGCACCTGTTTCTCACTGGTCCATGCCTCAAGTTAGATGGTTTTTATGCTTGAATGATTCATAGGTCGCTGTGTGGCTTAACAAACAAAAAACATTCACCTGAAAAACTGGATTGAAAATGAAAGCTAAAAACTTGCCAAAAATAAAAGCCAAAAATGTCCTTCAGGATGACTGGAAAACTATTTCTCAAGACTATATATTTTTTTTAAACTGCAAGAAAGTCTGGCTTTTTGGAAGCAAAATATGAAGAAATGAGGGTTTGTTCAATATTTTGCAAATAGGGGAAGATTATAAGTTTCTCTCGCGTCCAAACTCCAAACAATTATACCACAATTTGGGCCTCTACTACATCTGTAACCATTTAGACCAGGTCTCGGCAACCATAACACTGCATATATCATTTTTTACCTTCAAGCTATGTATAGAAAACTATAGTGTGTTGCATTTATGAAATCAATGAACTGCTACAGAGAAAACAAAATTTTATTTCTGCATGCAACATAAACATTGAAAAAAAGACACTGGATTGAAGGTTACCTTCAAATAAAATACTCAATGTCTATTTGAGTCCTCCTCGAATTTATGAAATAAAAAGGCGAACTTAAATTATCCACCTGCAGCAAACAAAAAAATGCCGTCTGCCTCTGTGTGCCGTCATCCTTTAATCGCGTGTACTGGAGCGTGCAGTCAGCTGTCAATCTGAATAAAACTGGGGTGTCGCATCTGCGGTTTAAGCGACAAAAAATAAACATGTTTTATTTTAATGTTACAAGATCACCATAATCTTCACATTTAGAATTGCATTTTAAAAACTAACGGACTAAAATAAAATACATTTCGATTAAATACTCATTATTTTTTTCACAAAGCCACAGGGAGCCGCAGCAGAGGGATGAAAGAGCCACATGCGACTTCGGGGCCGCAGGTTGCTGATCCCTGCTTTAGACAACATTTCCCACCTTTACTGCTCCTGTGACTTATCAGGTCATACCGATTGTGGTAGTACAAACCAACGAAAAATCAATTATACCTTCAGTTCTAGAAAAATTTGCATTTTATCATTCATTACTGGACCAATAAATGTACAGTAAACAATATTTGATTTTAAAAAAAAATCAATCGTGTTTGTGAAGTGCAAGTACTGAAGCGTCATCAACCCCAAAAACAGACCTGATAGCTCTGCACTCTCTATCTTCATTTTAGAATAATGTATTAATTTGGTCCCTATTTAAAACTAAATAAATAAATAACCTAGGTGCAATTATGACTGTAAATGCAAACCTCTCCCTCATGGATAGCCCATCTGTTTCACTGTTGTCAGATAACTGTTGGTTTAAAATGTGTGTGGTATGTGCATGTGTGTATGTGGGTGTGTATTACAGGAAAGGTTTCGTGTGGAGAGTGGTGACAGGCTGCTGGAGATGCTGGAGAGTACATTCTCTAGGAAGCTGAGCAATCCTCAGGGCTCGTGGCTCATCTCACTCAGCAAATCAACCAAACAGGAACATCAGCTTCTCATGACAATCTCCAACGAGCAAGGTAACACACATACCTGCTTTTTATCATTTTAATTGGATGAGCACAGACTCATGAAGAATCACATTCTCATTAAGAATCATGATCCAAATATTATGCACACATATTACCCATACCTACTATAAATGCATAGTTATAGTACCATACTCCACAAAACTACATCACTGTCATTATCTAATTACATTATCTACTATAATATCTACTATTATATTATCTACACTGATCAGCCATAACATTATCATCACCACCGGGTGACCTGAACAACATTTATCACCAACTAAACTCCAGCAAATTGGTGGCAGGATCAAGTGCACCCAAGGCTCAACCATGTGTGCAGGGACGAAAGACCAGTTAGTTCGGTCTGTTCCTACAGCCAATGCAGCAATACTCTCCAAAAACTGACCCCCAGGCTCGCTAGATCCCAATCCGTTCGTCCGCCATGTGGGATATGCCGGACACACAGAGGCCCCACCCTGCAACCCACAGCACCCAAAGGATCTGCTGCCAATGTCCTGGTGCCAGACACCCCAGCACACCCCCCGAGGTCTGGTGGAGTATTGCCCCGAGGGGACAGAGCCACCCTGGTGGCACAAGGGGAACCTAGGTGGTTTTAATAGTAATTGATTTAATGTTATGGCTTCTCAGTCTCTAGTATACTAATAAAAATAAAATAAAATAATAATAATTTGTAATACAAGTACAAGAAGACATCTCACCCCCGAATTGCTCTGTGTGCATGGAGTTTGCATGTTTTCACCTTGCCTTTTGTATTTCGGCCAAGTTCTTTCCACATTTCAAAGACATGCATTGCGGGCTGATTGGTGTTTCCAAATTGCCCATGGTGTGTGACTTGAAGTTCCTTGGGATAGGCTCCAGGCCCCCATGAGACTCCTGTACTCAGGATAAGTGGTACAGATGATGAAAACAGTCATTTTGTGAAATGAAAAATCCACCATGAACTACTTCCATTTTAATCTTTAGTCTGTCCAGCATTTTTCCTACAAACGAGTTTACAACCGTCAGTCCATCGGGCTCATCATCTCGTATGCTGTAATATCGACTATCCATTGATTAGCTGCTTTGCATTTTGGAACTTTGAGACCTATATTTGCAACACTAATTCTACTTTGGATTTCTCCTGAATCTGACATTGTGTGTCTCTGTCAAATTGTAAGAAAAGAAGCTGTTGGTTTTCTGTTTATAGGAGCTAACAGTGAAACCTGGATTATGCCTTGTTTGAGATATCCATATTCTCCTGTAACGGCTCTAGCAGTGTCTCTTTGTAATAAAATAGCACAGGCATTCAAGTCAAACTGAGATATATGATGAGAATAAGGCATAGAACCAGAAGACTTTAAGCACAGTAAAACATTTGAATGGTGCAAACGTTATAAAGTAGGCTTACGTCTACGAATGACAATTTTGACCAAGGTGACTCTCAGTCCTCTGCAGTCGATCCCATTAACATTCAGTGAGTAGAACTCCTAATCCTTGAAAATTGATGGATAACTTGATCCCAACTTGCAGAAGAGACACATGTGTCTGTTGGAACTGAACACATTGCCACATCTCCTGTACAGTCATGACCATTTCCATATGCTTGCGCCATTAAAGGACTTCTTGGGAGGCAGACGTGAAGCAGGCAGTCAGAGCATGGCTTACAGAGAAAACCTTCAGTGAAAGAAAAACTTCAGTGTGGTATCCAAGCACTAGTGAAACGCTGGGATATGTTTGAGATACATACAGTAACAGTCAAAAGTTTGGTCAAAACCTTTAATTACATGGTTTGATTTTTATTTCTTTCTACATTGTAAAACAATGCTGAATACATCAAAAATATGCAATAATCTCCTTTGAACAATTGATATTGAGGTGTCTCTGCTACTTTTGCTCTGTAAAGCCTTAATAATGGCTTTAATTTGAGATCCTGTTAATTGGTGATATTTGAGGCTGGTACCTCTAAATGAACTTCTCCTCTGCAGCAGAGGTAAGTTTTGGTCTTGCTTTCCTGGGAAGGTCTTTGTGTGAGCCAGTTTCATCATGGTGCTTGATAGATTTTGCAAATGCAGTTGACAATACTGTTCCTTCAAGAACTATTCCAGAATAGCTGACCTTAATAAAAACCTGTCTTAATATAACAACTGACTGTTGTTGTTGTTACTTAATGACCTAATGCCATGCAGTATGTTATTTCATAGTTAAAAAAAAAAAAATCCAGTATTGTTCTAGAATGTAGAAAATAAGTCTAACTTATGTCCAAATTTTTTATTCGTACTGTATAGATAAGGAGAGATACTGCTAGTTTTTACTCTTACAACTGTGTTCTGTTATTCTCACTTACTCACGCATCGTCTATACCGGTTTATACAGGGTTATTCGGGGGAGCCGGATTCTCTTCCTGCTGTATGGTGTACGACTCCATCGCAGAGCACTCGCATATACACACACTAACATCCTCATTCACACACTACATGCAGTTTGGGAATGCCAATTAGCCTATCCTGTATGTCTTTGGATTGTTGGAAGAAACCGGAGAACCGGAGGAAACCCAAGCACGGGGAGAACATGCAAACTCCATGCACACTGATCCGAGGCAGGAACCGAACCCAGACCCTGGAGGTGCAAGGCGACAGTGCTAACCATTGAGTCACATGCCATCGTTAGATCATTCTGTTCAATCACAAGTTTCCGAATTGACGTGAATGCACCACGTACAATACAGTGCCATAATGGTTACCTTACTCATATTGCTAAACTGACACAAATAAATGTTTCAGGTGGTGCTTACATACTAACAATTGGACATATTATAGTAGATCTCAGATGCTGTGCTCTAAAAGAATCTAAAAGGATTTTTTTGTTGTTGTTATACTACACTAATGTAGTTTAGTACTGTAATTATAATAATTAGTAGTTGGCTACAGTGCAGTGTATTAATTACAACTGATCTCTTATTTGGCCTTGTTTTTCATCATTACACATTATGCCCTCTTTTCTTTGAATCAGGAAAGCTATTCTTTGCTGTCCTGATGATCTTAAATTACTTTAATCTACGTGTGTGGAAGATGATCATACACATTCCATCTCCAAGTGTAAAGAAAATTCCCATTCAGTCACAAATACCTTCATTCTTTTCAAAAGCTCAGTCCTTTAACAGAAAATGTCAATAAATGTCAACTTGAAGGCATGTATTAGAATGACTTATAACTTATAAATAAGGGTGTTTTTAGGCAATAAACCCCTTTATCCATGGTAAAATCACTGTAATGCATTCCCTTAAGTGGCATACAGCTTCGTGTTGGATAAATAGCTTAATTTATTATTAATATACATGAAGTAGGTAAGCTGTGGTTGCTAAGCAACATAACAGGCGGTACTATATGGATAGAGCAGGGGCATAATTATAAGAGATCTGTTAGATTAAAACTTGGTGCATAAATACAGAATAAAATTTTTGTGATGCAATCACGTCAGAAGTGTGTGATGATATTGCTGCATGTACAGTATAAAGATAATGATACACCTCCACTCTAAAACACTCCACATCCTCATTGCCTCTATAATGATTTTAATTTTGTTAGGGGATTTAAAGTAAAGGTGTGCAGGTGTTTTGATTGCAATTCCATATACTGTATGTTATCATGCAACATGTATGGTTTTGAATTTTAGTTTAATCCGTTATGAAAGGGATTTGTAAAAATCATTTGCAAAATGGACTGCTGAAATAGATGTGATTTTGTTTTTCTCTTGGTAGAACTCGACTAAAAAAAAATGAATGCATAAATGTTAATGCATTTCATGTGAAGCATTTTGAAAAAGTCAACACAGAAATAATGGATGTCTATTAATAGCAGTAGAAACTCTGTAATGTAGCATTCTTTATTTCATCCCATTAGGTGTTGTTGCTGCTAAAGATGTGCTCTCAATGCTGGGAGAAGTAAGGAGAGGATTAAATGAGGTATAAGCATCCACCCTGTTTCTGTGTCTGCTGACTGCTTGACATAATAGTTTTCTGTGATTACGTCCTGGCAATTAATGCAAATCATATTTCAGATTGGCATTCAGAACTTCTCCAGCGTGAGCATGTGTCACTCCAGACCCAGCCAGACGCGCAGCGATTACGGGAAACTGTTTGTCGTGTTGGTGATCATCGGATCGGTGTGTGTGATCATCATTGCATCGGGGCTCATCTACATCTGCTGGCAGCGTCGCCTTCCCAAAATGAAGAGCATGGTAAGTGGGTAAGGAGTGGTGGAACTGTGGTGGAAAGAAATATATTGAAATATCACCCAGTTGCATTGCTTCCATTCCTTCATAATTAGTACTCATATGCACAGAGGCCATCTCCACTCCGCTTATATTAAAACTTCTGTTGGCTGCACTGATTTGTGCTTTCCGTTTAAGACTACAGTCTCCCTAGTCACTGCTGTCTAGGTGTGAACGTGTCACATCAGTTCATTTGTAATGAGACTGTGAGCCACTTCTGATTTGCACAAAAGAAGAGCAGCGTGCAGTTTTTAAAAAAAAAATATTTTTTTGTCTTGGGGTGTACCTGGTGCCGAAACAACTCGCACATATTTAGATATCTGCAAACAAAATTTGGACTGATACTCTAAGGAAGGTAATTATTTTTAAATAGAAGCATTACTGTTGACGTGACATGGACTCATCGCTACAAACAGTAGAGTATGGAACAGAAACATTGTCAATCTCCGACCAAGTTTAGTCAATCCAGCTGGAAAATTGATGCTTACAATTCTCAAGGGCCAATATTAGAACATTGTCAGGAAAAAGATTCAACAATCAATCGTTACAGTGAGATGTTTATTAAAGAGCTGAAGCCTAAACTTCAGATCAAACACAGAGGACTGCTATCCAAGAATGTTGTGATATTGCACACTTCTGCCCACACTGTTGACACTCTGCAAAAACTTCATTTTGAGGTGTTAAAGCATCCTCCCTATAGTCATGATCGTGCTCCATCTGACTTTCACCTGTTTGGTCCCCTGAAAGCAGTCCTACGAGGACAAAGGTTCACTTCCGATGAAGAAGTGAAGACAGCGGTGCATTCGTCACGCGCAGCTCAGCATAAATATTTTTTAAATGAGGGAATATAAGGCTTGTTGACAGATGGACAAAGTGTATCGGGCCAAAAAAGTATGTATTTGTCTTTTCTAAAAATAAATTAAAGTAAATGCAGATTTTTGACTCACCCTCGTTTGGATATAGGCCACACCTGCTTTCCTGGTTCTGACAGATGCCATGTCTTCTTTGTTGAGACTAACAGGCATGAAGGCTACAGGTTCTTTAGTAGGACAGAATTGCCACATCCCCTGTACAGACCTGACCTCACTCCAAGCCATTTTCAATTGTTTGAGCCATTAAAAGAGTTTCAGATGCAAAATGCTAGGATAAGTACGTTAGTGTAGCAAGGGATTATATAGAGAAATAGAGGTAGTTCGCACTCTCATGACTGTGTTCCTTCATGCTGCACAACCAAAAACTCCCATGTATGGCTTTGTTTTTTAATCTTGTATGGCAAATAATCCTGAATTTCTGTGTCTTGTTGCAAGTCGCGTGGAGAGGAGCTGCATTTTGTGGAGAACGGCTGCCATGACAACCCCACGCTGGATGTGACGAGCGATGGCCAACCGGAGCAGCAGGAAAAGAAGCACAGCACCAATGGCGTGCCAGCAGGCAGCGGAGCATGGCAGGGCGTGGCTAACAAGTCAGGCAAAGAGGAGGAAGACAATCAAGAGGAGGATACCCACCTCTAATAAGGAGGAGAACAAAGCGAAGGAGAAAAATTTGTTAAGAAAAGTAAGGGCACAGAATACCAGAGCTTTTTTTTTCCAGATACCTGCTCAATATTTAAAGTGATTGTCTTTGGCTTGTACGGTCTTTCATTTATCTGCACCAGCGACAGCACGTTCATGTTCAGTCAGTGTTGCGTGGGTTGATTCTTTAACAGTGCAAGAGAAGAGAGGCATCGGTAAAAAGTTGTAGCCGTGCTAACTGAGGAGGGATTTCGTTCCCCGGTGCAAAGCTACTAATTAGCGTTAGCTGTGAAGAAACGTGTTGAAAACCTGCCAAATTTCATCTTCAGCAAGTCTTGCACTGTCAGAACTCAACAGGATAGCAGTATTTAGTAGGATCTTAATGCATAATAACGTATTTCAACCGGCTATTATAGTACTCTACAGTACATATCCTCTTTTCTTTTGTATGGATGCATCTAGTGCACTTTTTGAAGCAGTACAATAGCGCAGTGTGTTTTATCATGGTGAAGTTGCAGCCAACTGGCCTTGCTCTTTAATCGCTTGTCGGAATGGCCTCTCTACGGATAAGATGTTTCTCAATGTTCCTTGTTTTCTGTGTCTTAGTCAAGGTTCTCACCAATGCGACCGCTCCACAATGAGGTTTCACACATATTTACTGTAAACATCGCACAGGGCTTACAATCGAAACGAGCAATTAAACCTCATTATTTTCAAATTGGTTTTAATCTTAACGCCAAAGTGAGGGTAAAACAAATAGGACCTGTTCAAGAATAAGGACTGGATGCCACTGAATTGTGCATTTTTTCTGTTTTAAAGAAAACAACTCCACTAATTATTCAACCTAATGTCGAACCATTACATCCATCCCTAGTGTGTGTTTAATTAACAGTTGAAAATGCTGGCATTTTCCCCTGTACTACGCAAAGCAAAGAAAACCAGTTTACTAGAAACACATGTGCTTCAGAGAAGCCAGTCCACCTACAGGAATGTTTTTAGGTGGGAGGAAACTGGAAATCCACCTGGACATAGTGAGCCGTTATAGATGGGATTCAACAATTGCCCCCGAGTAAAGTACAAAAGAAAAAAAGTGTTGAATTTCTTTTCTGTTGTAATTACTACAGATGCAGTGGGTAGATATTAGGTTTCCAAAACTCTGTAGTGCATTTTTAATGAATGCTAGAGTTAAGACAAAGACAGGTTCTCTATGTAAACACTTCGCTTGGTAGCTTAATTGAAAACAAGACAGTCCCCTGTGGTTTACAGTACAGTACAGCATATCTGATATTAAACTGTTGTTACACTACAGTATATCTCACATAGCTGTTATTACCACATACACATACTGTAAACAGTGTAAAATAAAGCTCAGTTACAATGTGCTGATTATGGAAATGTTCATTACAACATGAACTGCCTATTTTTACCATAATGTGTTTTGTATAGCCATATTTGCAGCTTAATAAAAGCATAAATGAAAAGTTGTTTCAGCATTGGACAGGAGCTATTTTAAATAGCCAAGACAGGTTTTTCATCAGGAAATACTCTACAGGATTTCCATAAACCCACATCCAAATCAGAAACGAAATCTGATTGTGAAATAAAGAAATTGCGATAGCGGGGATAGTCAGGAGTTTTATAAAAGGAGGAAGTATATGATCATGTGCATAATGATATGGCCTTTGGGTTGTTGCGAATGGCATCAATTAAACTATTAAACAATTAAACTGTTAACAAATGAATAATTTAACTATTAAATTCAATTTATTAAATAATTAACCTATCTTACAAGGTGTCATAGATGGCATAATAAAAATCCTATAACCTAAAAAAGGTCCCATATTTTGCTGTATTTTTAACAAGTTAATTTTTGACACGTTAAATGCAGTAAATGCATTTTTTTCATATTTTTTTCATTCTTCTTCTAAATGCACAGTTTTAGCATCTATGTAAATGAGCTATGCCTGAGCCACACCCCCCCAGAGAACAGCAGAGCTGAACAACAAGGGAGGGAGGGGTTATTCTTATATGAGGTCACAATATTATTAAATGAATATTATAAAATCTAATTTCCCTATTGCTTTGGCCAATACAAAAATAAAGACAGGACAAAAATCAAGGAATGCTTTTTTGTTTGTTTGTTTGTTTGTTTGTTTGTAGACACACTTGAGACCCATCTGAATGTCTAAAAATGACAAAATTATGCAAAATTAATTTTGCATGATTTGTCCCCTTTGAGATAAATATTCAGCTCTATTCTTTACTACTTTCAGTTATTTAAGCAAATCCATAATGAGGAACACGTTAGACATTAGACCTTATGGTCACTGTATATTTTTCGTTTTATACTATTCCAAGACATATTTTCATTTAGTCCTTTTTCAAAACATATTTAGTGACAAATATGACAGATAAATAATCTACTTTGTTTAATATTATTACACTTGTGACTTGTGCTGGGCAATTTGACCTCAAATCAATATATCAATTCATTGAACATTTTAACCTTTTTTCCCCCTCATAGGCACGAACGCAGTTTGTACTGTAAATATGCTCAATTATCAAAGCTGGGATTTATTTTTTTTCCCAATGAAAGAGTTCTCCTTCATGTTGCTTCCATGTCGCACACTGGATGGGGTGAAATCATGTGACTAAATGCACAGTTTTTAAGGGGATAGTACATAAAAAAAGTTAATACTTTAACACCTCTGTGTTTAAGTATTAGAATGAATGAATGAATGAATTAATTAATAAATGAATAAATAAATGTAGCAATGGGCAAGATTACATTGATTAGAGATCATGAATGTTAGTTTTGACTAATTGCCCATCTCTAGGTGGCATGGTGGGGTAGTGGTTAGCAGTGTGGCCTCGCACCTCCGGGGTTGAGGGATCGAATCCCGCCTCAGGTCTGTTTGCACATTCTTCCTGTGCTTGGTGGGTTTTCCCCCCCGACATATATTACTGGATATAAAAAGCGAATGACTGTCCTACCTGTGACTATATTTTTTTTCAGTCACTGCTGAGGATATGCTAAGGATTTCACTAAGGTGAAATCAAAAAAATATCAACCCCAAACTAGCCAGTGTTTCACTTTGTGTCATCACCTGGAATGACTATTGATGATAGGCTATATGCATCTACAGTCTGGACTAGACTCTAATCAGCTCTGCTTCTTCCCATTCTGTCAAACCACTCATCTGCTCATCGGGACATTTTGTGTACCACAAGTAATCTGATGAGAATATAAGAGAGAGAAGGCTTAGCTCTTATAGTACAAGATAATCCTGACAAGAAGTCATACTCATTTCAAACCACTCCAAGAAGTCAAACAAATACTACAAATACTACTGAACACCTGGGTTTAATGGTATGTGAGGCAAAGATATTCAGACAAGAGTCTTTTTGGGCTACATGAGAAATTGGTACATTAGTACGCAAATATTGTTGCACAAATTCTTACAAATCTATGAATAATCTTTAACATTTTTGGCATTTAAGACCACTCTTTCCTTTGTCCAATCATCATGATTACTTGTAAATATGACCACACAAGTTCATGTTTTAATTACTGTTTCCATAAGAGGTTTTCATATTGTAACATCTTTATTCGCTAGTTTTTACAGATGTGATGTTACACTATAATAACTGTTACTGTTTTATTTGTACTAAACCACCTACTCTATAATCTATATGACACTTGACAGTTTGTATGTAATGTACTGATTTAATGTGCATGATGCTGTTATAGTAATATATCCAAAGCACATATCAGAAGTTGGCAGTATTAATCCGATCCAAACCGTGGTTATTGCAAAGCTAGATGTCTTGGATAGTTCACTATATCCATTTTTTTTCTGTATGCTATTACTTGCATTGTAAAAAAAAAAAAAAAAAAAAAAGCTGACTGATCACATCAACTTGATCAAATCGAACAGGCTGATCTCGATAATCATAGCATAGGCATAGTTTTTTGTACTCTACAGTAAGTGTACAGCTTTGTTTGCAGCTGCACTTTCTTTTTGTTTTCATTTTAATGTATATCTCGAATGCTTTGTATGAAGATTCTCTTAACCGCTTTGTAACGGAACGTTTGTACGGACAAGCTCCAATCTCGTTGTTATTTACTGTAACTTTAGGTTTGACCGTTTTAAAATGCAAGACAATAAATGTTCAGAGAATCAAAGCTCATTGTGATTGTTATAACACTACATCTCAAAAAACAAAAAAAAGGGATTAAATGCAATCAATAGTTTGTGGGACTCATTTTAAAATGGTGCCACCCTGTGGCAAAACATATCAGGTGCACTATTCAAACAATAGGTTGAAATGAGCTGACAAATTGTGTGGTAAAGCGTAAAGTTGCCCAGGTCTCAATCCGATT
Source organism: Clarias platycephalus (assembly GCA_030068275.1). Classification (NCBI taxonomy): domain Eukaryota; kingdom Metazoa; phylum Chordata; class Actinopteri; order Siluriformes; family Clariidae; genus Clarias; species Clarias platycephalus. The sequence goes on along the minus strand of JAQQZT010000016.1, from coordinate 9,502,811 downwards.
GAGTGCCAATGCGATGCATCAGACAAAAAGTGCAATCTACGGAGGCCTCACCCCCAGCCCGTAACACCCAAAGGATCCGCTGCCAACATCCTGGTGCCGAACACCACAGCACGACTCCAGAGGCCGCGTTCGGATGCGCACCCTGAGGGGCTATAGCCACCCTGGTGGCACAAGGAGAACCCAAAACCTACACCAACTATCCACTTAATTAAGCACATGTTGACATCATGCAGGTATTCTACAGGTCAAACGCTTCATTTAACGTTCACAAAGTATCAGAGGGGTACCATATTTTCCTATTTCTAACAGGTTAACACACATCTCAGGACTCCTCCAAAGTGTGTTAATGCTGTTAACAATGTTAATTTTGTTTCCTTATGCACAATGAAAAGATATCTAAATGTTTATAAATTACACACAAAAAAAATCATGTAACCAATAGATACCCTTTAACCATGGCATGGATGTTCATACCAGAAGTGCTGGTGTGAGAACATCATAAATTGCTGATGATTTAAGATATGTGATGCGCATCAGTTTCTGGAGTTTACACAGAATGGTGAGAACCATTCTGTGGGTTTAAAAACCTTGCTAATAAGAGGTCAGAGAAATCTTACCAGATTGATTTGAACTGCCAGAAACAATAAAGTAACTCCGATAACTGTGGATCTAACTACTGTAGATGTAGGCGATGGTCAGTGTATTTTGTGGTCTGCAGGTAAATAAATAGAGTATACACATGTATAGCTATACCCATATACCATGGGTAGAGTATATCTATCTAGTTAAAAGTGGCATGCAAGATTTAGGGATTGGCCCCACTTATTATTTACATACACTAAATAAGAACATTTCTCAAATTTGTCAGCAGTTCAGACTGCTGCTAGTGGTCTAATTGGACAGAAAATGTATTGATGATACAAATTGGGGCAGTTATTATCTATTGAGCATTTGAATGTTAGAGCTGATTTATGGTAACCATATACACTCACCTAAAGGATTATTAGGAACACCATACTAATACGGTTTGACCCCCTTTCGCCTTCAGAACTGCCTTAATTCTAAGTGGCATTGATTCAACAAGGTGCTGAAAGCATTCTTTCGAAATGTTGACCCATATTGATAGGATAGCATCTTGCAGTTGATGGAGATTTGTGGGATGCACATCCAGGGCACGAAGCTCCCGTTCC
>JAQQZT010000016.1:9480986-9501521 GCA_030068275.1 Clarias platycephalus | reverse complement strand
TAGTTCCTATTGGTTAAATGCTGCTCTTGGATTTTAAGTGAGAAAACTATTGTTATGGTATAAGAAACTGGTTGCATAAAAAAATAAAAAAATAAAAAAACAAAAGGTTTTAAATAGTAACAAAATCAAGGATTGGGGTATTTATAAAATTGTGATACTTTAAGAATCTACATTAATCAGGTCTCAAAAGAGCACAAGCCTCATACTTTATATACGTTTCATATAACACACGTGTTTTAAACTGATGAAGTTCTGAGATCAAATAAAATAGACGGTTTTTTTTTAGTAAGAGTCACGTGACCCTCGTGCTGCTCATTGATCAGTCCAAGTGTAGGATGTTTACATTCACGTCAACTAGCTCACCCAGTGTAAAACTGATGACCTGCAGGCATACGTGTAGTATAGATCATTAAAATAAGTAAAGAATGCTCGTTAAAGTCAGTTATTAAAACTAAAATGCTACAAAAATTTAACACAAATTAAAATCACGCCCACCCCTGTTCCGGCAAGTCCCGCCTCCTGCGCTGGGATTGGCTAAAAGTTCACGCTCGTAAACAAACCGCAGACTGGGCTGTTGAGCAGCCAATCACAAGCCAAGAGGCGGGATACGGTCAGCCAATCCTAGAGCGTTCACTCGGAATGCAGGTAGGAATTAAAAAAAATAAAGCAAGTCCGAACTAGCACGCTATGGTAGGCCTGACTAGCCGAGTGTTAGAGAGCTAGCTCGTAGATTTCTATGTTATTAATGCACTACTATATAGAATGTCTGATTGGTTAAATGAACGAAAACAATATTATAAAGTGCACGAAGGAAGCCACACACACAGTAGGAAGTTAGAGTTACCTCACAGGCCGTGTGTGTAGCTAAGCTAAAACAGCTAGTTCATAACAACTCGCGTTTCCAACAGCTTACAGAGACACAAGCGTAAGAAACTCACTTTACTGTTCAGCGCCTTCATTCGCCTGAGATGTGAAGAAGCGCACTGCTGCTGCTGCTCTCTGCTACAAACATCAACTCGGCCGCAGGCTGGAGATGGACAAGGCCGAGCGGCGCTGGAGCCCCCGCGTTACCGCCCACCCGCGGCTCAGAGTAACCGCACCGGGGTCTCACTGACACACGCACACTTTACTGGCGAACAGACCGTGCATGTTGTTAGTGGGCAGTAATTTGAGTCACACTGCACCCCGCTGTCCACATGCTCGCATGGGAATTAGCAGTAAGTAGCCTCCACTTCCCCTTCCCCTGCAGGACAACACAGTCTCCCATGCAACGCGTGCCCTGGCCACTAGAGGGAACCACTTGCGCAGATTTTACATACCGCCATCTAGCGGCGGAGGTATGTAAATGCGAGAAAACTCCACTCTGGACCACTTGTCTCCATCTAATTCTGTCTACCATGTCTCCCTTCGTCACTCCAGCCTCCTGCATGTCCTTTCTCACCGCATCCACTTGGGCCCTCGTCTTCTCCGCCTGGCAGCTCCATCCTTTAACATCATTCTCCCGATAGACTCCCTCGTTCCTCCTCTGCACACGTCCAAACCATCTTCATCTGAGTCAATAAATATATGAGAGGGACAGTGCAGGTAGGACGGTTTTGGGAAAAAATTAGAGGGGCCAGACGAAGATGGCTTGGACGTGTGCAGGCTCCCTTATCCCTCTTTATCTGGCCTCTCTAACATTGTCCCAAAACCATCCTACCTCCTGAAGCAAATCGCAGCATCTTCGGCTTTGCCACCTCCAATTCTGCTTCGTGTCTTTTTGTCACCGGAAACGTCTCCAAACCATACGACATTTTTGTCACAGATCGCTCATGAAATTCTTTCTTTGCATATCTGAGCATAGCTGGGGTCAAAGCCATGGTCAGCCATATGATGCAAATAGGAGCAGATAGGGCGCCACACCGACCATCGACCAGAAACTCTCTTAAAACTTTGACCTACAAGTTAAAAGTTTTCATATGGAAACATGGCAAAGTGTGTGACAGCCAGGATATAAATGGAGCCATGTATAAGCTGTACCAAAAAAAGTGTCTGTTTCAGTCAGTCTGTGTTAAAATATCTGTGTTAAAATATGTGGTGCAATATACTGTATGTCCCATGAGCTTTTTTTGACAAATATGAACCTTTCAGTAGAGACAATAACTGTGCATTGTTCAAAAAAAGAACAACACCGAAGGCTTTCAGAGGAACCACACATCAATATCCTACACACCAATTTACATTGGTTGTTTGTTTTTTTTTGTCATACCTTCCTCTTTGGAATTTTCTACATTGATTTCCTTATTGAGTTTTTTTTTTTACGTTTTTTTTGTGTATGTGTTTCCTCCATCAATTCTCAATCCTGTTAGCTGTTGGTTTAACTTTACAAGGTCAATGACTTGTTTCTTTGCTCTCTCTATTACAGTATATCCTCTTTGCTTTCTCTTTGGTGAGTTTCACAAATGCTTCCTTCAGTTCTTCTTGCATTTTGTTGTTTTCCTATTTTGGGCTTATCCAGGTTCTCAGCAGTCAACTTCCATGAATTCAACTTTATTTGGCTTTAGTTTGCTTTTATGTTCCAATGCTATTGTGCAATACGTCTTACATTCAGCGTTTGAACTTCACACTAAACCTTTGCAATACTTGTATTTTCTCCCTGCTTCAACTCTTTCAATCTCTACGGTGGGGCCAAGGATACAGAAATAAATATCCTCCCTATAGTCCTGATCTTGTTTTATCTGACTTTCACCTGTTTGGTCCCCTGAAAGAAGCTCTAAGTAAAGACAGCGGTGCATTTGTGGTTTTCAGCTCAGCCTAAAACATTTTTAATAAGGGGATATGAAAGCTTGTTAAAAGATGGTCAAAGTGTATTGAAAAGCATGTCAAAAAATTATGTATTTGTCTTTTCTCAAAGTTAATTAAAATAAATTCCTCAGCCAGAGGATGGAAAATGTGTGTATATATTGTCCTTCTGTGATTTAAAAAAAAAAATCATTTCAATATTGTGCATTAATACTGAAGACATGCAAACTATGAAAGAACATGAAAAACTAACCCAAAATATGTTTTCAATTTCAGATTGTCCGAAGTAGCTACATTTTGCTTTGATGACAGCTTGGCATACTCATGGTATTCTCTCGTCAATTCACGAGGTAGTCACATGGAATGGTTTTCAATTCACATGTGTGCCTTGTCAAGAGGTCATTTGTGACATTTCTTACCTTCTTAATGTCTTGTGCAGGGAAATGGTGGGTGCAGAGTCAGTAGCCCTATTAGTGCTATTACTATCTACTGCATAAATCCATATTATGGAAAGAAACACTCAGTTAAGTAGAGAGAAGAGATATTGCATCATTACTTGAAAAAAAAATGAAGGTCAGTTAATCCTGAGGACTATCCGAGTAAAGAAAGACCAAGAGCTACCTTTGCTGCAGAGGATAAGTTTATTAGAATGACCAGACTCACAAACTGCCAATTTTACAGCACCTCAGATTAGTAATTTGCAGATGCTTCATAAAGTTTGTATTTCATAAAACATGTAACCTGAAATAAATATAATGAACAAGGAAGAATATTAATTCTCTGCACACTTATCCTACCAAGGAGTGAGGGAAAAAGGGAGCTCTGGTCACCCAATTCAGCTCTAATACTGCAAACCAAAGGTAAATCATTTTTAACAGTTCTCAGGTAGAAAAGCATCCAATTACTAAAATCCCACTGTAACCATATATAAGGGAGGAATAAGATATTTGCAGATATTAGCATTGGGGGAAATATTCTGATTGCTAAAGCCTTTGATTTTGTGAATTCTATAAATTGATAGTTTGCTGTATTGAGAATTAAGAACTGATGCAATCGACTGGTCTGGTTTAGGAATATATAACGAAATGTCATCAGTGTAAAGGGAAAGCTTGTGTTCTACAACATGCGCTTTAATACTTGAAATGGATGTGGTTAGCTGTAATCAACTCAGCCAAAGGTTCAATACTAACAACCCTGTCTCTTACCATCTTACCACGTTTTATTTATTTATTGTTTCGCTTTAGGGACACCATGTTCCTGCCACCACCCAGCTTTTGGGGACACCATGCTGCAGACACCGCCAGGTTTTGTTGATTTATCATAGTTGGCATTACATTAGCATTAGCCTTAGTAGTATTTCCTAGTGTTCATATTCATGCTTGTTCGTGGTGGTCGCAATAGAAACACCCAGTCCATCAGATACCACAGTACACCCCAGAGATCTTGTGGAGTCGTGCCCGAGGAGCCATAGCTGCACAGGCAGCACAAGGGGAACCCACACAATAGTGGGCATAATATTTTGCATTGTCATTTTATGGCTGATCGATGTAACAGGCTGTTCCGGTCAAACAGTTTATTTGTTTCTGATTGGACAAGGCAGGTGTGACACAACCTCACTCGGACTCGCTGCATGTTGGAAAACCTTAAACTGTTGGATGTCAACATTCAATTTCTTCAATGCGAACCAGATGGACTATGGGCAGCAATTTTGAAACGTTACATTTGACAATTGTTGAGTCAGCAAATGGATTAGGAGGAATGAAGCAACCAGCCTCTCAATGAACTGCACCAGGGAGTGAAGAATGTTTTTTTTTTTTTTTTTAAAGCAGAGATTGAAGAAACAAAATTGGAACACATAATACAGTGGAACCTTGGATTAATCAATCAAAAGGCTCGTAAAACAAAGCGAATTAGCTCATAAGAAATAATGAAAACTCAGATTATTCGTTCCACAACCCAAAAAAATCAATAAAAAATAAAAGTAATTAATACAAAATATAAAGTAAAAATAAAACAAATTAACCTGCACTTTACTTTGAAAAAAGTACAAATAAATCCCGACAGATAAGTATTTCCATTAGTGTCGGCGCGCTGTGTATGTGTGTGTTTTTGTGTGTTTGTGCGACACCATCTCCCTCTTCTTGTCTTACACAGTAACCCTTATTTGAAAGGGGGGAGGAACTACTGTGCGGGACGACTTTCACACACACAAACACTGCTTCATCAGGAAAATTAATAAGAAACATCTCTTATCTAGAATCATCTCATTGCACACACGGAATCACTGCTGTAAAGTAAAAATAAAACAAATTAACCTGCACATTACCATTAAAAAGAATTGCGACAGAGCAGTGTCTCCATTAGTGTGTGTGTGTGTGTGAAGGGGCTTGGTGTCCAATGACACAGAGAGAGAAAATGGATCTTTAACCTCTCTAATGAGACTTTCTTTTTTTTTTTTTACACACTCGCACACACGTGTTACAATAAACAGTACACACATGCTGTACACACACATGCATACAAACACAAAATAAAATATGTTTTACACACACACACACACACGTGGTCACAGTGATATAGTAAACAGTACACGCGTGCATGGATGTTGATTATACCAGTAAGAGACGCGTACTAAGACCCAGCAGGGGAGACGATTACCCACAATTCCGCAGCACAAGAGAGAGAAAAACCATTGGCTCAGTTGTGATCACGTGACGCTCGGCATCAAAACAAGAAGCGCATGCGTGATACATGATACTCCGTACTCCTAAACCAAGACTTGTTCGTTTTTCAAGTCAAAATATATTTAAAAACCTTTGCTCGTCTTGCGGAACGGTCGCAAACCGCGTTACTCGCAATTAGGGTTTCACTGTATAAAAATAAAAAACAGAATGAAAACTATAATTGGTAGTAATGAAACCTACTGGATTCCAACTGACATTTAACAACAAAGAAGAAGAAGTAATACATATTCTGGGTTGTTAAATACTAGTTTACTAAATAATTTAATAATTGTGCTTTCATACTTTGGATGCCTTGTCCTGTATTAATGTCCAATGTTGAAAATAATAAAAAAAATAATGAAGAAAAATCAATGAAGGAGATGATGTGTCCAAACATTTGACTGGTACTGTTCACACATACAGAGATCAGCCATAACATTATGATCACTCACTTAATACTGAGTAGGTCTCCCTTTGCCACCAAAACAGTAATAATCTATGTCTTCTGACACCTTTCTACTGGAACCAGTATTAACCTGTTCCTCAATTTGAGCTACAGCTCATGAGCTCTTCATTGAATCAGACTTCATGGGCCAGTCTTCACTCCCCATGTGCATCAGTGAGACTTGGCCACCCATGACCTTGTCGTTAGTTCACCGGTTTTCCTTCCTTGAATCACTTTTGGTATGTCCTGACCACTGCAGCCTGTGAACATCCCACAAGAACTGCAGTTTTGGAGTTGCTTTAATCCAGCTGTCATTATAATTTAGCCCTTGTCAAAGTATCTCATACAATGGTGACTTAAAGTGGGTGGGATATACCAGGTTAGGCAGCAAGTGACCATTTTTTGCTTAAGTTGATGTGTTGGAAGGAGAAAAAAAAAAGGGAAAGTGTAAAGATTTGGGGGACTTCGACACTTCGACATCGAATTGTGATGGCTAGACGACTGGGTTAGAGACAATCCACTGCAGGTCTTGTGGGATGTTCCTGGTCTGCAATTGTCAGGACATATCAAAAGTGATCCAAGGAAGGAGAATCAGTGAACCGGTGACAGGGTCATGGGTGGCTATGGGGAAGCAAAAGGTGTCAGAACACATGGTGTACCACTCTTATGCTGGCAAAATGGGGGACCTACTCAATAATAGGCAGGTGATCATAATATACTGTATATCAGCCAAAACATGGTATTGGAGCTAAAATGTATCTCATCTAGGTGAAAAAGTACATTTTCAGACAGGATCGTATAACACCATTTTCATAATACTGTACTTAATGCTTTTCACCTCCTGATCCGTGCTGTTTTTTTTTTTTTTGTAGATATGCATAGATAATGAGTGTATGAGTGTGTGTATGTGTGTGTGGCCTGCGATGGATTGGCACCCTGTCCAGGGTGTACCCCGCTTCGTGCCCTAAGCCTCCTGGGATAGGCTCCAGGTCTTCGCAACCCTGAATACAGGATAAAGCGGTGTAGACGATGAGTGAGATATGCATAGATATTTAGATTTTTATCATATAAAAAGAAACACATTTGCTAAATACAATTACATGCCCCTTTATGTAGTGTCCGTAACGTTTTTCGAATTTTAATGATCTTAATTGTCATTCAGGTGAAACTTTCATCTTCAAACGTTCTGAATTTCGATTTCACGTGAAAAGGCAAACTTGAAAAATTATAAAATGCTAATGTTTTAAGAGATTGCGATGTGAATTTGACATGGTTACGGACACCACAGATTGTTTTGGGAGGAAAATCCTTAATTTTGCACATTATATGTTTACAGGTCAAATGCTTCTAGAAGTTTCCACCAATTTGAGTATCAATACTCATGAGGGAAACATGAATTATTTGCATTTTAAACTACTATTGTTTGAAGGGAGATAATATAAAGCTGAAAAAAATGGCCATTTTCCAAGTTAGCAACTTGAAATTCCATTATGTATGAACTTCAGAAGTAGCTTTATTGGCGTGTACAGTTTCTAGTACTGTTGCGTGTGCGCGCGCACGCGCGGGAAACACCGCTACCCATTACAGCACGTATTTATTATATTTATTTGGAGAACTTATTTATCATGATCCAGTAAAATCATGAAGTCACGTGTCCCACTTCCACTGAACGCCGTCCCCCTCTCGCTCTCAATCTGACATCACTTCCTGCAGTCTCGAGCTAGAGAAGATGGCGGCTATTGTGGAGCGAGCTGAGGGAGGCGGAGGGTCTGCCGATTCCGACTCGGGTTCGCCCAGGTTGCCGTCTCCACCGCCGGATCAGCCTCACCAAAACAACCCGCTCCTCGGTCTTCCCATCGTGGCCATCGAGACCATTTTAAACTTCCTGTCTTACGATGAAATCAGCCTGCTGCGCCTGGTGAGCTAACTACAACCAAAACAAAGGCTAGGGGAAAAAGCTGTAGTGTGTACTTCTGTACTAAGCAGTGTGCATGGCTTTAACGCTGGCGTCCTGTTCGCACATACTGTGTAGTGTGCAAGTGCGCACTATCCTGCTCAGTGTGTATATTAACCAGAAGAAAAGAAAAACACCCTTCATTCACACCTTTATTAGTAAAAATACTTATATATTTTACTTAATACTTGATGATAAACACTTTCTTTTTATACATCAGGAATTAAGTTGGAATAGTAGTTAGTTAGCTAGATAATCATACATGTTCTTCATGCATCATTTGTTCTGGCTATAAATCCATTAACTGGTCAGTATGATCATCTCAGACTTAAGGTTAATAGCTAAACTATTAGGATATGTGTCCGGGTTCGATTCCCGCATGGAGTCTGCATGTTGTCTCCATGCTCCGGTGGGTTTCCTCCGGGTACTGTGGTTTCCTCCCACTGTTCAAAGACATGCGGATTAAGCCTAATTGGTGTCCCCAAATTCCCCTAGTGTGGGAATAAATGCTTGAGTGTGTGTCACTGAAGAAGTGACAGGGGGTGAGAGTCATAATCCAGCGATGATGATCGCTCCTTTCTCTCACCTCCTGTACAGTGTCCAGGGGAATCCCCAGGGCTGAGCTTGTCCAGGCTCTTCCAGTCCACTCCGTAGAAGATGGCAGAGTCCACCACTGGGTCAAAAAAGTTCTTTAGTAGTGCTCCCTACATAAAAAAAATCCTTAGTCTCCCCCAGCAGAAAGAAATACTGATGTCATAGTTTGAATTTTTTTTTTTTTTTTGGGGGGGGGGCCGGGGTAATGCAAGATGGTACAACATTTTGCTAAATTAAAACAAAATAAACCTTCAGAGACGAAGAAGGCTGCTGTGTAGAAGGAAGCTCTGATGGCCGAGATGGAATGGATCATGCCTGGCTTGTCTATCCACTCAAACTGGCTTTTCTCAGGGTGCCATTGAACAGCATAGAACGGATATCGGTAAGCTGCAACAAAAATAACCGGGTTTAAAAATGGACACACACACTTGAATATACCATCAATCTAATTAGAATTTAATTGGAGAAATACACTTGAATCTAATATGGAATACAAGATAATACACTATACACCTGTTAATAAAATTGTACCATGTATTATTTCTAGAACATTTTACAATTACCAGTGTTGTATTTGGAGATGTCTAGTGATTACCATACAATCCCATGACATTCTGCGGTTTGCTTTTAGACGAGAATCACTTCAGGACTTGGACAGATTCAATTTAAAATTATTTAATGACGCTGCAAAAACTGTCACCTGTTGTCCTTAGTTTAAAAAGGCAATAAGTGACCCACCTGTAAACATCATGCAGTTTAATAAACGCCAAACTCTGTACAGTGTAAAATCCAGCTTTATTTAGCTGAATAAAACCCTAACCCAAGTGTGCTCAAGAGATGAATTTCGCCACTAATTGAATAGTCGTGTAAATATAGAAAATACTGTGTTAAATTCAAACTGGCTAAAGTATTTTTAAAATCAGACTGATCCAAAATCTATTCTCTACTGGTAGTACAAAGTCAAGACTACTGCCCTGTTACCAGATTTGGCAGATGCTCCTCACCTTCCATGGTAGAAATGAACTCCTTCCTGCCATCTGTATTTGTGGTCAGGACTTTGTAGAAGCGCTTGAGTTTGGCGTTGCGGGTGAAATTCTGTTGGCATAAAACACATTTTAAGTGTCAAAGATTATCAGTTTACTTTAAAAGCTTGATTGTGGTTGTATTGAAATATAATCCCAATTCTACCTGTACGGACAAACTCCAGCTGTGGAAGTTGGATGTGATGTTCTCAGATGAAAGGGACTGAAGGAGGTCCTTTGGGAAGCTTTTGAACAGCCTGCTGTTCTGTGCTCCTGTTCAATAATAGGTAGGTACACAATTACATTAAGCCTTATGTCCTGGTAATAAAAACAGGCAATAAAATTTTCAAAAATAAATTAAAAGTTTAACTCCAAAATTCTCTCCAATTTATGTTTTTCAAATAAAAAAAAAAATAGCTTTAAAGCTTTTAAATATATTTTGTACATACTCCCCTCCCCCAGACACAATCCTGTTAAACAGCACAAATGCCAAAATAAATTACTTTAAAAAAATAAAAGCGAGAGAGTTTAAAATGATTTATTTTTTCACGCAAAATGCTATAAATCCACCTCCCGCAGATTTATCACAGATAAAACATTGCACACTTGCATTTGTGGAAATATAAATTAGTATCAATGATGGTGTTGGTTAAAAAAAAAAAATAAAAAATGTATGCATCAAGTACGATTTTATATCAAGAGCTGTGACATAAGAGCACTAACCTGAAGCAAAGATGAGTGGCAGAGCCACTGCTTTAGTGTTGGTTAATGTCAGAAGATTCTTGTTGCTGGTCAGAACCGTCAGCTGCTGGAAGCCTTGACAAGTTCCCCATATAGGAAAATAATCAGAGGCATCATTGGCCTAAAAGGACACGAATAAATGAAAAGGAAGATGGACACTTGCAACAATTAAGCAAAGCCATCACTATGAAAAAAATCTAGATACACAATTTGCAGGCACTGCTGGTTCAACAAGGGAAGCAGAGTTAAATTTGACCAACCAATCGCCAAATTGCAACAGTCTAGCCAGCTAGCTAACTTGGTATGGAATTTGGTCCTTGTTTTATTACACAAACTGTTAACCTAAATTTACCTAGCTTGACCAGTATACACTGAAATGAATTGTTTACTTCAGTGGCTTGTAAGAATAAGTCGTTAGCTTACAGTTGCTTACCTACCTTGCTAGCAAAAAACAATGTCAAATCAACAATTTCGCCACTGAGGGTTTCAAAATAACTACAATCAGTTAGAGTTAAATAATTTTTACATCTATTTCAAAAACTTGTACACTCATTTAAATACAATTTATTAACATCCACAAATGTTCTATGAATCAAGTTAAGTTATTAATTTTAAATAATTTGTTCTGGTGTCAAGTGACTATCAAATGATGCTATTCTTCCCTGTGGCATAAGTTAAGTAAAAGTATTCTATATTTTTTTATTTATTTATATTTTGTCTATAATAGCTCCATCATCAAGTATATTAATTGACTAAACTATGTTATATACATTGTGATGGTTTACAATTTTAATGTTAAGTGAGTCATAACACTGAAATTATGGGTCAAAATAAGGAAATTGTCGAATACTATGTATGGCAGTAAAAACATGTAATGTTTTGCCTTGCAAATGACAGTTGTTACACTGAAGGAATTCACTAACTTGAACCACTATGCATTCTACTGAGAAAGAATATTGTATTTAGTGCTTTAAATTATGTGAAAATGCAGAACCCATATTGGTACAGCGAAATGTACAGGTAGCAAGCAATCTTAGCCAATTATTGCTAAATGATGCTTTATGGAATCCTAACCAGCAAGCTGTTTTACTAAATGCCACATAGCATGAAGTTGCGATTAGCTTTTCAAATTTCACTCAAGTTTCATTCTTGATGCGCCGCTTCTGATGATGACCTTGATTGCTAGTTCATAGAAAATCTTGGCCACTCTGCTAAACTGGGACTCCTCAATATCCACATCTCCACCTGGCAGCAACAACCTGCATCATGAACACAAAACATGTTTTTGTGCTTCTTCTTGGGTACAAAATCCTCCCTGGTAGCCATATGAGAAATCTCATACAAGTAAAACACTAACCCATTTATTGAGTAGAAGAGTTTGCTATATTCCTCTTCCGTCTCATTTATCCTAAAGAAAGGAAATGAGAACATAAGGTTTTTAAAAGCTTTAATGAAACCCAAACTTAAGCAGATCAAATTAATTCATGATACCAAACATTTAGTCACTGATATTCTGGCCTACCTTATTGGCACAACTCTGGCACCGGCCGACTCCAAATACTTCACATAGGAAGCAGCTATATAGGAGGATCCTTTGGCATCATGGTCACCTTCCAAATTTTCTTGGGCTAAAACACCTGAGAAATAAATGACCAAATAATGAAAAGAAAATACCAGATTGCAAAAACAGCTCATGTACAGTCCCCTCCTCAAATATTGCAGTGCCAAGGCCACATATTTGCATCTAAATGTGTTAAAACAATTAATATAATGAATGTTGCTTCTACAATTCCAAGCTGCGATATGAGGCGAAAATTTATCACAATTGTAAACAATCTTGTTTCCATAAAGTTTCTGACTCTCCTTTGTATTTCTGTGCAAATGCGAAACCAACCTGTTTGCTATATGGTAGTTCACACACATGAGGCTTCTTGCAACATTCCAAATTGTTTGTCACCATGTCCAGTGCTTGTGAAAAGGCTCCAAATTTCTATTTTTTTTCTCAGCTTCAAAATTGCTTCCTTTACCTCCCATAGACCACGCTATGGTCTTCTCGTTGACTTATCCTTTTTAACCACAGATGCAGTTTTTAAAGATGAAACCTTGGGGCTCAAACCAAATGTAGACTTTCAAAACTAGGAATTATTTAAACTAATGACACCCCTGGGCAACAAGAAAGAGTCTAAAGTCAGCAGACCGGTTTCAAAATTTCTGGTCACTTGAAAAATGGATGGGTTTAAAACAAAAGGCGTCATGTTTTAAATTGTTTAAGAGATCTGATTGTAAATATCAGGAAATGAAAGCTGACATTTTGATCAATCAGCTCATTCCAATTTTGATCTCAAAGACAAATGACTGAGAAATTGAAAATTGGACTTAAGTTTACATACAATCTTGTTCATGTAAGTTATGTTCAAAATGTTAAAATATTACAAAATAAATCATTACACCTTTTCTATAATTCCTGATTACTTTTTGGGTGAAATTATGGAATGATTCAATGACCTGGATGTGCATCAGAAGTTACTGGCTAGCTAGTGCTTGTTATATTTAGGCATTTAGCAGACGCTCTTATCCAGAGCGACTTACAAAAAGTGCTTTAAAGTTTACATCACTGGATACATACTTACACTGGGTTAACTAGGGTAATAACTAAGTGCCATTAGTCCAACAACTGGGAAGAGGGTTTTTTCAGATACGTCTTGAGTCGTCGTTTAAAGAACGTCAAAGTCTTTGCTGTACGGACATCTAGAGGAAGTCGTTCCACCACCTTGTTAGGTTGATTGGCATCCCCAAATTGCATGAGCATGTGAATGTGTGTACACGCCCTGCAGTGGATTGCACCCCATCCAGGTTGTACCCTGCCTCATGCCCCAAGTAAGTCTCCTGGAATAGGCTCCAGTGGCCCATGATCATGTACACGGGATAAAGCGGTATAAATGAGTATGTGAAGATGATTAATGCAGTGCTGAAGCAGAATTTATATATATCTATCTACACACATATACATACACACTGCTACAAATCCATTCAGAAAATTATAGCTGGATGTCTGGAACCCATCTTTTAATAAAATAGTACAGTATATTGTGTAGTCATGATTAAAGACACAGATTAACAACCACTGTATAATGCAATGCAATATGATACGAGTGGCCAAATACTACAAGTACATCCTAAGGGATTATTGTAGGGAGTATTTGAACAACTGACAAGACATTATATCTTGATTATTAAATATTTTATACTGTTATAGTATTCATATTTTCAGCCTACCCTTCCATACATTCATCTACCTACATAGACACCTTAAATATAAATGTAAAGATAATGCTACATTACATTTTTTTTTCTCAACAAGACACAAACCATAACCATCAAAAGGGTTCTAGAACATTCTCAGGGTTTAGCACAATTGCTCTACACAGGGTGAACGCTCAACTAGGATGATTCCCGAACATTCCTGAGAATCGATTCACTAAATCGGTTCTTTTAAATAAATATATTTAAACATGTTCAGGAGCGCTTCACCCTGTCCGGCATTTATGGAGAATTAATTCGTGATAAACATATTTTTGGTCAGCTGTTAATTTGTGGCAGAAAACATTAAGATGTGAACGAAAATGTGTTATTAGATATGTTGGTATGAACGGACAGTCTTTTTTGACACGTTGAATGAAAAAAAAAAAAAACCCCGAATCATTCGCTGATTTTAGGAATCCCTTTCTAGTCGATGCCTGCAACGGAACCGATTCACTTGACCACGCTAATAAATAAATGAATGAAGCACCAGTTCGCTTGTGAAAACAATCATTATCAGCACAAGTTATGAGACGCACACTGTGGTAGCAGCTATGACACACACTAAGCACCAGTGCCTTACCGATCACGGGTCTGTAATTTAAATGACCGCCGCATGACGCTGGAGCTGGGAATCTGCAAACCCAGGCGGCGAAAACCGCACAAACCAAGGCCGGGTGCCGCATTGACCCCAGGAGCAGGAATCCAGAGAAATAATTCAAATGCCAAAAAACAAACAAATTAAAATTAAACAGCAAAAGGTCCCTAGATGAGGAGCGCGCACCGGACACGCGCGGGATGCTCTGCGTCAAGGCTTGTCAGATTGTTAGACAGGTTTCCCGTGTTCTGCAAAACCGCAAATACCACCCCAATATAAAGCGTCATGGGGGCGGGATAATGGCGTGGAATCAGACATTTGATTGGACAGCTTGGTTACCCTGTGACATATCTTGTTGAAATGTGCTACACTTGTGGTACTATTTGGACAGCAAAACTAGTGCAGATAGTAATACTGATAAATGACAGATCCGCAGAACATGCAGTGATCAGTCAACGTCAGCGTTGTGAAGCACAAAAAACAAAACAAAAAAAAACTGACATTGTGTGCATCGTGGTTTGCAAAAGATGCAAAGGACCGCGGTAAAATTGGGCTTATATTCGATATTCCCTCTTCTGTTTCTCAATAAATAAACACACCACATAGGTCTGAAACCGATCTCGAAATATCGGAATGCATGCGTTTTTTCCCCCTGTTTACACGAACATATCCGATATGTGTCACATATGAGCAAAAAATCGGAATTGGGTCACATTTAACTGACAGTGTAAACGTAGCCTTATTAAGGGACCATATTGCAGTGTTAGACAAAACTAACTCATAGCTTATTTTTTAAAATAAGAGTCAGGTTTTTTTAAAATTATTATTTATTTAACAAATAATGTTTATTGTAAAGTTATGTATAAAGACAAATACACTTTGATACAGACCATTATGAGTTCCAAAGTTTGACATCATTAAAGAATCAAAATTCAAGAACTTTTTTTGCTATGGAAGTTACAGTATACATGTAAACACAATTGTAATATGATCCAGTCTACAGGGTGGGCCATGCATTTCTATACATAAAAAAATATATATTTTATAAGAAAAAAAATGAATATATTTATTCATATAATATGCTCTCCATTGTTACAATTGATTTCTACATAATATGCTCGACATAGTGACAGTTGTTCATTCCATGGTTTCTGCATCCTTTTAAGGTATTTGAAACATAAAAAGCGTTACAATATATTTATAAAAACTATTTTATTTTTAACATGTTTTTACAAATAAAAAAATATATTTTTTCTACATTGGGAAATTATGGGCCACTCTGTATTATTTCTACTAACTACAACCATTAGGAATTTCAACAAATGCACAGGATCTTTTGATAGGTAGTGTGTTTCCACTGCTGTTTATGCACTGATCAAATTTACAGAAATGTATAAAGAAGCTGATTTATAATAGAAATATCTAAAATTTCTAAAATGCAGTTTTTCACAAACCCTGTGAGCATCCTACAGTATTTGGGTTCCCAACCCTGTCCTGCACATTTGAATGTTTTTCCTTCTCGAGCACAGCTGTTTCGGTTAATTAGCTAATTAATTGCTCTGCCTGAGTGGCAGTTAATGTGTTTAAGTGCTGAAAACAAACTAACATGCAGGTTCTCTGATATGATGTGAACTTTCCCATGCCTCTATGCCCATAAAACAACTTCATTGCGCGTCCTGCTTCCTTATATGGTAAAGCTTCCTGTAACAAATATACATACAAACAGCTCGTGTCCTTTTGTCTAACTGGAAAATGTTCACTGAGTGAGTGATTGTGGAAAATAAACACGATGTAGAGGTTTTTGTTTTTATTCAACTCGATACAGCAGATTGTTATTTGGCAAAAAAAAACATAGAACGCGTCTGTCGCCCAGTAAATTATGTCATCAACCCGCGTCCATTGTTGCCATGGGTGACCAGACGCAGGCGGTGATTTAATCCCTAAAACGTGGTAAGAATGCTGTAGGGTGGGGAGTTTGTCACAAACCGTCTTTTTTGTTTTCTTGTAGAGCACATGCAGTAATACTGTATCATAGCAGTCATGTTTGTCCTTCTTCCTTTCCTTTTTCATCTTCTTTTCGTCATATTACTGCCTACATCAAAAACAAGTTTGACACTATATTCAACCCCACCTAGCACTGAATTGTCAAAAAAAACTTTGGCAGCTGCTTGACCCATGAGACTGACTGAGCACCTCATCTATTTTTAGGTGGGCAATGTGGCCATTCTGCTGTTCAAGTTTTAGACCAAGCTATTCCTCATCCATCCATTGATCTAAGTACCTTTGTAGTCCAACTAGGGACTGTGGAGGCCAGTTGTGATTACCACTGTATTTATTCCCATTTTATGACTGGTGGATCCTCTGGTAAATATTCACACACTACAGGCAATCTGGGAATAGCAATTAGCTTAATCTGCAGGTCTTTGGACTGTGGGAAGAAACCAGAGTATTGGGAGGAAACCCATCAAGCACGGGGAGAACATGCAATTAAACCACAGGTACACAGCCCCCCTGAGGCAGGAATCAAACTCAGACCCTGGAGGAATATTGAATTGTGTCGCTTCCACAACAAAAAAACATATACTGTATAAAACATCAATCCTAGTTGGGAAGTTGGCTGTGTTTGAACAGGTTACACTAGGCAGCCTCATCATTAACTATAATATGTCATACTGTCAGTGTGTGTCATAGGCGTTCGGCAGTGAGTTGACCACACACTCCATTCGCAGTTAATGGTAGCAAGCTGGCGTCAGGATCTGCACCCGGGTGGAGCGGCGGATAACCTCTAAGTAAATACATTAAAAAAAACGTTTTATGTATGATACCTCTAGCCACAACGGGCGCGGAGATAGGCCTGCTCAAACCCGGGTCGGATGAACAGTGGGACTTGGGAAAATTTTTCACTCAGATCATGCACCGGCCGAATCCTCACAGTTCAATAAGTAGTAGGCACAAGTAATAATGCTCTAGTTGTGTCCCTTACTGTAAACCTTAAAGTCACATAGAGCATTATTACTTGTGCCTACTACTTATTGAACTGTGTTGATTTGAGCACAGGGCAAAAAAAAAAAAAGAAATGCAGTCAAGGTAAAAATTTACAAAATAGATTTACCTAATTAGATCTAACTTTGCCCAATCAAAGCAATCCCCCTTTTAAAACTCATTAGGGAACGTCCTCTGCAAACGCTTAACAGCCAATAATGTGTAAAAATGTCCGATCTGGCAACAGTCGTCACTATATGCTCGTGCACAGGCTCGATCTCGAGTCTGATTGAAAGTGCTTAATTAAACGCAGGTAGGTGTATTTAATCCGACTTCTTTTAGAAGGTAAACCAAGAGACAGGCATGGCACCGGTTATGGAACAAAAGGTTTGTTTCCATGTGCAATATTATTTAGAGTATGTATCTATTAGGACTTGTAAGCATTTCATTACTTATTTAATAAATTATTTTTTGCAGAACATTAGTTTAAAGTTAGGCAACATGGCCTAGTTTGCAACTACAAACAACTTGTGAATTAAGTCACAATAGGTTTAATCCAAACACTATAATATGTATTTAAAAATGTACATTTGTGCGCATGTGTCAATATTAGTCTTCTATAATGATTTTGCATGGTCACGCGGACATCTCGCGGGGTTTGAACGTGCCTAAAGAACGCGCGGTGCATTCTGGGTACTGTCGCTTAAAAAATGGCGGACGACGTAGAACAGGTTTGTATTTTCCCCCACTTTTCTTTTATGTCTGTCGTGGTTTAGAAGTTTAAACTTTGATCCTTGTTCATTTATAAATATCACAGTGACCGAGAGATATATATATTCCAGACTGCAGATAACAGCGAAATGTTGACCGTTATAAGCAGTAATTCATATGATCCAGTGTTAGCAGGCTAAAATGGGCTGCAGAGGCGGCATTGTGCTTCTCCTCCCCCATCCGTATTCCGGCAAGCCCCGCCTCTTTGGTCCTCCCTCGCGCGTTGCCCTAAGATTTGCCGCTGAGTGCCAAAGGTAGCACACATTTAAGGCAATATCTGAGGCATATCAACAAGCATGTTGGAGCTCAACTATTCATTTATCATATATACTAGTAATAAAGATTAAATAGTCTGTGTAAATGTCCAAAGCCGTTAGCGTCATATTTTAGAATAAAGAAAAATTGAAAGGTATAGCTGTTATGTCTTTTTAATATTATGTACTTGGTAAAATATAGGTGAGGATAACTTATGTTTAATCTGCCTTGCTGTGTAAGGTTTGTGTAATATAAGTTAGTTATATGACTTGTGTATAACCTGCCTTGTTGCCTTTCTTCTGTACTAAGCTTACAGAACACTGGATATAATTTAATGTAATAAGTGTATCAAAGTTAAGGCAAAAGGAAAGTATTTTAAATTTTTTTGGGGGGGATCACTGAAATGGAGTTTGCTCAGGGTGCCATATAGGCACTAGAGCCACTGGCCATGTTGTAAGATTGGGTGCCCTGTGCCAGAGCAAAAATTTCAGCAAAAGTCAAAAAAGTGCAGTCAGCAAAATCAGTGACTGACTGCCAATGTGATTTATTTTTAAAACTAAACTTAATGTAAACCAACTAACACATTATTTTATTAATAATTTTAAATGCATGCTATATCTATAGAATGAGACAATAATATACGAAGGGTGTTTCGTCAAACTTACTTGCTCCCCAGTCTCCCATCCCTTTGTTCCTTATTTTTGTTTCACAGAGTTGTATACTTACAGGGTCTCCCACCAGTGTGAAATATACGTGCAGTGGGAAAGGGTTGGCATTACCCGGCAGCACAGAAGTGGTCTACTGCATACAACAAATGCATATGACATTTTAACACTATTTTGATCTATTTGATAATTCTATAAATTTCACATTTCAGAGATCCAGCCTACAACCCCCCCCCCCCCCTCTCTATTTATACATATGTGAAGATTAAGAACTAAACACTGCCACTGTTTGTTAGAGCACTTAATCTTACCGTAGCATAGTTGCTGCATTCTTTTCTCAGCATTAGATACTAGCTACTACTAAAATCAGAACGATTAATAAATGAGAAGTTGCTGCACCTGGTCTGTGTTGTAGAATGCTTGAGAATACTACTTTTGCTTACAGTTGCTTAGCCTGTTAACCATATGAAACTGTACTTCTACTTTTATGGCAGCTGGCATCTGTTGCATTTACTGCCTCTCAGTACACCGCTTTTGCAGTAGCATTATAAAAAGATGCCATAGCGCGAGAGGAAACTGTCCGCTAATACTTAATCGATTGGGGATGGTATCGTTCTCATGGACAGATTTTTTGTAATGGTGGACATGTATACTTGGGTGGCCATCAGTATACTTTCGGTGGTCTGCTGAATTATACCCTATGTATAAATGCTGCGAAACTTGACTATTATAATACTGACTTGTAACTTTTATTTTGTGTGTCTTAATTTGTCTTCCAGCAACAGACCACAAACACGGTCGAGGAACCTCTCGATCTCATTCGGTTGAGTCTAGACGAGCGAATTTATGTGAAGATGAGGAACGACAGGGAACTTCGTGGAAGACTACATGTAAGATGGAGATTCAGAGTTTTGTTTTTTAACCCTCCAAGACCTGCCATTGAAGAGTTCCACCAGAGTGTGTCTTTGTATTTTCTGGAGCATTTTCATGTGTCGTACACCAATGAAAGCCTTAAACCCCCCACCTTCAAGAATATGTATCTGTTAAATGCCATGTAACTAGATAAATTGCTTAAAAATAAAGTAACCTACAAAAAAAAAATCCCTACATATTTTTCTAAATAGAGAAGATCCTTAATTGTTCATCTCAAACTTTTAAAGTATTTTGTCAAACTTAAAACACCACAATTTATTTGGTCCATCTATGTGAATTAGTTTGTAATGTATACTATTTTTTATAAACAGTGTGATAGGTCACCAATAAACACAAAAAGAAATGGTAAACAAAAAAGCAAATGAGCGGCCGGACAAAATCATCCTCCTGCTCAGCGAGTGTCACTAACAAAGCATCTTGGGCTGTGTACTGTTTTTGTTTTTATGGGTGGTGGAGCTTTAGTTTTTTTTTTTTTTTTCCCCTTTAAGGAGTTGTGCATCTATATGTTGCTGTTTGTTTGGATAGTTTTTATTTGCGTGTGTTTGCATGCAAGACTGCAGTAATGGAGAGCAAAGAATAAAACGCTATGGATTAGTAGCTAATGTAGCACCAGAGAACGCGCAAGGAGACAAATCCAGGGGTGATAGCGTTCCGGCACCACGCCGGATTTCCGGCGTACTGTGGCTGCGGGGGGAAAAAATCAGGTTCGCGGATATTGATCTGTCATTTCTCTAGATCTGAGATGCGCAGGTGATAGAGAAGGAACAGCCA
>JAQQZT010000016.1:9462792-9474868 GCA_030068275.1 Clarias platycephalus | reverse complement strand
GTGATGTAAACTTTAAAGCACTTTTTGTAAGTCGCTCTGGATAAGAGCATCTGCCAAATGCCTAAATGTAAATGTCAGGGCACATTATCCTGCTGAAAGAGGATGCACTTGGTCTGAAACATTGTTTAGATAAGTGATTCACGTCAAAGTAACTTGGAGCACCTAAGGTTTCCCAGCAGAACCTTTCTCAGTGCATGACACTACCTCTGCCAACTTGCATTCTTCTCATAGTGCATCCTGGTGCATCCCAAGCCACACCTACACACACTCGGATAATCCATAAGATGTAAAAAGAAAAAAAATAATGGTGTTTTCTGACGCCTTTCTGCTATTTGAGCTGCATTAGCTCTCAGTTCATGTTTGTCCTTTGGTAGGTACTCACCACTGCATACCAGGAACAATCGACAAGACCTGCCGTTTTTGTCTAAACATCACAATTTGGCCCTTGTGAACATCACTCAGAACTTGCCCATTTTTCCTGCTTTCAACACATCAGCTTTGATGACTGACTGTTCGCTTTCTATCAAATTTATCCCGCCCTTTGACAGGTGCCACTATAACAGCTCTAACAAATTTACGTTTGGTGAATTGTCTTGGAATGTACCATCTGGTGTCCAAGTGTACCCTGTCAAAATAACATGATATAGAAGGTAAGGAAACAATTTGTCTATATTTATATAACTGAAATCCCTAAATGGACAGCACAGTGCTGTAGTGGTACAGTCCAAAGACATGCAGACTAGGTTAATTTGTGGTTCTAAATTGGCCATAGTGTGTGTGCCCTGTAATGGATCCTGTGCCCTGTGGCACCCTGGGCTTAAACTTTTGTTATGGAGCATAAAGACTGCACTGTGGATCGAATGTAAAAATGTCATGTAGTAAGATGGAAAGTAAATGAAGCGATGCACCTATCATGCATAGTCAGCTGATGACCTGAAAGTACTAAATAACCAGGTTATCCCATCAACAGAGTTTTTCTTCCCTGAAGGCATAGGCATCTTCCAAAGCTCAAATTGAAAAAGCATGGTTCTGGAAATATAAGGAATCATTTTAATATGAACTGGCCACCACATTGTGTTCTCTAACTCTGCGCACACAGACCTGAGGCGGGAATCGAACCCTCCATGCTGGATGTGCTACGCAACTATGACAACCACTAGACCAATGTAGAATAGTCAATTATTTATAAGAAAATAAAAAATTTATATAAAAATTGTTAATGCAATAAAATGTAAAGCCCATATATACAGTAACTTCTGTTTTAGAATTCCTTTGATAAAGTAATACATTTAAATTTAAGTACTGCATTTCTGGAATTAGTATGCTGCATAAAAATATACTCTGTGGGGTAAAGCCAGGCCTCAAATGGTATGATTATGGTTATGCTCAAACAGGGCTTGTCTTATGGAGAAGTATTCAGTCCTGAAGATTTCCAGTATACGAAAATTTAAATGCACTCTGAGTGTTACACGGTACACAGATGCTCATTTAAAAATACTGAACAGCCTCACAAAAAATGTTAAATAAAGTATGTTAATACCTGCCATAGGAATACCTGCGCAAGCAGGCACAGGAGGAACAGTTGTATGGTTGAAATTTCCCTTGCAGCTGGTACTTTTGTTATATTGAACCTCCAGCCTCCTAACATACAGTATGAATGCAGATCAATCCCTGTTATCCATTATCACCCAAATGAGGATGGGTTCCCTGATTGAGTCTGGTTCCTCCCAAGGTTTCTTCCTATTGCCATCTCAGGGAATTTTTCCTTGCCGTTGTCACCCTCGGCTTGCTCATCAGGGACAATCTAATAATTCACATTTCATACAAACTTACATAATTTCTTTTGATTGTATAAAGCTGCTTTGCGAAAATTACAATAGTTAAAAGCGCTATACAAATAAATTTAAATTTAATTGAACTAGACGGCACAGTGGTGTAGCGGTTAGCATTGTCGCCTTGCACCTCCAGGGTCCGGGGTCGATTTCCGGCCAGGCTCGATTCCCGTCTCTGTGTGCATGTTCTCCCCGTGCTTAGTGGGTTTCCTCCAGGTACTCCGGTTTCCTCCCACAGTCCAAAGATATGCAGATTAAGCTAATTAGCGTTCGCAAATTGCCCGTAGTGTGTGAATGACTGTTTAAGTGTGTGTATATATGTGTGCCCAGCGATGGATTGGCACCCTGTCCAGAGTGTACCCTGCCTCATGCCCTAAGTCTCCCGGGATAGGCTCCAGGTCCCCGTGACCCTGAATACAAGATAAAGTGGTATAGAAGATGAGTGAATAAGTGAGTGAGTGAATTAACCATCATAGCTGGTGTTATAGAAAATAAGTTAGCACCTTTTAAAGAACTGGATTTGAGAATTAAACCATGTTGTGATTTTATAAACAATGAACATCCAATTCTACAGTAGCTATTTGGTTTCTCCTAAATAACAGTGTCTTAGATAAGAAATCAAGGAGATGTTCAGTATCTTCACTATGTTGATGGAATTCGGTACAGATAGGGAATACAAATGATTCATGAAACCTAAGCTGTGTTGGATATATTACAACATGCTTGCATAAATATTCACCCCTTTCAACTTTTCCGTGTTTTTTAGGATTACAACCTGAAATTGACTTAGTTGGGAGAATACATGATGTCATAAAGCTACCAAAAATCTGTATACTTTAGCTTAATTATTTTCAGATTTAAAAAAAACAAATGTAACTGTTATTGCACAGGTATTTACCTTTGTTACTAGGGAACATTTAACCAGGTCTGGTGCAACCAGTTAACATGAGTTACCATCTGACCTGCATGCTATTAAAGTGGCAAATGATTTCAGTATGAATTAAATTAACCTGTTTCCAGAATTGGGAACATGCCTAAACATTTGATCAGGCAACAGCATCATGAGGGATGAGTTAAAACAAATCTGGGAGTAGATGGTCTAGAATCATGGTTTGGCTGTAAGAAAGGGTTGAAAATGGTGAACATCACATGGAGCAACATTATATACCTTAGTGAAAAATGGAGGGAATATACTGTAGAAGAACCACAACTCCGTGTGCCCAGGTAAAAAGGGGTTTATTTAGAGAAGCAACCACAAGTCATATTGTATGCACTTCCATGATATAGTCATGGACAAAAGAAATGTTGTTTCTTACAAAATGTATTTCTGTCAAATAAAGATAAGTTTGATTTAATACAAAAATCTGTGTCCCCATCAGCACCAGAAATTAAACATGCTGATAATGCTTATAATGACATGTTAACATGATATGGCCTTCGTTCATGTCCAGCAAGTGAGACTGCAGCCAAAAATCATTGAACAGTCTGAAAATGTATCGTGTGCAACCCTGGAGTAGTGGCAGGATTTTCCATACAATTTCTCAAATGACACCATCAAATTAGTCTGTCTTGTTTTGGAATTGTCATGTTTAGCCTTCCAGACCTTGAGCACTCAGCAGTGGAACCAGTTGTTTGGAATCTGTTCCACAGCCTGGAAATGGTATTTCTGGAAACTCCAAACCAACTGGTGACATCTGCTTGCTTGGCACCAAGCTGAAGCATTCTGATGGGCCTCTCTCTGCTAGCATTGTTTAAATTGGACATGATAGTATAAAAATAAAATACACAGCTAGAATTTTTCCTTACTTTGTATATCGAGACATGTCAGCTGGTCATGATCACCAAGCAAATTTTGTGCACGTGCATAACGTCCCTAAGAAGACGTTCTTTTTTTTTTTCACGAGTTACGTCATCCGCAATAAATTGTCCTGAAATCAATTTAAAATCCATGCCTTGCAGAACCGGCAAAAGTAGGCAAATTATTTTTCAATGCTGAAAGACCCTCAGCAGATTCAAAAACAATGCAGACTGATAACCAGGCGTCTGCTTCAGTAGCAGTCCTGGGTTTCCCAGCCCCGGCTTTTTAATGTTGCTTATTATTCAACTACACGGGAAGCGTGGAGCCCGAGAGTGAGGGAGAGCCTTGCTGAAACTTTAGAGCACATGAGCCAGCAGTCATTTATTGTTCCTGTGAAATATTAAGCCTACAATAATATGTTGCCATTTTACAGACACTTAAAAATCATATACTTTTATCAGAAATAGATATTTCATCCACACATCATGTTTATATATATACGTACTAATTATATACCCAGTACATGTTATCTTGAAATTCCACTCTTCCCAGATCTCATAGGTCAGGTTTGTAGATTTACTGTTTTGTTGTGCTCATGTTTCTACCCACGATATCCAAAATTACTAGATGGTTTGTGGTTTATCCTCTTCGGGCTCCACATAATGAACAAACGTCCCAACATCCCATTCGGGTTGATATGCTGAGGTTTTGGATAAGTCTCTTATTTATGTCACATCGTGTTATCCCTTTAATATAATCTGTTATGTAAAACGCCAAAGTGCAATCAGTTTAAGCACACCGTGGTTTACCTCAGCATTCCGAACAAACTAATTTAATAAGCAGTTTCTGTATTAAAATGCTGGGTTTTATATCAGCGATGCTGAACTTAATGAACTGGCCAGGGGTGGGTTTTTTTCTTTTTTTTTTTTGTTTAGTTTTTTTTCCGTTGGCCTTTGAGCAAAAACATCTTTGTTTTCTTCTAAAGAAGCATGTCTGAAATTATACAGGCGAAGGCGATTTTAAGCATCTTGGCGTCTTGAAGCGTATCTGGAAACAGCTAGATGATTTTACTAGTAACTAAATTTTCAAAAGATCTGTTCTATTCCAGATATTGTAAGTAGAAGAGAGTTTGCAAAGCCTTTGAAAAAAAAATTATTCATTTTACATTTTGTTGGATTGAAATTAAAGGTCGTTAACAGGTTTGGTGAAAATGAGCTAAAACTAGGTGTTTTTACCTTCAAACTCCAAACATATGCTGATTAAAATTGGACACCTGAATCATAGCACAAGAGGAAAAGCTTCCTAGATTGAAAACTGATTGGCAGGCAGGTACAGATGCCTCTGGTTGGTCCGATAATAGTGACCCACAGTTGTGTTGTTCATGGTTACTTTGTTCCAGGACTCTGAATCCAGTTTAACATCTCTGGTGTGTTTAGTACAACCAATGCCTAAATCTATAAAGTCTATGTTTAGTTCAATTAAATAAATTTTTTTGTATAGCGCTTTTAACAATGGTCATTGTGGCAAAGCAGCTCTACAAAATCAAAAGAGAATTATAGAAATTTGTGAGAAAATATGTAAGAATAATAAAATAAAAAAAACACTATGTAACAATAAACACTGTCTCCAAGCAACATTACAGAAATCCGAATGTAGATTTAGACATTTGCATTTAGGAATTTGGCAGAGGCGCCAAGTAAGTGAGATGAGAGGATGTTCAGTTGGATGTTTAAGTGTATTAGACATCCCTATAATAGGCACAGATGTAGAGCTTTTAGGATTACAGCAGCAGTTCTTAGTTCCCTTTCATACACCCGGATGTCTGATGAGAAATCTCGCCAAGAGCGATTTTGGCGAGAAAATTGCATGGAACACGTACTGTAAGCCCCTGTATGGGTCTCTTCAAGCTCTCCAAGCCGCTCTTCAATCTCGCCAATCTTGCACATGTCAAGACTTTTCATGAGGCAAAATAGAATTCTCTTGTAGCATTCTCCTCACACTCATAGACTCCCCTCTGTGGCACTCCAAGCACTCCCCAAAGTTGCAGGGCTGTCCTATTTCTCACCGATCTTGTGGATGCAGGACAGTGATGGAGAAACTTTTTCATTTTTATTTGGAGAGTAAACAGAAGGTATTACAGCAGTTTTGGTAGGATTGAGGAGAACAAGGAGAGCGCTGGGGAGTGATCTGTATAGTCCAGGAGAGAGTTGGTGAGATCAGGTAGAGCGTTTGTGAGAACTCCCACTAGGGGCCATGGGGCATGCTCGTCATGGTCCCACCAAGCTCTTCTCAAAGTCGTGGGCCTCTCATCAAGCACTCCTCACCTTCCCTCGGTCATGGATGAGAACTCCTTGTTCATGTCAAAGTTCCCCTCAAATCCATGATGGAATAACAATTTTCTTGCCAAAATCTATAAGATTTCTTATGGAACTCCGGTATATATGAAAGGTGCTTTAGTTATAAATTCACAAATCACTAGGGTATACATATGGAACAACATCAGAAAATGAGTCTGTAAGTCAGTGGTTAGAAGTGGCAGCAAACAAAGTCTTTAACTCTTAACTCCACAGCTCAGTGCTTACACTGAACCTCACCACATGAATAAAAATATTAACCAAATAAATAAATGTAAATGGAATGCTGGGCCATATGATTGTTTTAATGTTGTACTGCAACTTAAGCCTGAAGCCCATGATGAGTTTTACTAACATCGTAAATGTAACCATTGCATATTTTTTTACGGGATGCACTGTTATTACAAGGCATCTGTTTTTGCCGTACTCAAATCTTCCTGCCAGTTGCAGCAAATCCTAATTGGGCATTTAAATTTATTATGTTTTATTAACTTTTTATTTAGGCAGGAAAGGCAAATTGAGGACAGTCTCCTTTGCAGTGAAACTACATAAAGAATTCAGTGTTGGTGGGAATAAAACATTCATAAGACACTCTCATGCTTGTTGGTACATCCTGTTGAAAACAGGCAGTTCATTTAAAAAAAAAGAAAAAAAAAAGAAATGAACTGCCTGTTATGCAATATGTCTGAGAAAACACCAATATAGTAGCTGGTTGGTGGCTGTCCTTTGGTGACTCCTTTATATTATTACATGAGGTTGATGGGGTAACTTACAGTATATTGTAGGTTTTTCCTAATAAAATATTTGTGTTATGCTGATGATGCACAGGATGTTTCAGCCAGATGAGAGACAACAACTTAATTAAGATGAGTGGACATTAGACATTAGATGCATATTAACTTCCTTCTACTTAATTCTGACAAGGCAGGAGTACATCTACTAGGACCACATGCAGCTTGAAGTAGTCGTCCTGATCACACAGTAATGCTGGATGGCATTTCTCTTGCATCTCTTTCTTTCATGCGATTTAATATTGATGAATAATATTTCTAGGATAGCATTCTTTCATCTTAGAAACAATGCTAAGATAAAAAAATATAATGTCACTAGCCTGAAGCCTATCCCAGGAGACTTAGGGCATGAGGCGGGGTAAAATCTGCATAGGGTGCCTATCGATCGCAGGGCACACACACATACACACAATTATTCACACACTACAGGAACTTTGAAAATGGCAATTAGCCTAATCTGCATGTTTTTTGGACTGTGGGAGGAAACCTGAGAACCCAGAGGAAACATATCAAGAATGAGGAGAACATGCAAACATAGGTGAGAATCAAACCTAGCCGGGAATTGAACCGGGACCGTGAAGGTGCAAGGCGATAGTGCAAACCACTAAGCCACTAAGATATGAGCAAATCACCCCTAAGTTATGCACACTTAATTTACTCCCAGTGAAATTTGATTATTGATTTTAAAATACTACTAAATTGTCTTACAATATGGTGCCTGAGTGTTTTATGATCTGCCATGCTTTGATCATATAGTGAAAGCATTTGGTCACACAATGATCGGCAGACAAAGGGTACTGTATGCTGTACATACTACAGTACTCGTATATTAAGACCTTGCTTGTTTAACAAGTTAAAATGTATTTTTTATTTTATTTTGCTTGTCTTGCAAAATGCTTGCATATCAAGTTACTCACAATCCCAGTAAGCACACCTGACTGTTCTCACTCTCCGATGGTGACCTCAACAAAGTGGACTTTATATCAACTAAAACACATTTCCTGTTATAAAATTGTACCTTCAACCCCAAAACACACAGTTATAGAGGAATTTATTTATGACCATACAGGTGATGATGGGTTCCCTTTTGAGTCCGGTTCCTCTCAAGGGTTCTTCTCCATGTTCATCCTAGAGATTTTCCTTGCCATCAATGCCCCTGGCTTGCTCATCAGGGAGGAACAGTTTGATTTTATATTTAGTTTTATTCCTGTAAAGCTGCTTGTTGAAAGCACTTTGAATGAAGCTACAAAACAAACAAACAACAAAGAGTAATTCATTTAAAGTCTTTATCTTTGTTCTAATTCTCATTCTTATACTATTTTTGCAGTTTATTTTTCATTAAAAAAAGGCATTAAAAGTATATAAGCATTTAATAATACTATAAAGCATAACAAAACAACAAAAATGTATTTAACCAGGGATTAACCCAACAAGAACATTGTTTTGGCACTGTGCTGTGTCAAATGCAGTGATGAAACTTGTATGTTGTTGTGAGATCAACATGTACAGTATGTATCATGCTTGACCCTATGCTCTGAATCCAGCTTCCAAGCTGGGATATGTGAGGAAAAGAATTTCAATACCCTGGGTATGTGTGACAAATAAACATTTAGCTTAAAATCTAGATTGATGTGTTGAGACTAGGGATGCTTACAAATCATGAATTGTCCTACATACCAGTATATTTTAGCCCAAGACTAGGTTGCTTCCACCGGAAGGTTCAGACTTGTCCATTAAAGCCAAGTATACTTCAAAAAGAATACAGAAATGGTTAAAGAGACAAATTCTTAAATTGCATGCTCAGTCTCTGAGTTTGACCACTACTGAAAACCTGTTGTTTGAATAAAAGATAGATACACAAACATAAGAAAATATGTATAAGAGACTTAAATGTTCTGCATGCAGGAGCTGACCAAGAGGAGACTCTGTGCTTTTATTATCACCAGTGCAGGATCATGAAATGTTATCAAAATCATTTTATTTTGATTATTATTCACATACACAGCCATACACAGTATGATATGTAATGAAATTAATTCACTATGGTCTCCTTTTGATGTCTTTACATATTGGTTCATTTCTTAAGGGTGTGGCAATAATACTAGAACACACTGTATATCACCACACTCCCTGAAAGAATATATTAAAAAAAAAAGCCCAATACAGTGATTAAAAAATACAGTAATTATTTTTGCATCAACCCCTTTCTTAGATAACAGTTTTCTGCACTTTTCTGATGGCAAATATATTTTTTTTTCTGTACAAAAGCAAAGTTTGCAGTCTGGGCATTCTTCAGTATAATCCCCCCAAATAAGCCCAAATTAGCATATTTAGAATAATACCCAGAAGGAATTTACTATGCACAGCCGATTTGAAAACAACAACCTCCTCCAGGGCTTTATTGCCCACCTAAAATCAGTGGAGTCTGGAAACTACACTGGTGTGCCGGCAATATTTTTTTTTTTCATTTTGATTATTTTCCCAGACATATTACAGATACTTTTGGGTCACTTCGTACTGACTGGTAAACAACTGTACAGACTTTTCAGCAGACTTTATCTGGCTCCTCGTGTTACCATCCAGACCTTCTGTTTTCCTTCACTTGATGTTTACGTGATTGTTTTTATGGAAAGGTTCTCGCTAAAGTAAAGCTACATATGGACGGAAGCTCTGACTCATTGGTTGCATTCTTTCATTCGAGACAGACACACAAACTTACATAACCAGGGCCTAATAGAGGGTCATGGCACCAGTGCACTAGACCTAAGCATTTACTTTTTAAACTGTTTGTTTCTGCTAAATAACAAGCATAAACGAGGATAAACAAGGCATGTGTAGGTATAAAGTCGGACCATTTAAAAAAAAAAAAAGTCATGCATAGTTTGCATTAGCACTGAAGCATAGTATATGTAATTATAGAATTGTATTACAGTATTCAAAATGAAATAGAAAACAATGCATTTGAGAAGAACTATAATAAACAAAACAAAAGATATAATGATAAAGAAAAGTCACTAGGTGGTCTAGTCACAGGTGAAACAATATGACAAAATACACACAATTTTGTACTAATCAACATTTTCAATGTAGCCGATGACCAGAAAAATGCCACTTTTCAAAAATATTAATTAGGATTACACAACAGTAACTGTGATGTGTTTAGTGACGCTTGTGGTAATTTTTTGTTTAGTGCTGTAGTTACCTTATTCCTATGAGAAGTTGATGCTGGGCCATTGTGGTTTGTGTTTCAAAGAGTAAGATTTTGCCATTTGTTTCTAATAGTGAGAGAGAAAGAGTTTATTGTCTCACTCAGCTTGTCAAATTGATGAAAAAACTAAACTGCAGAAGCAGTTGAGATAACAAACTCTAGACTAAAATTTCCAGAATGCAGTGCAGGTATCTAGAATATTTGATCTTTATCTCGTAGCAGCAGGGTGGCTTAGTGGTTAGTACTGTGGACTCACACCTCCACAGTCAAGGGTTCGAGAGGAGTTTGGATGATCTACCTGTGCTTGGTGGGCTTTATCCAGGTACTCCAATTTCCTCCCATAGTCCAAATATTTCGTTAATTGGCGTCTCCAGTAATATGAATGAGGATCTGGGTGTCTGCATGTTTGTGCCCAGTGATGGATTGGTTTCCCATCCAGAGTGTACCCCACCTTGTGCCCTGAATCTCCAGGGATAGACTCTAGGCCTCCCACAACTCTGTACCGAATTGAAGCATTGTAACAATATGAATATAGTGATATAGAGAATGAGTGAGTGAGTGAGTGAGTATTAGCATGTAAGGTAAAGCTGATTTGTAGTATGTACAGATAATAGAACTGGACAAATCAAAAAACTAAAGGACTTAAATCCCTCTGGGGCTACGATCAGTATGTAGTCCAACAGCATTGTAGGTAATGTAAAAACCCAAAGTGAAAATAGACTGAAAATAGATTTAACTATAAAGGTCTACAAAAATTTTAACAAAAAAGGTCACTGAAGGTCATAACTATTGATATAAAATTACGTTGGTGCTCTTAGTTTCTGGCCAAGTAAACAAGCTTGACAATGTGTTTTTGATAGAGACTACAAAGCAATCTGGATAAGGGCATACATGTCATAAACATTAATCCAAGTCAGTCTGGAGTAAATTTTTCCTTTAATGGCAACGCTATACAAACAAACAACAAAACAAGATATATAGGCACCTGTGACTCTCTACATGACTTCAAGAACAGCTGCTAGCAAAAAGGGGAAATAGCATTATTAACCTTGAGTGGAGCCATGTGTCAACAATTTAGGCTTGCACTCTCTTCGGCCATGCTTGAATTCTGAAGAAAAGAAAAAAGAAAAAAAGAAAAAACCTAAAGTGCTGCATGGAATTTTTTTTTGTGGTTCCTCGATGGTTTACCGCTGGCGCTTTAACCTTCCAAATATCTTTCCGAGACACATGCCTCCACCAAAGCACGGTCCAGCTTTGGCCATTGTACAGTTCTTCTGTTAGTCAGCTATTAGGTTTTGTCTCATTCACTCCGGGCTAAATTTCCAGCCAGATATTTTTTTGGAATTGGATTTTTTATTTTTGGACAATTACAGGCAAGTGTATGCAAATCCGAATATACAGTGCTTTACTGTCTGTGATTTGTACAGAGGCCTTTTAAATGCTTCTACAGTTTGTCTAGTGCAAATAAAATACAATAAAATAGTATGATAATTTAAGCATTGCTAAATTTCTCCTTATTTCTGTTTCTTCGTTGTTCTCTGCTGAAAAAAAAAGGTGATGGAGAGTAAAAATTTTTAAACTTTTTGTAATGAAAAAGTTGTAATGAATAAATAGATGAATAACAATGTTTTGTTTATATATTGCAAACACTATATAGTACTTAAAATACGATTATATTACTTTAAAATAACACAATAAAGAATAAACAAGATCAAATTCTGAAGAGAGGGTTATTAATGCAGCTACAATGCCTGGCCGAAAAAGTTGCTATTTGGATTTAATTGAGCAAAAAGGAGCTAGTGGCTAATTTAGATATTTACTACAGCATTTAATATGCTATGGTTAACAACAATTCTGTTAACCCTAACTGATGCGGTGAGAAGCTTCCCATTTCTTAAATGACCATATCAGAAGATGTGTCCTGTAGTCGAAAAAAAGATGTTACTGTGGAGCAAAAGAAGGATCAAATGACTGGCCTGCATATATCAAATAAACATGCATGGTTACTGGAATTGGGTTAATTCAATTCAATTCAATTCAATTTTATTTGTATAGCGCTTTTAGCAATTGTCATTGCCTCAAAGCAGCTTTAC
>JAQQZT010000016.1:9423669-9433790 GCA_030068275.1 Clarias platycephalus | reverse complement strand
TTAATTTGTTTTATTTTTACTTTATATTTTGTGTTAATTATTTTTATGTATTTATTTTTTTGGGCTGTAGAATGAATTAGAGTTTCCATTATTTCCTATGGGAAAAATAAATTTGGTTTACGAGTGTTTTGGAATACGAACGAATTATGCTCGTAATCCGAGGTTCCACTGTAATTTGAAAAATTTGGTTAGAATTGGAATAAATTCTCAAAAAATCTTTTAATATCAAATCAAGATTTTTATCAAATCATGATGCTAACAGAATCACAATATAAATCAAATGAGCACCTAGGTATCATGATAATATTTTATCATGGTCCTTTTATATGGTTCCTGGTTATTCCCATCCCTACTGTGCACTTCTAAAATGTTTTCTCTCAGCACAGCTCAAAATTTTTCTGCGTCAATTTCCCTCTATACTGCTTAGTCTCTAAGCCCTAATCATAGAAATACATCCCCGCGGTATGATGATGCCACCACTGTTTTTGACTATAAGGATGGTTTTAATAAGGTGATGCATACTGCCTGATGTCCTGATTGCAAAAAATTAAATCTTTGCGTCATCAGACCAGAACATTTTGTTTCTCATGGTCTGAGAGTCCTTCAGGGGATTTTTAGCAAACACTCAACAGGCTGTCATGTGCGTTTTAATGAGGAATGGCTTCTGTTTGTCCACTCTACCATAAAGGCCTGATTGCTGGAGTGCTGCAAAGATGGTTGTCCTTCTGTAAGACTCTCCATCTCATCTTCACAAAAAAACATAACAAAAAAATAAAATGAGGATCTCATTCATAGTGAACCTTCAAGTCTTACCTGTTCACCAATCCCGTTCATCCCTGATTACTCATCCATGTATGAATGATGGAGGCTGCTGTATCCTTGGGTAATTTAAATGGTGCAGAAATTTTTGTATCCTTCCCCAGATCTGTGTTCAGACACAATCCTGTTCCAGGTTTACATATACTGCTTTCGGTCTCATGGCTTTGTTTTCACTTTGACATATACCATTTATATTGACTTGTATAGACATGTGCATGTCTTTCATAATTATGTCCAATAAATACAATTAGGCATAGGTGGACTCTAGTCATGTTGTGGAAACATTTGAAGGGCTTTTGATAGGAGTAGGATGCACCATAGCTATACTGCAAGTGTCATAAGAAAGGGTCTGAATACTTATGTAAATGGGATATTTGAGTAACTTTTATTCTTTAATAAATTAACAAAACATTCCATACACCTGTTCTTACTTTTTGTGTGGAATGAATCCATTACAAGATGAGTTGTGTAAGATAACAAAATACAGTATGCACAACTTGGAAGGGTCAAAAAACTTTCAGGCACTGGATGTAACTTTATTGACTTTATTGAGTAATCTTGCTTATCCATTCCCCAGCACAGTGATGAACTACAGTATAGTTTTCTACACAGGGATCAATTAGGCGATGGTCATTCACTGACTAGCTCCTCTTTTTTCTTCCCCCTAAAAGTAAGAACACAGCTGATTTTACTCAGAAACAAAAAAGCGTCTCATCCCCTGTCCTTAAGATGTTTTTTTTTTCATGGGGCCGGAAACCTTATACTGGAACTGGAGACTCATTCCATGAATATTAATTACATTTTTAATATATAATTATACTTGTGTTGAATAACAATATGTTTTAAAAACCTGTTTATTATTGAGGTTATATAGTGTATACTGTAGCATCTGCCCTACAAATCCATCTGTAATATTTGTTACTATACAAACTATAAAGTATTTAATGAGGATATTAATTCAAACCTGTGCTTTGTCTACCTGATGGTGCTGCTGTCAGAGGTGCTATTAAAGAAAATGATTCAGTACCTTCTGACTGCAGTGTCTACATACAGTACTTTATGCTGAATGTTGCTCTGTTCTTAAGCTAATAAAGTAAATTAACAATTTTTTATGACTACCTCTTTGTATTCACAATGTACAGTAAAGCTCCATAAAATAAAAATCAATACTTTGCTAGAGCACCATGTTAAAGAAAAGCAGGAACTGAGGAGACTTTAAGCATTGACTGTACGTGCATTTGCTCAGTGCTGGAGAAAGAAACAGAAATGCTGGCACGCCAAAACCAACAGTGTGTCTCCTGTTGATAAGCCGTCTGTATTAT
Organism: Clarias platycephalus; assembly: GCA_030068275.1. Classification (NCBI taxonomy): domain Eukaryota; kingdom Metazoa; phylum Chordata; class Actinopteri; order Siluriformes; family Clariidae; genus Clarias; species Clarias platycephalus. Next base: position 9,431,649 of record JAQQZT010000016.1, on the reverse strand, counting down.
AAGAAATAAGACTTCAAGGGGAAACAGGTGTTTTTAAAAAGCTCAAAGCAATTATTCAGAATCCTTACTGTTTAAATGTCAGAACTGTTAAAATAGATCCTGACACTAATCACCACCAATCCTGCTGTTTTTCAGGAAGCTTTCATTGCAGTCTATTTTAAATTTTTATCAAATAATGATCATGTCTTCCCCCGCTAGAACAGTAAAGGAGACGGCTCCAATGAGCCATTTAAAACTTACCGCGCTAATGAGGGATTTCTGATGGCACCCCCTGAGCTGTGTTCTGAAAAAAAGTACACCGGAGCAAACACATAAACAAGAATGTATCTTAAAAATGCACTTGGCACAACATGATTACTTATGATAAACAATCTTGATAAGAACCTGCAACCAATCCAAGATGATACATTTCATGCATTCAAGATAGTCATGCAAAAACACAGCAGCTATTTTACTGAACCTGTACACCTGCTCATTAATGCAATTATCCAAGCACAAAGTACAAAAACATACAGGTCAAGAGCTTCAGTTAACAATTACATCAAACATCAGAATAGGAAAAAAGGGGATCTCGTTGACTTCGGCCAAGCCATGGTTGTTTTACCAGATGTGCCAGGCTCCATTTTTCAATCTGTAGGGGTAGCTTATTAGTTAAGATGTTGACGTAATGATCAGAAAAAACATAGGTTCATACCAGTAATTAGTTATTTGAATTACTGTTGCTTTCCTAACCAGTTTAATCCAGTTTACACCATTCTGTGGGAAAAAAAGAAGGTAAAAATCACCACAACCCTCATAACCAAGACTCATGCCACGATCAAAGTCATAGAGATCAAATTGTGGTGGTTGATGTGGACATTAACATTAGCTACTTTAATAATTGCATGAATGAAACACGGTGTACAGGTGTTTCTGGTAGTGCCTTGTTAGAGTGTAACCTAGATTGCATGACTGTTTAAACCTATGGACTTATGGACCTGGGAAATTTTACTTCGATATATCCCTGGCCTATAATCCATTTTATATGCTATATAAAATTACATGTTTGATGTGTCTCTGTTCTATTGACCATTCTTTTCTGTAAAAGACATTCAGTAAACAGTAACCTGAATCAGTTCCAGCTTCTGCAGAATCTCTTTATACTTCTTATTCTCCCATGTGAAAGTCATAAGAAACAACAAAAAAGCATAAAGCCCATTTTAAATCATCAGCCCACTCATTTCATAACATCCTCATTTACACAATCCCAATGGGTAGCCATGCTATTTTAAAAAAGTTCTCAGGGAGGGTTTTTGGAAAGCTGATCTTTGGTCAAAATGTAACCTTTAAATTTAAGGACAATGTTGCACAATATTTAATTTTAACCTGTTTTTATGACACATGTATTGCTTCTCATAAACAATATCCATTTTACAGTACGTTTTATGATATAATTCTTTTGTTTGTTTCTGGTTTGAACCAGATTGTTCTTCAGTTTATTGTCACACAGTACCAGTTTTATGACTCGAAGACCTCCACTGTTTTGGTTTTGAATGTTCTTCATAGTGTTCCTAATAGTGATTTAATCCACTTTGCAATCTCTTTACAAATGTCGAACTTCAAAGAAAAGCTCACATTTTTCACACAGAAAATTGTTTGACTTGTTGATTCCGATCTATCTCCTCATGTCCCTAGCCACCAGAATGATATGTCTTTTTTAAATAAGTACTATATAAAATAAATATCCTTATGACCCTATTTGGTAGTCATTCGATATGACATTCATACTCTTTTACATTTTTATCTTGTTACAGAGTTGGGGAAGCAAATAAAGAAATATGTTGTTATTTGCTTCTCTGTTCTAGAAAGTCTAGATGAAGTTCGATGACGGACTTGATAGGTTCTCAAAACATTTGGGACCAGAACATCTCACAGAATCTTGTCCTGACAATGCTATATATTATAATTAATTTGCAGCAGCAGAGTGTGAACACAATGCATATTATACAACAGTTAATTCTGGCAGAGTAATCTGATCTGATGAGAGCCATTCCACAAGTGGTGATAATAGATGGTAACACCACTGAGACATTCAACTAAATGTATCACTTCAAATCCCAGGTGTTCTATTAACCATTAATAGCAGTAAGTGTCAGTCACAGCAAGGATGATATTATGTTGATACGGTCCACAGTACTGAGGGGAGATCTGCCTGTCAAAACCACATTTTAAACCAGTCATGGAACCACTTTCAGCAAGAAAACACATCTGATAATGTTATGTCATCTTAAGCAACACTTTGTCACCTTAGTAATTGCTACAGAGAAAACAAGCTTCTAACAGAAGGCTGAATCCCAAACTCCACTTTAACCACTAGTCTACTTGGAGTGTTGGATAAGTGATTGTACACCCTAGCACACTAGCTTTCAATGTAATGCTATTTGGGAATCCAAAAGTTAATAAAGATGATATTGTATTTTAAAGTGGAATGATGATATTGTATTTTAAAGGGGAAATATAAAGATTTACAGGATGTCCATCACCTCCATGGTTTATTTTTATGATCCTTTGGCTACAGTGGACCATAAGAATTGAAAACTACATTCATCCCTTTTAATTATGCTAACTGTCGATCACCAGCTTCACCAGTCACAGTTAGTTAGATCAACCAGTCATGTATGGACATCTGTTTGTGACATAACTGGTTAAATAACAAACAAATGTAATTTATTAATAATAAATTGTGTTTGAAACTGTTGTATAAATCAATATCACACTTTTGTGTGCTATTACTTAAATATCAGATGCAGTTACTGGAATTTTTAACATGATTTTCAACAGGAATTCACAAATCAGTGTAAATTAGATAGCCAGCTAGCTTAAAGTACATGCTAGTAAGAGTAAGATCTTCAGGATCTTTTTCCATATAAACAAAACACTTGGCCAAATTGTGTCTGGAATTTCTATTACTTTACATAAATTTCTTGGTACTTGACATAAATTTCAACGTAGAACGTTTGTACAGAAGCAATAGTAAATATAAAAGAGTGCATGGCTATGATTACCTGTAGCATTCATCCTGCAGGCTAGTTCCAGGTCAGTATTCAGTACAACCCCTCTTGCATATCCATTGTTGCTTAAATAATGTACGAAACATATAATATAACCTACCTAGACCTTTGGGTTTTATTATTGCTCTTTAATGGGGGCAACACCATGATTGTGGGACAACAAAGAGATTATTAACCTTACAAATCACCCTTCATACAGATCAGGAGCTATGTGGTAAATCTTACGTTTAAAGTGCAAGCAAGTAATTTGTTTGGGTTTGCAATTTGGCAAAAATCTAGAATTAATCATTTACTTAAACTTTGCACGTAACTCTGTTTATATATTCTTAGATTTCCCATAATTGCAATATATTTAAAACATATTACACCAGTTAAGGATTTATTGACAAAAGACATATTATATACAAGATATAAACTCTTTTTTTTTTTTAGGTTTCTGGTATAAACCAGTCACAGCCTACAGTATTTCAATGTTTCTCCCTTTTAACTGCCACATTATGGCTTGTGACCACAATGAATTCCAAAGAATTGTCATTAACAAAGCATAAAACCAACAGTTTCACATTAGAGTGCTCCACAGAAAACAAGATCATTATCTTCATATGAAGAAATTTGCATGGTATACCGGTCCTCCACATGGTTAAATGTCTATAGACAGAACGCAAATAGGATAGAACCAAAACGTATTTCAAGCATGGAAGAGGGCCGTGTGTTTGTTTTTGAAGAGCATGCTTGCTGAGCTTGTTCTTAGTGCTCATCTTGGCCTCTCTCATATAAGCATTGACTCTTAATCCAATCTATATGCATATATACTGTATGCCATAGTGATTAGTTTCATGGCTTTTCTTTTGGAAGTATACTGTACACTTAACACACCAGTTGATTTATTAGTAGTAAATAATATATTGATCTGAGCAGAGAGAGAGAGAGAGAGAGAGAGAGAGAGAGAGAGACTATTATATGAATGAGCTTAAAAAAGAAGATTTTTCATTCATCCTCTATAATGCTTTTACTGCATACAGGGCACAGGAACCTGAGCCTATCCCAGGAGACTTAAGGCATAAGTACAGTAAGTGTACACCCTGCACAAGGTGCCAATCCATTGCAGGCATGCACACTATGGGAAATTTGGGAATACGAGGTAACCTAATCTGCAAGTCTTTGGACTGTGTGCAAACTGGAGTACCCAGAAGAAACCCACCAAGCACAGGGAGAGCATGCAAACTCTATGCACACAGACCTGAGGCAGGAATCCAACCTTCGACCCTGCAGGTGCGAGTCCACATGGCTAACCACTAAGTCACAATGTTGGCACCTTAAGATTTTGCTCTTCCTAGGCAACTTGTTTGAAAAATAACATATTGTTATAAATCAGAGTAAGTGAATGAATGTGGGGTTAGTAGTTGGAGCCTTTTCTAATACTTTACATACAGAATTGATTAAAAAAAAGATAAAACAAAAAAGCATTTAATTGCAAATCCTATGAAATTTGGACATCTCTGAGGATATATGTAAATACGGACGACCCCATAAAGTACTTTTTAACTTTTAGTTTGGTAATTTTGCTACTCCATGCCCTGTTTTTGTCTCTAATGGCAGATGACTGGCAGACCCTGTGCCAAAAAAAAAAAAAAAAAACCCTCTGGAAAGTTTAGGAGGCAGCCAGACAGGATGCACTTGTTTTCCGTTCACGCAGCAGGCAGCATATGGTCAGTTAGGTGAAGAGTGAGCGACTGCAATGTGCACTTTTAAAGAGGACTTAAAGGATTTTTTTTCTTTTAATGATGGTGGATAATGTTTTATTTTTCAGGGTTATATTATTCCAGCTTCCTTTTGAAAAAAAACAAGCTTACATTGTAATGTTTTAGTGCCTCATTTCATAAACAACAGGTGTTTTATGAAAAACAGCAACACACACACACACACATACACACACACACACACACCGAACCATAGCGAAAGGAACGAATTTGAATATACGTATGTGTACACCTCTAATAAATTGTATAAATCATGTGCAAAGTAATCTTGATAAACTACATTGATTTTTTTATTTTATTTTAAACCACATTATAATTATTTATATATATAAAAAATCTAAAACATTTTTCTACAAATAAAATCCTACTGATTGCTCAATGAACGCATTGCAGTTCTTTCTTCTCCTCCTCTAGATGACTAAAAATAAAAGAAACAAAGACAGCTGGCGAAGCAAAGAGCCATCATGTGGCACCACAAGCTGCAAATCTTTCCTTTGGGAGCTGATGACAAGCAGGTACTTGTGTTTCATGAATGGGTTGACGTAGGGCGAGAGAGAAGGAAAGAGAACCCAGGCCCAAAAATAACACAGAGAGGCAGCTGCTACAAGTGGGATATATTTTTCCCCCATGTGCATCATTTTGATGACATGACAATACTGGGAACTGAGCCAGTTATATGTAATCTGTAACCTTGTCATGACACATCTTTAGTGCATCTTTGGGGTTCTTCATGGCATGTGGAATACCTTGGAAAAAGAGAGACAGTAAAGATTTCACAAAAAGATGCAGTATGACAGTAGAACAAAAATATTTTTGGATATCATCTTTAAAAATAAATTGGCCCAAGTCCTTCTCCTTTATCGGGTTTTCAGCACCTTTACAGGCACACTACAATTCTCACAAGATACGTTGTGATTTGTGTACTGTATTTCTTGTTAAAAGATGTGCCTTGTAACAATACTTTGGGTTATCAAATACAGTGGAATCTTGGATTACGAGCATAATTCGTTCCGGGCTACGCATTCCAAAACACTCGTAAACAAAAGCAAATTTTCCCATAGGAAATAATGGAAAGTCAAATTATTCGTTCCACAGCCCCAAAAAATAAATACATAAAAATAATTACCACAAAATATAAAGTGAAAATAAAACAAAATAACCTGCACTTTACCATTAAAAAAAGTAAAAATAAATCCCGACAGATAAGTGTTTCCGTTTATGCGCGCAGGCACTGTGTGTGTGTTTTTCTCTCTTTTTTTCCAGGGAAAATGGATTTTGAACCTCTAATGAGACTTGTTTTTCCTTTACATGCATGCACACACGTGTGTTATAAGAAACAGTACACGCGTGCTGTTTCTCCCAGAGAACTGCTGTTCACTGGATATTTTCTCTTTTTTAGACCATTCTCTCAATTCTATAGATGGTTGTGCATGAAAATCCCAGTAGATTAGCAGTTTCATAAATACTCAGAACAGCACAGTCAACAACCATGCCATGTTCTGAGTATTTATGAAACTGCTAATCTACTGGGATTTTCATGAAGTTTTAATCACCATTTTTCTCCATTTGAATGCTTCAGCAGATCATCTTGATCACGTCTATCTGCCTAAATGCATTGAGTTTCTGCTATGTGATTGGCCGATTAGATATTTGTGTTACTCAGCAGTTGAACAGGTGTATCTAATTAACGAGTGTATCTAACATAACTGTAAAACCTTCCTTAATGCCAGCATTTCCAGAATTTTCCATTTTATATAGTTATGAATCCGATGGAATTATAATGTTAAAATCTCTAGTGTGATAAGTAGAAAAGTAAAAACAAAACCCGATATTTCTGTGAAAAATTGTTTGGACCAAACAGTAACGAAGCGGAATCCGCAGAAACACATGGGAAGGATATTTGTCAGTGAAACCTCTGAGAAAAATGACTGTAAATTCACTTGTGTGCAGTTATATACAGTATGTGCGAAACTGAGTTGAAACTGGATTCCCTGCGCTGTGCTGAGCCTAGGCCCAAGATTTCACAGTTTTGCAGACATCAAAGCTGCTATTTATTGGCAGTCAAGAACTGTGTTAAGAGCGCAAGCTATGTTTAGCTCTCACCCTGAAAATATTAGAGCTATTTTCGGATCTCCACACTATCTCCACATTAACATTCTACCTACACACTTAGTCTCAGTCACATTTTTCATTTATACCTCTAGCCTTATGATAATATATTCTTGTCACAAAATTAACAATTCTTAAAAAAACATAAGATCACATAAGAAACCATAAGAGAACATGACACAGTGCTGGACTTATCGAATAAGAGGCTGATTAAACCAGCTATACAGATCAGCTACAACAATAACAACACAAATCATTAACATTAAAGAGGTCCTATTATGCTTTTTCAAATATTATCGTTCATGCAGTGTGTCATGTAGCTGTATGTGAACACCGACTGTACACGATAAATGAAGTTTTTGACTATTTAAAAAAAGCGTCGGTTCACATTCGCCTAAACGAGTCGTTAGCAAATCTATTTTTACTCTGTTACGGATCCACGTCACTATGTAACATATTTGCATAATGTCCGCCCATGTTCTACGTCGCGATCAACTTGCCCGCCATCTTACAATTAACGTTATCACACTCTTGTTAATGTGATCGAGCATTCATGCCGGGTTCGCTTAAACAGTTTGTAATATAAAAAAACAATAAAAACGAGAGCACACAAAATCCTTTTTAACTGTTTATTCTCCACCATTCCTCAAAACTGAATTTAACACTCGCGAAGTGCGCATGCCCGTTGCCCTTCTACGGCAAGTCCTGAGGGGAAAAATGCATCACACACACGCGAAGTGCGCATGCCCCTTGCCCTCCAAACGGGAAAAATGCATCACACAGTCGCGAAGTGCGCATGCCCATTGCCCTTCTACGGCAAGCCCCTGCACGAATTGATACGGTTGTAGCGCAGCCACATAAGGTTTTTTTTAAAATATAAAATAAGGGCATTAATACACATGCTGAATAATAAAAAACAGCTGTGCCTTTATAAAAAGGACCCGTTCGGTTGCCTGTCCCAAGGACTGTGTTTTGGTGCCTCATTTCCCCACCCCTCGTAGAACTACACTTCCTGGTCGCAGGAGGTCAGAGGTCGCAAAAGGTCACCTGACCTGCCTTCA
>JAQQZT010000016.1:9388383-9400198 GCA_030068275.1 Clarias platycephalus | reverse complement strand
TTGAAAATTATACTGACTGTCATTTGCATTGACTAATTATGAAAATCAGGGAAAGATATCATTTGCGTAATAATTTGAAAAATGGTGTCAAACCATGGTCGCACCTGACTCTCTCAGAACAGCCTGTGATTGGAGAGAGTCAGGTATGTTTCTGCGGTGCTCTGCATCAAAAAGTAAAAATGTGCTTTACTAGTTGGATTTTGAGCTAGCATTAATCATAAGTATTGAAACTTGTATTTGGATTTTGATGTATATTCTGAGTTTTATAAACGCACATGTTTTTTTATTTTGCATCCTTCGTGCTAATGCATTTTATTTTGCATCCATGTGATGAATCACATTGAATCTGAAGGCGTGTCTGTCCTCTGTCAATAAACTGCAGGTATGTGTAACAAAACAGGAAAGAAAACACTATACGATCTGACAAATTGAAATAAATTGGCCATGATATTAAAGTATATTAATGTATTGTTGATTAAGTTTATCTTATCATTTAATTTTTGTATGGATATCAATTGTCATAAGTAAGACACAGAAAGGTAATGTTAATCGTGATATAAGACGCTATTGTGTAAAATCCCACCTTGTGTTACGCAACAAGGAATGAAGTCATTGTGCATTCAAATCTTAGTTTGAAATTGTTTTACTGAAGGAAATATTTGCTCTTATCAAAAGTTGAATCCTACATCAGTGTAGGGAAGTTTGTGCACTAGCAATGTACTCACATGAAAGGTATGTAGTTTGGCACATACTCTACTTCAGTGATTCCCAACCCTGGTCCTGGAGGACTCCCTGCCCTGCATATTTCAACCCTGGATTTACAACAGGAGGGATAGCGGCGCATTCAAATAAACAAATGTAGAATGCAACAGGCAGTACCAATAAGAATAGCAGAAGCAGATTCTGATGTAGAATTGTGCATAGCAACAGTGGCGAGTAATATTGCATATGCTATTCAATTCAATTCAATTTTATTTGCATAACATGAACATTGTCGCAAAGCAGCTTTACAAATCACACATTAACACAATAAAAACTCCCTGAGATGGCAATAGGAAGAAACCTTGAGGGGAACAAGACTTCATAGGGAACCCATCCTCATGCTCTTGATAGCACCGATTTATCTGCAATCATACTATGTTAGGATGCTGGATGTTCTTTTTTTTCCCCCCTGATTTTCCCCCTACTTTAGCCATGTTCAATTCCTCCCTGTCACTAGGGGGCTCCCACATTAAGGCTACTACTACCACTCAGTCGGGAGGGCCGAAGACTATCATGTGTTTCCTCCGAACCACGTGACGCCAGCCACCGCATCTTTTTCGAACTGCTCGCTCATGCACCGTTGGGGGCGGCATAACACACTTGGAGGACAGCGCTATCCGCTTCTTCCGCTTGCGTGAGCTCAAAGACGCCCCTGATTGGCTGTAGAGCCATCATTAATGTGGGAGCACTAAGTACCTCTCATCCCTCCCCTCTGAGAGAGCTCGGCCAATCAGCTCTCTCTCTAGGCCTCCTGCTGCGAGAGATTTCAGCATCACCCGGGAATCGAACTCACGATCTCCGGATGATCGGGCGAGTACTTTACCACTACGCCACTCGGAGGCCGGAGGCTGTGTTTAAATTAATATGGAGTCCAGTTTGTCATTGCCAGCTCAGGTACAAAACTGTAGGAAATTCCAGTCCTGAATTATTCAGCGACTTCAGTCACAAGTCCTTAGAGATCAGTTGTCAGCATCAGCCGAGCCTAGGACCGTCTTCATGGTAAAGTGGAACTGTCCCCAGACACCACACACATCCCAAACAGACCACACAGGGCATCCATGAGACGGGGCACAGGGATGAGTCAGACAGGTCAAGAGGGCAGAGAAGGTCTGGATCACTGGCAACTCAGGAGTGCCATGTGTAGCTCAACTATTGACGATACTGAAATTTATCCATCTCAACAGGTTAGGAGCCTGGGTGTCATTCTGGACAGCATACTCTCCTTTGAAGCTCATATTAATAACATTACACGCGCCGCATATTTTCATTTTGCGTAATATTAGCCGCCTTCGTCCTTCTCTTACTAAGAGCAGTACAGCAATTTTAATTCATGCGCTGGTCACTTCACGAATTGATTACTGTAATGCTCTTCTCTCTGGTCTTCCTACGAAACTTCTCCGCAAACTTCAACTGGTCCAAAATTCAGCGGCTCGCGTCTTGTCCAGGACTCCTTTACGCGAGCACATCACTCCAATTCTACAGCAATTACACTGGCTCCCAGTTAAGTACCGTATTGATTTAAAAATTTTGCTTCTCACATTTAAGGCTCTACATAGTTTGACTCCTCCGTATCTCACCGATCTTCTAAACATTTACACTCCTTCTCGTTCTCTTAGATCGATATCGGGAGCGAAATCTTTTAGTCTTGTGGCACCTTGGTTGTGGAACTTCCTCCCCCCCAACATACGGAACAGTGACAGTGAGAGAGAAAAAGAGAGAGAGAGAGAGAGAGAGAGAGAGAGAGAGCGATAACAGTTATGCTTGGTCACAGACAAATAATGTATAAGGTGAATATATATATAGTGCAGAGTGCAAGCAGGGACTCCAGCAGGACTAACTATGACAGCATAACTGAAAGGAAGAGCCAGAAGCAAACACAGACTTGAGGGCTCCCTGGGAAGTAAAGCAACCAGTCACTCCACCGTCAACGAACCTGAGTGATTGATGAGTGTGGGAAAGACAGCATCTAAACCAAGGGCGTAGATTTGCTCTGGACATTGGTGGGGACCTATGACTCCACCCTCAACAAACTCCATTTGTTTCCTTGAGTGAAATCATAGGTCATTGAAGCCAAAAATTGTTTGAATGGATGATATTAATAACTATCAATGTATACAAATGAGTAACAACTGATAATAACCCTGTTGAGGTTTATTATCAAAGAGAAACAATTTTTATAATAAAACATCAAAGAGAATTTTTCCCCTGCATCGTAAATAATTGGCTAACAATAAGACACTGATTTAACAGACAAGTTGTTGTTGATAAGTTAACAGTATACTGTACAGTATATAATAAAAAACATAGTCAGAATCATTTTATTCGTTGAATAAATTTACACGTGGACATTAAGATTTTTTTCTCATGTTTGGTTACAATATGATACTGTATGTTTAACTTATTTATCATAAACAACATGATTGCCATCCAAACTTCAAATATTGCATCTAATATACAAATATAATAACTTTAGCAGCAATATACTGTATATCATGATAAACCAAACCAATAACCACAAAAAAAAAAACAGTTAAACAAATTACAAGCTACTCGACTTAAACCTAAAGCTGGAAAAATGACTTCACAAATACCTTTATTCAAAGAGACTCACGATAAAGCAATTTTACAATACAGGGAGTGCTGTTGTGCTGAATATTAGCATGACTAAAAGGGATTCATTTGGTTTAAAGTCAATTCGGAATGCAATTAAAGAGATGTTTAGTTTAAACTTACAATGTTATCAGATGTTATTTTCCTGCTGCTCAAAGTGCTTCTGGTTTTGACTTTTGGCAGGCAGCTGCTCTCCCCTCTTTCCAGAACTGCAGAATGCCTTCTGTCCAATTACTGTAGCTTACTCAGGCCGAACTAACTGATGTATAATTGCTAACAGAGTTGTGGTCTAATGACCTTGCTAACTTGCAGTAGCTCTGCGGCAATATTGGATTCAAACTCACAAACTTCTGATTATTACTTCTTTACTCCTTTATGTTCAAAAATAAGGTGGATAAACCATGTAGCCCTGATTTACTAAGATAATAGATAAGAGACTAATTTGCTTGCCATATTAGTAGAAAAAAAAGGATGTAAATGGCTTAGAAAAGAAATAAAACTTAGAAAAGAGTCATTGTTCTTGATATCTGTTCTGAGCTCAGACATTAAAGAACTCTCTCGGAAGAGTAAACTGTTGCCAGAAGGGCGCATAATTACAAGTACAATGTTGATAAAAAGATTATGCATTGAAAACATGTAAATTCAGAACAAAAGGGTGTAGACATAACCCAGTAGCAGAGGTAGAACTGCAGGGTGTTTTAGGAACTAGAGACCTATTGGGGATGTCTTTATGACCCATTAAAACCAAAAAATGTTAATATTTCTAATGTCTTTAGGTTTAATTTCCTGATTTGTCTTGAAGATGACCTAAGGACCTCTTAAGGAATCCTGCGTCTTAAAGAATGTCTACACACAACCTGAGGGCTAGTCCGTGAACGCACTGGGAAATATAAAAAAAAAAGCAGATGCAAGTGCAGGTCCAGCTTTATTCATAGTGAAAAAGATGAAAAAGAAAAAGAAAACAAGATCTAATGAGGCCAAAAAACAACATGACATGGGAAAATGGTGACAATGACTAAAGGCAGATAAGAAAGGTTAAACATTATTTAATTTTAAATTCCTTTACATCACAGATAGCAATGTTGTGTGGCTTGTGGTCATGTGGTGTGCAGTTGCATGTGGGTACTATTGTCCAGTGTCATTTTGGTGCCACTGCAACAAACCATCTATCCATACATACATACATACATCTATCCTTATCCAAGGCAACGTCTAGCATAAGGTGGGACTGTGGGAGTAAATCAGATCTCCCAGAGGAAACCAACCAAGCATGGGAAACTCTATTATTTTAGACCAGAGATAAGATCGAAACCCCAACCTTAGAGGTGCTGGAAGAAAAAGCTACATAACTTCCCTTAAAATTATTAAAGCAACAATTACAATTACATTATTATTATTATTATTATTTATTTATTTTTTTTCATTATTATTAATAATAATAATAATAATAATAATAATTATTATTATTATTATTATTATTATTATTATTATTATTATTATCATCCAACCTACGTACCAACGTACAGAATTCCACAAGCACACCCACAATTAATTATGCACTATGGACAATTTATGGAAAATCATAGGGGTAAGCAAGGGGAAAATTTAGAGCCACCAACCCTGGAGGTGTGAGTTAACAGCTACAAAACTTTCCTTAGGAATATAAGAATATTCTTTCCATCTATGATCATGTTCAAAAGTTAGTTCCCTTACTTTTAAATATTATGTTCTTTGAGTGAAAACATAATAAAAATCATCTGACCGTAGCGAGTCTCAGTATTACACAAATACAGCCTCAGACAACCAACAATGTCTATCTTTTTCACCGTGCCATTGTTTGCTTAAAAAAATTAAGCCAAAAAGAAAAAAATACTAACTACCCTGTTACTGCTTCCAAAGAATTTAAGAGGGTAAGTTGCAGCCAGGTGCTGCTACTCATCAGCCCTTGATTAATTGATCATCAGCAGGTGGGTAGACTTCTTTAAAAGCAGAAGTTTTGGCACTTTGCAGGTCTGGAGCATTCAGGCGTGTATTTATACAATGCCAAGAGGGAAATATATAAGCAAAAGGGATAGAGAAGCAATTGTTACTGTGTATAAATCTGGAAAGGGTTATAAAACCATTTCCAAACAATGTGGAGTTCATAGTTGTACAATGAGAAAAAATATGTTATATTATTGCCAGGAGAAAGCCTCTTCTGTCTAAAAAGAACATAGAAGCACGACTGAGGTTCGCAAAACAGCATCTGAACAAACCACAAGACTTCTGGAACAATGTCCTAGGGACAAATGAAACCAGCGTGGAGTTGGTTGGCCTTAATGCTCAGCATCATGTTTGGCAAAAACCAAACAGCATTTCAGCAAAAACACCCACTACCTACTGTCAAGCACGATGGTCAAGGCGTGATGATTTGGGCACATGTTGCAGCCACAGTTCACAAACCCATGTCAAAGTCACTCAAAACCTCATATTGCACTTTTTTTTCTACTTCCAGCACATCAACCTTAAGGACACAATGCTGCCTAATGTATCCCGACCATTTCCAGGTTCCACTGTAATGAGGTTACTTAATTATTTACTCCACCTATCAGTGGCCATATAAAGTAGGCCATCCATCTATCCATTCAAGAACCTCTGTAATCCATCTAGGGACAGTGAAGGCCAATGGTGACCATTGTATTTATTCCCATTTTTATGACCACAGTAGGACCTATGGTCAACATTCACACACGCAATTTGGAGACGCTAAGTAGCCTAATCTGCATGTCTTCGGCCAAGGGAGGAAACCGGGGAACCCGGAGGAAAACCCACTAAGAACGCAGAGAACATGTGAGCTTCATGCACAGAAACCCGAGGTGGGAATCAAACCCGGACCCTGGAGGTGCAAGACAACTGTGCTAACCACTAAGCCATAAAGTAGGGCACTGACTACTTAAAGTAAGTCTAGAAAAAATATTGGGTGCATACACTACCAGTCAAAGCTTTCTGAAACACCTTCTAATTCAATGGTCTTTATTAGAATTTACACTCACAAACACACACACCAACCACTCCAGGCAGGTATGGATAGCTTTTTTCCCCTTAATAAATGAAATCATCTTGTAAAATCTGCATTTTGTATTTACTTGGGTTATCTCTGCATAATATTACAATTTGTTTGATGATCTGAATCATTTAAGTGTTTTGGAAAGTAAGGATCTTGGGGATTACCTTACATTTGCTAAAGTATATGTTCGAAAGACTTGGTAACAACTGCAGTAACTGGTCAAAGAGATTATTTTAGAACTGTTTAACTAGCTTCTGCCAAGCCAACAGGAAGTGGAACGAGCATATCAGTGTTCTTTTACAAGGATTGTGTTTCCTCTTCAAGCACCAAACGGACACACGGACTATAGTAATGTGATCGTCTGAGTCACAAGTCAAGGGTTTATCTTGCAAGTCCTTAAAAAGATTTGTAGGCACAACATAGAGCTCATGGCAGACATCAGCTGAATCTATGTACTGCAGATCTTATCCTTCGCTGAAAGAGAGAAGAGTGCTGAATGTAATAATGAAGTGATATTATGCAGTATACAGCACGATTCGTATGATTTAACTTATTTAAATACGGCATAATTGTATGAGTGTGAATTAGTTAATTACCTTTTCAGCTCTACAGATATAACAAACATACAGCTCTTTACTGGCAAGATGTGCTTGTATAGTGCATACACTTAAAATCATTTGTATACAGCACAGCAGGTGGTCTCTGTACTGCACTTCCTGAATCCCGTCTTGTTTTCTCAGTCCAGCCTATTTGCTTGTTTATTTCAGCTTAATTCAGACTCTTGGCAGCCCATGTATGTACAATTCTTAAAGCTCACATGCTGAGAGCTGAGCTATGGTAATAAGGGATTAGACTGATAAGCTTAGGTAGGCCTGTGCCAGAAAAAAAGGGCCAGGGAAAGGCAAACAAGTCACTGCTTGGCTTCCATTAAGTCATTTAACAGTCAAATAGTACTAGGAGTGCTGCCCTGGTTAGCAGCTCTACTATATGGTAGCTATAGTATTAGATCACAGTAATTAGAAATATAACATTATGGTTTCAGACTGAACTGATCTTGCTAGGTTTTCCACAATCTCCAGCATCACATGCCTAGAGTTACTTGAGATAACCCCTGAGCTGGAAATGTCCACAGAGCCTGTTCAGACCTGGGTCAGTCTTAAGCATCTGTAGCTGCTTTCCCTCTTCCTGCTTAGCATGTGTTTGTGTACAGGAGGTTCATCCGCAGGTCTCTTGAGACTCTTGAAATTTCTTCCGTGACTGAAAGCAGCCCTTGGGATGATAATTCATAGAGGTCACTATTTTATGTTTATTTGGGCTGGACAGAAATAGCAACATTATGTAATGAAGGATTGCGGTGTAGAAATCCTCACCATGTTTCACACGTTACATTGAGATGTGTGTGTACTGTAAATGAGAAGGGACCCCCAACAGGCAAAACTTGTGAGCCTGATTAAATCAGTCAGTGCTGCAAATGAGAATCAATTCAATTCAGTTGCAATTCTGGACCACTTTGAACAACCATTACAACAGAAGCTGCTTTACAGAATGGACACAGATCCCTTATTTACAAGCCAGGGGAGATAGTGGTACAGGTATATAAGGAAACCTTCCGTGAGATAAGGATGAAATGTTAAAAGTAAAAACATTATGTCCTTCTTGATACAGGATATTGGAATTATAATTAATTACAGTATACAGGTGTGGTGAAGTAAAGACAATTATTATCAAGCACGTTTGTTGACGGTGGAGTGACTGGTTGCTTAACTTGCCAGGAATCCTCATGTCTGTGTTTCACTTTTCATGTCTAGCTTTCCTTTTTAGTTATGCTGTCATAGTCAGTCCTGCCGGAGTCCCTGATTGCACTATGAATAAACATTCACTTTATACATTATGTGACTGTGACCATACTGTACCTAACTCTTTCAACCACTTCTGGTTGGAGTTCACACCGCATAGAAGAAGTTATTCTCCGCATACTGGAGAAGTTATTTTAGGGGTAGCAGGGAAATCTGGTTCAGGGGGTTCTTTCTTTCTTATTATGTCACAGAATCCTCATTTAAATATTCTAAAAATAGTTTCTGACCTTTTTTCCCCAAGCTCCTCCTTATAAACAAATTCACACTGGCCATATATCAGGAACCAACAGGGTATAAAAACAAAGCTTCAATATATAAGCTTCAAAATAACTTAAATCAGGAATCTGAAAATAAGTAAAACTGAAATCACACAAAATGCAACTTAATACCTAATTTGAAGTGCTCACTTTTGGAATCCAACAACAAGTCACAGTATGTCTGGGCAAAATCCAAAAAGGATTTCAATGGGGCAGTGTGACGATGCAATAAAAGTGTTTAAAATGTTTCAAATTATGCATATTGATATTAATCAACTGTTGAATAAGTACACTCAAGTCTAATTTAATTTAATTTTAGTTTTACTATTCCAAATGGCACATTTAACTGGATATATCAGTCATAGGACTAATAGTGAAGTGCAAGCCTTCAGATAAACAAGATCTCTATACTGCTTATCCTGTGTAGGATTGTGGTTTGCCTGGAGCCTACCCCATGGAGCACAAGGCTAGGGATGGCATTGATGGGGTTCCAACCCATTACAGGCACAAGCACATAAAGTACACACTCACACTCCCAATTATACACTTTGGGCAATTAAGAAACACTAATCAACCTGCAATGCATTTCTTAGATTGTAGGAGGAAACCAGAGTAACTTGGAGGAATCCCATCAAAACTCGGAGAGACCTTGCAAATTCCATGCATCCTCCTGGGGATGCAAGCCAGTAGTGCTCACAAACAAACAAACAAACAAACAAACAAACAAACAAACAAAACAAGCAAGCAAGCAAATAAATAAAATTCTAAGCACACGTGTAGTTAATCGTCAGAATAAACCTAGTCTAATGAGCAACCAAATCAAATAGCATTCTCAGAGAACTCTGAAACTAGACTCTGAGTGTGTCTTTCTCATGTCACTGGCGAAAGCATTTTCTCAGTTCACTAAAAAGGAAAATTTATTATTCGCAGTCCCAATACAGTATACCATGATGTTACTGAATTCTTAAATCTGATGTGTTTATTCCAATATATTATTATTTCCATCATAACAGCTAGATAAACAAAGATAAACATGTCATTGGTGATGTGGACAAGCTTTCTGAAAGGATAAAAATAGTCTAAACGTCTCCATTGTCAGTGCTTGGTGGCAGTCAATACACATTCTTCTGCAGGATAAAGGAGGATTCTCAGAAACATTGACCAAGTTCATTGACCAATGTACACCAAAATTATTTAGCAGTACTCTATTGCGACAGCTCAAATACATTTCTACATTCTCTCTTCTCAGAATGTAAAAAATTACCTCTTCTCAGAATGTGCTGTTATTGTACCTGAGGAAAAGCTTGTGCGGTGTTTCTATAATGAAGCCAAAAGCATGGACAGTGGAGGAAAAGACTATTTGTCAGTGAAATTAGCTGCTTTCAGGCTTTGAGGTTTAAACAGAGCAAAGGTAATTTATAGGTTTGTCACACTGGAAAACATGTAAATGAAGTTCTATGGACAGCAAAGAAGATGCTTATGTATAAGTCTTTATGACAGGAGCATTGTGGAAGTAGTATGAAACAGAGGTTAAAACAATAAAACAAAACCGATAAGAACAGATGTAATCTGACTGCACTTCTGTACCTAAGATCTTATCAAAATCATTTAACTCACTACCACACCAGCCTGTAGGCACATTTGAGGCCACCATCACTATAAAACTAGTCTGACAAATGTGCTGAAGATTTCTAACCTTACTTATTTTATGCGGCTTTTAGGTACACTGCAGCAGGTGAGTCACAAATATACAAGACATTGTCTTTATGCATGACAGTATACACTGTTTAGGAAGTCCAGCATCAACATCAGACCTCTGAAGTTGAATTCCTAATTCTGATCGGTTAAAAGGTTTAAGTGATCCAACTGCAACATACTATGGTGTTTTTTTTAACATGTATGAAAGTATATAAAAGGAATTTTTTGTGTCACAATAGAGGAATTTATACACTTGTGGCATATGCAGAGTGAATTAGAGAAGTGAAAGGATTTTAGTTACTGCAGCTCACTCCACTATTGAGCAGTTATTGACCATACTCAATACTCCATACTCCAGTAGCACCATCTTGGTAATGGTGGGATTTGAACTCATGTCCTTCTAGTCAGCCTTGTTCTCTGAGGCATGAATATAACCTTTTAACATTATATGACTCGACTGCAATAGAGAGAGAGAGTTAAAATTCAAGAGAGAGAGAGAATAAAAAAAGAAAACCTTGTGAGGGAACAATTTGAGTATTATCTTAGAATTAAATTAAAATAAAATATCTAAAATAGGATCTCAAAGGATTTGGACTAAACAGCTGTGTGCCATAAGAAAACCTTAATTAGTGAGACTAATCAGAAAAAAATGCTTGAATTAGCTAGGGAAATAGATTTCAGACTTGAAAAATGGAAAAAGGTTGTCTAAGCACAGTTGTCATCTTGTCTAATGAGTTCAGATTGTTGAGTGTATCATACGGTGGCCAAAAAGTGCAAAACAAAATAACAAAACCAAAAATAATAACAAAACAGAAAACAAAATAACAAAACCGAAAACAATATAACAAATCAGAAAACACAACAACATATACAGATACAAATTACCAAATGAGAAAATGACAATTCAGTCAAACCGGAAAAGGTAGGTATAGTTTGTGAATGAAATTCTTATCGCTGATTGGATGAGACATCTGTCAGTCAAGACATACAAGCAGTACTATCAAGTGAAGTCAGAATAATTATATAAAGCAGTCAGAATAATTTTAAAGCACATTTAACACCACTTAGTTCCCCAAAGTAATATATAATCCTAAAATACTGAAATGAATCCTTAAATGAAATTACATATCCGTGTGACTGCAGTACTTCCTGTGTATTTTGAGTGACAGATGTCTTGTCCAATCAGCGGTGAGAATGCCTATGTGTAGTTTGAGAATGAAATTCTTATTGCTGATCTTTAGTGGCAGATGTCTCGTCCAATAAGCGGTAGGAATGTCCTTCGCAAACCACACCTACCCTTTCTGGCTTATTGATTCTTACCGCTGATTGGACGAGATATCTGTCACTCAACATATAGTACGTATATATTAGTGATGCGCGGGTCGTCTGGTAACCCGCGGACCCCGCGGGTCGGGCTGGGACGGGTAAAGAAGTTGTCACTTTATTGGCGGGTTGGGGCGGGTCATTAAAAACAAAAATCCATGTATGTTGCGTGCAACATGTCAGTGTCAGTCACAACAAAAACAAAGAAATAAAAGTGAAGATGGAAGACAAGGTGCGGGAGAAATTGAGGTCGGGAATTTACA
>JAQQZT010000016.1:9354631-9388283 GCA_030068275.1 Clarias platycephalus | reverse complement strand
GATACAGTGGTGCGGGGCGGGCTGGGGCGGGCCAAATAATTTCATAAAAGCGGGACCCGCGGGTTGGAAAAATACCCATCCCGCGCATCACTACTGTATATGTCTTCACATATGAAGTACTGCTGCCACACGGACATTTAGATGTACTGTATTTTCATTTAAGGATTTATTTCAGTATTTTAGGATTATACAGCACTTTGGTCAACTAAGTTCTGTTAAATGTGCTTTAAAATTACTCTGACCTCACTTGATAGTACTTCTTGTATGTCTTGAGTGACAGATGTCTCATCCAATTAGCAATAAGAATTTAATTTGCGAACTATACCTACCTTTTCCGGTTTGAGTGAATTATTGTTGTGTTTTCTGATTGTTATATTGTATTTGGTTTTGTTATTTTGTTTTCGGTTTTGTTATTTTGATTTTTAATTTGTTATTTTGTTTTCATTTTGTTTTTCGGTTTTGTTATTTTGGTTTGCACTTCTCTGCCACCGTAGTATCAGGGTCATCATGCAGAGTGGCCTCTAGAGGCAGTGTTATAACTCTCAGTCGGTCAGGTCTAGGCTCTACAAAGTTATGTGGCAATAAAATGAAGTCAGCTGATGACCTGAATGTACTGAATGACCAGGTTATCACATCAATGGAGTTTTTCTTCCTTGATGGAACGGGTATGTTCCAGGACTCAAATTGTGAAAGTGTGGCTGTGGGAGCATAAGGAATCATCACTGATCACCACATAGTGTGCTGTAATCAAAACTACAGTTGATTAAACATACAAACATTTGATATTTACATGCAGCTGAATGTTGTTTATTTAAAAAAAACTGTAATACTGCAAGAACAATTCTTTTATGCATACAGTACCAGAAAAACTGCCATGGTTACGTTATGCAGCAAACACACCTCATTGTGTTTCCATTGTTTTGAGCAAGTTCCTGATATCCTATTTGTTTACTTTTCCACTGCAGTGACAGTTTTGCCTTTTGGCACTATTCGGACTCTGCATACAGTACCACATGATGTGATAACAGATTTCAGAGTTTTCAGTTTTTTTTTCAGGAAACCATGGTCTCAACTGTTTTTCTCAACTTCCTGTCACGTGGCTAGCTGTCATATGGTGTGACATGAGTACAGACTTGAAAATGATAACTTCTTGTTTCACTTTAGCAAATAGAGAGACGGACAATTCTTATCCTGACTTTAAACCCTGTTCAAAATAAGCAGTTTAACCAATCTAGCGCTCATGGTGTCGTTACGTCTTTTAAAGCTGCAGAAAAGGAGTAGGAAAACACCTCAGAGGGTGAGCTTTCGACTTCCCTATTTTGACTTCCTCTCTAGCTGCTGTGGAAAAGTACTGAGATGTTGAGGCCAATAGAGGAACGCTCAAACCATTCTGTCTATACAGTTTTACTCTGAAAAGAGAGACCTCGTGTATCCTCACATGACTGGTGACACGTTAGTTTCTCTGTTTGTTTTTCATTAAGCCATTTCCTGTGAGTGTTGCAAATTATTATTGATAATATGTAAATGTAATCCTGAAGCTATTACAGATTATAGATTTTTTTTGTAGAAAAATAGCCATGTCCTAGTGAGTTTTATATTCGCAGAGTTACGCATTGTAAAAGTTGGAGTCAGCTGAGGTCATTTGTCAAATAAATAAATAAAAATCCTGTGTCAATGTCACATGTTATGTAAGGTTCCTATAATTTAGGAAGTGGTGAAACTTCTGACCAAAAATATGCCGATCACATTGTTCAATATAATACATGTACAGTATTGTTGTAGATTTCACAATATAGAAATCTCAATCTCATTATCTATTTGAGGGACTAAGATGTTTTCCAAAATAACTTTTGAATATATTTAGATTATTTTCTGGAGAAGATTTATGATATATTGCCTTGACTGAACATATAGTTTATACGATTTGAAATGAAAGCATTTCTCTATGAAATGGTGTTAGACTATTTCACATTATCCTTATTATGATTACCAGCATTAAGTCATTTTTTGTTTTACTTCAATTAACACAACTTTGCTTTTCTTTGTAATATATCATGTTTCATGGCAGGTCATGATAATTGTGTTACAAGGATCAAAGTTCATCTTGCTTTGATAATAGCATATATCACTGTTATCTGACTGTTATCTGACTCACGTAGCGTTATGGAAATGCCATCGATGATCTGATCTGAATCCGGCTGTCAGAGCAGAGTTACTTCTAAACCATATCTCAGGCAGGATGTGAAACACAGCTCGCTTTTGGGCTGCTTTCAGACCAATATTAAAACACAGTGTACAAGCATTAAATATGGTTTTCATGCATTTGTGTCCACTTTTGATTTTTAGGCAAAGAAATTAAGATTAATAACTAATTAAAGCCGATTTATCGGTCAATACATATACCGATCAGCCATAAATTAAAAACCTCTAAATATTGTGTAGGTTGCCCTTGTACTATCAAAAACAGCTCTGACTCTAAAGTTGCAAGGTGGGGTCTCCATAGATTTTGCAGGGATAACTGTAAGCTGGAAAAGTTGTAATAGAAGTTTTATTAAAAAATTTATGTACTGCAGAGGCATGGTGGCTTAGTGGTTAGCACTGTTACCATGCACCGCTAGAGTCTGGGTTTAATTCCCGACCTTGGGTCTATGTGCATAGATTATGCATGTTCTCCCCATGCACATACGTGCACTACACACAGACACTCACCTGCACGTAACAGTGGTAGAGAGTTTTGACAGATATTATTATTTATATTATATTTGTAAAATACTTTATACAATTTCCCATGGGTTTTATAAAGTACTCTATCTACTGTAAGTGATAGAGTGGGGGAAAATGGCTAAAAGTAGGGGATTTGTAAGTACATTTCAAACTTTATGATATTTAGGAAGCAATTAAGCATGCATGGATTAAGCGAGTGACACCAGAGTACTGTAGATGTCTTTTTGACTCTATGCCCAGCCGCATCCAGCAGCTTTTGAAGAATACAGGAAATCATACTAATTACTGATTGTTGTATAACGATTTCATTTTGTAAAATAAAAATTATTATATTAATTGTAGTCTTTTGACAATGTCATTAAAACATTAAACTCCAATTTTGTCCCAATACTTTTGGTCACCACTGTACACATACATTAACGATACACTAATTCATTAAAAAAGATTTTGACTACATTGTGTGTAAGAAATATCAAATCAACAAGAAATATGTCTATAATGTTTTGATTCAACAAATCGAGTTTGACTAAAGAGCCAAAAATCTAAAATTTAAACGGGACTGAGTACATGTAGAATGAGATCTAACTGAAAGTCAGATTAAGTTTCACCCCAATACAAATTCCACCATGACCACTAATTTGTACTAACATGCATAATTTCAGAGAGGCGTTCAAGTCGAACAAGGACTTGTGATTAAATTTCTTGTGAATGAAAAAGTAAAAGTGGTAGACAGATATATCAGGATTGTGTACAGCAGGATTGTGGCATGTGCGAGCAAAGATAAGAAAAAAGATGATAAAGTTGAGTATTTCTGGTTACATTTTGGCAGATAAGGAGGAGTCTCAATATTCATATACAGTATTTCTTAATGATCATACTGTACTTAGCATTAAGGTTAGGTTTTTCGGAAAAACAGATTTGGTCTATTTCAGCACATCTCAGCTATACTTGAGGAATGTAATGCTTTGTTGTCTTTGTGCACCAGCGTACAGGACAGTATCCTTATTGTACTATCATAATGATTAAGGTTTAAAGAAAAAAAATGTTGAAATACAATTTGAATTTACAGTATATTCATCTAAAATATTGCCTCATGACCTCCAATAAAAGGAACTGTTTCCCATCATGTGCTGTTTTCGCAACACTCAATATGGAAAAACACTGGTTATTGTGGTTATTTATAAATTATATTGGCTTTGCATGCATGCTCTGATATGCTTGTTATGTGTAAAGTTGCCACATCCAATTGTTCAGCAAACTGGAAATGTTTATGTTTTATATTTAGTTTGAATATACAAGGTTAGCTATTATTATCATGTAGTTTGCTCTGCATGTCATTTTTGAGAATTTATGTAACATCATTTATTTCGAAAATATACTGTATCATGAAAATGATGGAGCTTACATGAAACTCCACCACACTTTGCAAGCATACAAGTACAGTACATAGAATTTCCAAAGGTACAAAATGTGTAAAGACGCAATTAATTCCAAGATAAATTCCAAGATCCAATTAGGCTAACTTTCCCAAGGTGAAATTCCAAACATTTCACTAACACATATCTTAATAGACAGTAGAACGCCTTTTATACTGAAATGCACTTTTTTTCTGCAAAAAAGAGGAAGTTGAATATCACAGTGCAATTAAACCTGATAACACATGTAGTAAGTATATCAGCTATTTTTTTCTTTTCAGCTTTCCCACTTTATGAAAGTCTACGTATTGAAGAAGTTACTTTTGTACTGAAACATAATGTTCCATTTATTGTTTAAACTTGACGTCAAGGTTTCAAATTTGAAAGGATTTGCATGAGGCAAAGCACATGAAAACCTACAAATGGTACAAAGGATGAAAGTCAGAGTTATACTGTATGTTTGTAGCTTTTCTTGCCTGAAATCCACCATGCAGTATATAGAGTTCATGTACATTTTTGTGACGTGGCCTTGCTAAATATCAATTACATTAATTGATAGCTCCAAAAGAAATGCTAATGCTGAGCATTTCCTTTTATTTTGAATAATAAATAAGTGCTTAATAAATCCTGGTCATATCCCTGTTGTAAAAGGAATACTTCATATAGTTCATATAATTTGCATGCCATTCATTTGTGTAATGTGACTTATTGTTATTTAATAAGCACTTCCTGATTGATGTTAAATACTAACCATTAAAATAAAAAATTTAGCCGTCACTCAAATGCCATATACACTCAATTCAGTCATTTTTGTAGAAGCAATTTTAAACAAAAGTGACAAAATATAAAACAGGGCCATGATTCTGGCTCTCCAAATGCTGTTCAAGGAACTGGATTATTTATTATTATTATTATTATTATTATTATTATTATTAATGTTGTTGTTTGGCTGCGCCCATCAAAGGCTCGCTTCATTGGACCATCCAATCTGCACACATCCTGGCACGGGTTTTATGCAGGATGCCTTTCCTGAAGCAACCCTCCCATTTTATCCAGGCTTGGGACTGGCACACCAGTGGCTGAGATATTATTATTATTATTATTATTATTTATTTGTATTATTATTATTATTATTATTCATGTTTTGTATTATGTGTTACATACTGTATTACAGTGTATACTGTGTTATGCATGATGCAGGGTACACCCTGGACAAAGTGCCAATACATTGCAGGGTTCACACACACACACACACACACACACACACACACACACACACACACACACACACACACACACACACACACACATACACTTGGGGTAATTTGGGAATGCCAATTAGCCTAATCTGCATGTCTTTGGGCTGTGGGAGGAAATCACAGGGGGAACATTTCAAACTTCATGCACACAGACCCAAGGTAGGAATCAGAGATGCAAGGCCATAGTGCCTAAATAATAATATAATAATAATAATAATAATAATACGTAAACAAATAGTTATTAAACAGCATAAAGGTAGAAGAAGCATTGAATGGTATTGGGGATGATTTATATTGCATTGTACAACGAAGATACTGTTTAATACAGTATGTAGCACACAAGAGTTTCAGGCCTGTATAGTTTATTGGCATAGTTGCAGAAAGGGGGAAAAATACTACCAGCAAGTTGAGCATTACATTAATATATTTAATTGAAGCGAGAAGAAGAAATGCCAAAAAAAATATTGCTTTGAAGTTATATTTGCAGTATTCTATTAGGCACCATGGTGGCATAGTGCTTAGTAGTGTGAACTTGCACATCCTGGTTCTAGGGTTCTGGTCTGGGCGTGTGGAGTTTGCATGTTTCCTTATGCTTGCATGCATGTCCTTCTGCTGTTCAAAGTAATGCAGATTATGCCAAATTGCCTGTGAGCGTGTGCATGCTTGCGCCTTGCGATGTACTGGCACCCTGTCCATAGTGTACCCTGCCTTGCACCTGAGTCCCTTGGATGTGCTACAGGTGCTGCAATCCTATACAGAATAATATGTGTAGCGAATGAATGAATAAACAACCAACAGTGTCCCAATATTATAGATCATTGCCAAGATGACTCAATGTTTTGACAACCAGAAATTCCTGCTGGGGTAGATTTCAACACCCTATCACTGATGACCATTGTGTGCACATCATTTTTTTTTTCAGTTTGAGCTTATTCTACAAGCAAGTATAGCAAAACAAAATGTACATAAATTAAAAAAAAATGTTTTGTCTGTACATTGGTCAGAACTCGATCTTTCAATGATATCTTTATTTCATACATTGGAGGATTGGACAAATTTCTGCCTGTATATATGTATGTCTGACCAGAGATTTTGTCACAGAATCACGCAGAAATGTCTCGAAAGAAATTTATTAATCTTTGCCAGTCCTTTGGCATTTGCCTAAAGTTAAATAAAATAAAAATGTTGAGTAGAAGGGACATTTATGAGCAGTTTCGTGCCAGATTATCTCATAGCAGCAATGGCCTTTTGGGATGAATATAGTGCTATTGCCCTTAAAGTGGGTGTGGCTATATGCATCACTCAACAGAGCCAATCAATGCGATAGTTTACTGTAAATACACAGAGTATTCAGAACACACAGAAACAACCAAAATGCCCCTACAAAGCACCCAAATCCTCATGGAACACAAACAAATGCGATACACAGCGTGGCTTACTCCAAAAATTAGGTATGTAACTTTTGAGAACTGAATCTTCCAAGATGTATGGACAGATCATTGTAGTGTATGTTTTTTCTTCCTGTGGTTCATATGTGCATAACGTGCTATTTAAAGCAGTCTACTTTTAATGTGACTGCTTTAACTATTAGATAAAACACATCCACAGTAGTCCGAGGTGAGGGCATGTGAAATAAACCTGAACTGACATTGTTAGGCGCTCAAATCAAAGTGTTGAGTACAAGTGATATTATGAACAGTTATGTGCCGGATGTAATAATCTGGTTTGATGCCCTTTCTGATGCAACCCGTTACATTTTATCCAGTCTTGGGACCGGCACTGCATCCAGTGGCAGGGGATTGGCCAGAAATTGAACCTGGGCCTTCCGCATGACACTGAACCCACCAATGACTAATAAACTAGCATTATAATAAACCTATATTATATTTAAATTTATTCTATTTTTTTTTCATAAAATCTTCCTTCCAACATGACAAATACACAAATGATCACTGACACAACACCTAATACTGAGTAGGTCCTTCTTTTGCCACAAAAACCATAATGAACTGTGTGTTCTGACACCTGTCCATTGGAAGCAGCCAATAGACAGATAGACAGACAGTTTTCATTCCTTGAATTACTTTTGGTATATCCTGACCTCTGTAGACCATGAACATCCTGCAAGAGCTGCGGTTTTGAAGTTGCTCTTACCCAGTTATCTAGCATCACAAGTTGACCCTTCTCACAGCAGTTACAGCTAAAATATCTCATTACATTAGTGGTTGAAAGTGGGTGGAATATTTTAGGCAGCAAGTGAATCTTTTTTGCTGAAGTTGATATGTCGGAAGCAGAAAAAGACAAGGTTCTTCGACAAGGATCTTGACAAGGGCCAATTTGTGATGGAATTTTAAGTTGCTCTGGACTGGGTCAGAGCTCTTGGGAGATGTTCCCAGTCTACAGTGGTCAGGACATACCAAAAGTGGTTGAAGGAAGGAGAACCAAGGAACTTGTGACAGAGTCATAGGTGGCCATGGCTCACTGATGCACATGGAGAACCAAGGCTGGCCCGTGTAGCCCAGAGATCCAATAGAAGTCATGCAGCTCAAGTTGAAGAAAAGGTTGTGATAGAAAGGTGTCAGAATATACAGTGCATCACTGTTATGGAGGCAAAATGTGTGGGGGCGTATTCAATATGAGGCAGGTGGTCATAATGTTATTGTTGACAGGCATTTATATGCAGTGTGAATATGTACTTTTGCAAACAGTGTCACCTGCAGGCTTTTAGAGCATGCATAAGTTTTACGGCATGCATAATCTTAAAAGCTTAAATGAAAAAAGGGTTGCTAACAATTTGGGGAGCCTATGCTTTGCTGTGACAGGCATGATTTTGACGCGCGCATGCACCGCCCCTTCTGACCTGTAGGGCATATGTGAGCTGAAAGTTGCCTCGAAAGAAAATGGCTCGTGTCTCTTTAAGAAGACGCTCGCGTCTCTCCTCCTGTTGCACCGAGAGGCTGGCCGGTGTTTTTCCACTCATGCCGATGTCTATTGGTCACCCATATTAAGAGACAAAGGTCGGAAAGAAAGGCTTATAAATAAAATTTTACCGCGACACATCCAATTCAGCGCCGCACGAGACACAAGAGATCAGGAACTTCTGAAAAGAGGAAATACAGCAAAGAGAAAAAACAAACAAATCTGATCAGGTAAGGCATTCTTATAAACTAAGATATATAAACTATACGCATAGTATAAAATAAGCGTATACGTACACTTCATTTATGTAGGCACATAACCTATACACATATTATACATATTTAGTTACTCATGAAGTGCCTGCATATACTTGCCCATGTTTTTTCTACTTTTTTCCCCAGATGTATTTTGTTATATTAAAAGCAGAGTGTTTTTCTAATCACAGAGCATCTTTTGGTAATTTTTTTTACGCAGTGTATATTTTATTAAACCATGCACATTATTAAGATTAAGCTGTCATTTTAGCCAGATGATGATGATGATGAGCTAAGAGGATGCGCGCTCATGTTGCTGTAACTGTTGCTCGCGCGCTCCTTGTTACTGTCAGTACCGGATTTACTTGATTCGGGCTCACGCTGTTTTCACTCACTTGCAGTTGACTGCGAGCGGAAGATGTGTGTGTGTGTGTGTGTGTGTGAGAGAGAGAGAGAGAGAGAGAGCGATAGATGGGTCCCGCGCTTCCTGATTTTGGGGCAAACAAAGTCCTGTTGCTGTGCATAACTTCCATCCTGTCCCCTCCGTTTGTGTGTGTGCGCGCGCACTCTGTTACGCCTATCTTGATCACACAAACCATCACTGGATTTATCACGTGCGTCTGTAAGGTATGACGCATAGAACTTTTGTCGAAGCTCTGCAAAACAAACAAACAAAATAAAAAATACACACCTTTTTCTGTTCTTGTTTGCTCTTTCGACCTCAGTTTCAGAATTCATTTTTAACACTGTACTGATGTACAATTATTTTGCACTGTATATCTACCCTTCCATACAAGGTGCATACTTGCCCTAAGTGTTCAGACTTGCACAACTAAAAGTTACACTAATACAACTTATACATTGCGCACTACGCAAGTGCACGCTGACGCGTTAATCCAGATGTCAGTCGCATCCCCCGTGCATAACGATGGGGTGGTAAATAGCTTATTGTTTTTGACTTTACCTCTGTAAGCCTGACATTTCTACATAATTACTTCTGCATTCTGATGTCACCAGGACAACTAATTAGCGAACAGAAAAAAAAATTAAAACCACGAAGGACTAATGATATTAAAAGTGAAATTAATTAAGAATAATAAGGTGTGGCATAAATTGGCATGACTGGCGAATTTCCAATAAAGACAAAAGGCCAACTGTTAGAGGTTGTGGTTGTGTCATGTGGTTGCACACAATGTGCTTGGAAAAAAATAAATAAAAAAATAACCCTTGGTGACTTCAGGAATTTAAAAGAATAAATATTCCTGTCTTTTTTTTTTTTTTTATCATCACAAATCTGTTTACATCGTACAGCACAGTCGCCTAAGAGTAGGGCACATCACTGGCAACAAGCCCTCTCCTCCTCCTGCAACCAAACACTGTTTTTCTCTTTCGTTTCATTTTGCCATGAATGAGTCAAACCTCAAAGTCTTTAGCTGCCCAGCTCCACTCCCCCATCGCCAGAACTCCCTCCTTTTTCTGGCCCCAAAACAATTTAAAGGTTGCACCTCAGTCCAAGAAGGTGGCAAGAACCCCTAAATCTTGCACTGGTATGCTTTCGGGTTCATTCTCTTACTGGAAGCAGTGCTCACTGAACATCTAAGTCAAGCTGGACGGTCTACCTGCTTCCGATTCGATGTCTTCACTAGAGGATGGGGTAAACTACGACAGGTAATCTCTGAACTAGAACCAATTCTTGTCTTCTTTTGACTCGTCCATCCATTGTTTTGTTGGTGTTTGGCAAGTTCTGGAGGAATACAAAAGCAAAATACGTCTTAAACCAATGACTACAAGGCATAGAGATACAGTTTTATTTTGACATTTAATGACAAGCTTATTTTAGCCTGCATACATTTAGTTTTTTTGCTGCATCTTAATCAAGATTGACATCCAAAAAAGATGAAGTAATCCACGCAGGATTTTAGTGATAATTGACAGAAATGTGGTACAGCTGATACTGTAAAGTGTATCATTTCTTTTAAAAAGATCTAATCATTCACTGTCATTCTGACAGGGACAATAAATGAAAAAAGTTCATGGGTAATACACTAACTTATTAGTGGCTGCGATCCAAGGTTTCTTTTTTTTTTTTTTACAAGACACCCAAGGTTATTATTAGGGGAAAAAAAATAGAATTAACCTTGCCAGAGGGATAATTTATGTCTTTGCATCATCTTTATTTGTTAATTGCACCAAATAAAGCATTTTTCTAACCTAAAGACACCCTTTTTTTTTTTTTTTAAATACATGTCACACTTTCGAGCATTTACAGAACTTCCTCTATGGTACACAATTCACTACATTGGTCTGCACTAAGCTACAGTAAAGCTATCTGCCTTTTTTTTTGGATTTTGTTTAAACAAATTGTTTAATCGTGAATGTAATACAAGCACGAAAGAAAGACTGAATTAGAGCATCCTTATCGTGATGCCATGGCAGTGTCTTGTGTATCTAGGAGACTTGGTTAATGGGTGAAATTGGTCCATTTCCAGCCTTTACTATGTTTACATTATCATTAGCATCCGATTTGATGGCGTAAACTAGAGAGGGATAGCGGAAGTTGGGCAAAGACCACTGGAGTTTACCCAAGGGCATTAACCAGATCTGTTGCCTCCTGCTCTTATCAACTGCGATTCAGATTTGCTTGAATCCAACCTCGGATATTTCAAGTGTCCTGTTGTTAAACTGGAATCGTGACAGTCGAGCTTTAGAAACATGTTAAGTGCTGTCCAGGGGGGGAAAAAAGAGTTGTGATAGAGGGGAGGAAAGAGTTTAATGTGATTACCCCGAGGAAATGTGCATGGGTTTAAAATAGTGGTTATGTAACAAACCTCACATGGACGACAGACGTGATGTCGCCTCTGTAGCCAGGGCCGTTGCATAGCACTTGCCTTTTAGTTATGTGATCCTCAGACAGAAGCAGGCAATGAGGCAGAGCAGAGAGGAAACTGTGACTTGACATTTTTTTGGTTGATTTACTGAGCTATAACTTTTAGCGAAGCAAATCGCTTCTAATTAGGAGCTCCCTGGAGCTTTGTGGTAGAGGAACAGGCTCTGTTTCTCACATTAAACTGAAGAGGGAGCACTGCAGCTGCTTCACAGAAATCTAAGCTGTCCTATCAAATAACATTTCATGACTTAATCTTGCCTGATATCAGCAAAAATATGATTTCTTTTTTCAGAAGGCTTGGCTATTTTTCGCTTTTCAACAGAATTTAGACCCCCCCCCATTTTTTTTATAATTATTTAACATGGAACGAAAATTGACCTCTGCCATACAAAGGAACTTTTTGTCATCGTGCCACATCCAAAAGTTTTGCCCCTTGCCAATATTTTGTTGCAGTCCAGCTTGAGGATCAGATTCATTTTAACTAGTCTAAAGAGGCCACACACAGTATATTAAGGCTAAAAACCCACTCAAATATGTTATTTTATACTATGATCACATCACTACAAATGAATTATTTTGAATTAAATGTTCTGTATATTAAGTCTTCAAGGACTTTGGATTCCTCTTCTTTATTATACGGACTGCTTTAGATCTCAAAGCTGAAGCGTTAATGGAAAATCTTTTTTTTTTTTAAAAGCTGTGGGATGACAACAGAAGATTTAAATAGCCAGCAAAGAAATGAACCATAGGTGAGGATTGCTGGCCCTGGTCCGTCCCCTCACTTCTGTTCAGCGCTCGGGTTACAGAGAAAGCCAAGGACACATACGACTCTAAATCCTTTGAGGAGTGGAAATTTACCCGTCCGAGTCTGTGTCATCCTGTACTCTAAAGCTGAACTCAATCTGCTGATAGTATTTAATTGTCTTAGTGAGGGGGGGTGGGGGGGTGTTGAGCTGTCGATCAGGGCTTACCCTTAGATGCACGCGCATTTAGATTGCGGCAGCCAGAGCATGGTGACAGTACGCACCATTCCAACGCAGGCATGAAGGAGATGTAAGTGCATTGGACGGCAATTGAACGGTTTATTATTTATTACTCTATGAGATACTCTTTCTGTAATTGTGTAATACTGTAACCGGTAGACTGATAACAGGACCATATTTTTATGAACCTCTTTACAGTTTGGACACAAGTGCGTAATGATTTCACTCATACTGTCTGTATTGTGAAAAGTTTTTTTTTTGCTAAAAGCTGGATGGACTCTAAAATGTGCAAGTCTCATCTGGAAATATGTGGTATACAGATAAAAAATTGTGTACAGTAGAATCATTGTACCTTCAGATGATTGTTGTCCTCCTAATCTGCAGGGGGATTATTTAGCGTTTTTTAAAGCTGTATTTAGTAATGTCAGCGCAGTGTTTTTTATCTCGGCGGTGGACTTTTCTCATGTGGGTTTAAACTTTTACAGATACACAAACCGTATCGTTGTTCTGAAGACTGACTAATACATCAAGCACACTGGACATTGTGGTAACTACAGTAGCAGTCACCATTCGTCCTGTCCCTTAAAAGGACATAATGTAGAAAAAGTGTAGCTTACTGTAGACTATTTTTATATGTGTTCCCAAGGGGTGGGGGTGGGGGTGTTGGGGGAAGGAGACCGTTTCCAAACACTGTTTAAACGAGCAAACTTTCAATGGGATTGTAGTTTGTTCTTTCCGTGCCAAGTTAAAAAGGGCTAGTCTAAAGGGTGCCAGAGCATTTCTGACATCTTTATCTGTATCCCTGGGATTGGATCTGCGCTTCTCCATGGCACTTTTGGCCAGTGCTTTGAAACCGTACACCCTGAGCCAGTAATAACAATTCCCTCTTTCAAAAGTGTCTTGACACATATGTGCTGTGTTAATTAAAGAGACAGAGCACTCCAACCACTTGTTGCAAATTCTCAGCTTAGTGCCCCTCCCCCCTCCGTGTTGTGTCATGGCACTTAGACAAAAGTCACTTTGACTTCATTCTTTCAACTTGTGTTGTCTTTTTAAGGTTCGTCATGCATGCACATATAAAACACATGATGACTGTGTGTAATTCTCACTAGGTCAACCAAGCCTAAAGTGTAACATTTTCGGGCATTATTTTGTTCTTGTTTGTCCACAGCATGGCACAAAAAGAGAAGCTTCAATGTCTGAAGGATTTCCATAAGGACACCCTGAAACCATCCCCAGGGAAAAGCCCTGGCACCCGACCTGAGGATGAAGCTGAGGGCAAACATCCACAGCGGGAGAAGTGGGCAAGCAAGCTTGACTTTCTTCTGTCAGTGGCTGGAGGATTTGTTGGTTTAGGAAACGTCTGGCGTTTCCCATACCTCTGCTATAAGAATGGTGGAGGTAAGTAAAGGTTTCATATATGTTACAACCGCTACATCTTGAAATGGTTCAGGACTAGACAGACCTGCTTGAACGAAATATGTAACCCCCCAAAAAAGCACATGAGTAGCCAGAATTCAAGCTCAGCATCGAAGCATTTCAAATTTGAGAAATAGCTTTGCTGATTTGCTCGTCTTCAGAAACGTCACAAGTGCCTCCAGCAGCGTTCAGAGCATCACAAGGCCATATTTGGAGATATACACAAGCTGTGGTTACATGGGCCGGAAATGCACAGAAAGAGAATAGGTTTCAGTTTGACACTTTCAAATGTTGTATTTAAGGTTTAATGATGTAATTAAACAAGTTCTCCAATTTCTTCACGCCTACTGTAGGTGCATTTCTCATCCCATATTTCATTTTCCTGTTCGGTGGAGGCCTACCTGTGTTTTTCCTGGAGGTGGCTCTCGGCCAGTTTACCTCTCAGGGAGGAATCACTTGTTGGGAAAAAATCTGCCCCATCTTTACTGGTGAGTATCAAACCAATATCCAAATAATAATGTCCTGCACATGTTGCTTTGAAACAAACAAGCTTAGGGGAAGTGGGAAATGGCCTAGCACAACAGATGTTATTATTTGCTTACAATTAGACAATAATGGAAAACCCACTTCAGGAAGGAAATCCCCCTGTTCCCCCTATGAAACCAAGGCATGGGAAAGAAAGGAAGAACTTCATCTCCCATAGCCACTGATTTTTGAACACAAAGCACAAATACAGTATGATTATCCTGATCTAATATTTCAAAGGATCATTTCCGAAACACTTAAAAGTCCACTAGGAATTTTTCGATGATCAGGTCTGCTGTGGAAAAATTTGAAATGTTGTTTCCTGAAGTCTGAAACCGAGCTCTCTGCATTTGTAAACGTTTTTAACAGAAGCTCAGATGAACATGTTGAAAGGTTCCTACCGACACACACAATTCCAGCCAGACCTTGAGAGCATGCAGCATATACAGAGCGTACTAATTTCAGTGTTGCCATGGCAGCACAGTGGCAAAACATGAAAGTGATGACTAGAAATGAGTTCAAGCCTATGACGGAAAATCATTATAACCAGGAAAGATAAGCGCTGAAGAAAATAAATAAATAAAAGTAACTGTTTTTGT
Organism: Clarias platycephalus; assembly: GCA_030068275.1. Classification (NCBI taxonomy): domain Eukaryota; kingdom Metazoa; phylum Chordata; class Actinopteri; order Siluriformes; family Clariidae; genus Clarias; species Clarias platycephalus. The sequence continues at coordinate 9,373,299 of JAQQZT010000016.1, read as the reverse complement.
TTCTTATCATGTCCCTTCTCGGTGGGGCAAAGATTTCCTAATGTGTTGATGTTATCCAGCTGTTAACACTGGCTACTTTGCGTGCCACCCAGAAGAGTTACAGTAATTCTTTTTTTTTTTTTTTTGTAGCAGAGGCCATCTTTCATAACACTGTTTTATTTACACAGTGATATTCCATATGCTTGGTAAGTCAATACAGCAGGCAGCACTGCAAGTCATGAATATTTATGGAAAGTTCATGCTTCAACAAATGGGGAAACACGACGTGACATACAATATACAATTTAACGTTCGACGTTTGACATTATCCCCAACAAATACGCAGCTTTAACAGAGCAACAGCTTTGTACCAATGTGTACAGCTTTCCTGCCAGCTAAAAACGAACCAAAACAGTGCTCGCTGTGTAAGCGCAGGGCAATTCAAACAGTTCCTCATTCACATGCTTGCTCCTCATTAACATGGGTACTTTGTACAATGCTGGTTATTGTGGTTCATTGAAGCAAAACTTTTCAAGTAATGCCTACATCCAGAATGTAAATCTGTCGCAGAAAAGGTTTACAGAGGTTTGGTTAGTAATTACACTTTGTAACTCTTGATAAAGTAGATAACCGTAATTAATGATTAGTGAAGTTAAAAAATCCGTATAAGCAACACTAGCAGTACTATATTTGATTTTGCTGCATGTGTCATACAGTAGTGGTTTGTTTCCCGGGTTGGCAATGGCCTTTTCCTTAGAAGTGGCCCTTTTCCAGTTCACCTCAGAGAGAGAAATCACTTGATGAAAAACTCTGCCTTATTTGAATGACAAAAACTGTGTTTGTTTCTCAGCAAAAGAGGAAAAAAAAAAAAAAAAGAATACTTCTTTTTTTGTTCTTCTAAGAACATTCCCCTCAGGCCACCATCCCATTCGCTGTTGATATTTCTCTGGTAACTGTTTATGTTTCCACTATTCTCATGCAGGTATCGGCTATGCTTCCATTGTGATCGTTTCCCTCCTGAACATCTACTACATTGTGATTTTGGCTTGGGGCTTGTACTACCTGTTCCAGTCCTTCCGTCCTGAACTTCCCTGGGCCAGCTGCAATAATGTGTGGAACACAGAAAACTGTATAGAAGACACACTCCGTAAGAACATGAGCCAGTGGGGGCCTGAAAACTCTACCAACTTAACGTCACCAGTCACTGAGTTCTGGGAGTAAGTCTTTAAAATGTTGCTAACTTGGCTGTTCCATTTCTTCTTCTGCTCTATTTAAGTCCTGCACATGAGAAAGAGTTGCAGAGATCTTCTATACTGTACATAGCAGGTGTCCTCAAAAACCTTGAGCAGGAATACATTTACAACCTGGCCCATCCTTTCTGTGACATGCCAGTTCACATACATAAACTAATGTGGGGACTGGGTATCTGGAGCCATGAACTAACCTTGTCTAATCTACTGTTTGTCCCTGGTTGTCCATTCAGTCCGTTCAATCATGTCTTCCTCTGTCATGCATGTTTGACCTACCACTCAGTAAATATCTGTTTTTTCCAGTATCTTCTTGTTGTTCTTGAAGTGGCTCATTATTATCTCATGTCCATTACAGACACAACGTCCTCAGTATCTCTGACGGCATCGAGAGCATGGGAGTTGTTAAATGGGACCTGGCTCTGTGTCTCCTTACTATGTGGATCATCTGTTTCTTCTGCATATGGAAAGGTGTGAAGTCCACAGGAAAGGTGAGTTTATGTTCAGCAGAGGTTTAGATGGTACAGTATTCAGTTAACTACTAGTCGAAAAAGTATTTCTTATTAAAGGGTACACGGTACGTGATAGAGTTTCTGGCCGTCAATTCTTAGGGTAAAGTTTTGGCCTTGGTGTCATACAGCAACTACACTGCTTCAGACCGTAAAGCCCTTTAGAGGGTCATCATCAGAGATTGATTTTAACAAATATACTACTTCACTCACTTTCTGTCTATATTGCACTGCTTCATCCACTATGCATCTTTGTACTATCCATCATTTATATTTATCATTGCACTAATGTATATTCCACCCATACCTTTTCTGACCATCATATGTGTACATATCTATATCATGTTATTTGAGCATGTTATCCTCTTGATGTGTATGTCTTATTCACTGCACAAAGTTTGCCAGTTATACAGTGTGTATATATACACACACACACACACACGCACACGCACACACACACACACACACACGCACACAGTCGGTCATAAGGATTTACATACACACACACATATATATATATATATATATATATATACTTATGACATTCTGTACATTAATCACTCTCCCTTGTACATACAGTATGGACCCATACCACATTGCTATTTATTGTAAATAGGCCACTAATGACCTTCTGATTAGATGCTAACTGCATTTCATTGTCTCGGCACATGTACTTTGCACAATGACAATAAAGTTTAATCTAATCTAAAGCACCTCATCACAAACAACTTTCCTCCAGTGGTTCTCATCATATATAATGTGTGTGTGTGTGTATATATATATATATATATATATATATATATATATATATACATACACACAGTCTATATACGCTATATATGTCAAGAATGCTGCATTTTCTGGTTATCCTATTTATAATTTATGGTGAGTGTGAGTGAAATGCACCCCACCAATCCTGCTAATAAGTCCTCACAGTATGCTAAAAAGAATTCACTTAAAAGACCCTGCATTGTGGATATTGTCTATTCATGGGTTAATCACTAGTAAAAATAAAATTGTGCTGGTATGTTATCAAAGGTTGACCTGAAATATGCAGGTCTTGCAACTTTTAGTTCCAGGCTTTGTCCTGTCACTTGAATGAGTTTATATTTAATCTACATTCACGTATCCTTTTTTGTTTAGGTTGTGTACATCACAGCAACTTTCCCATTCGTCATGCTGGCTATCCTCCTCATTCGAGGTGTCACACTTCCTGGTGCAGCCGAAGGCATCAAATTCTATCTGTATCCAAACGTCACCCGTCTGCAGGATCCTGAGGTAGAAACTCATGCCCTTGTGGGGCAATGTATCACATTGAAGGGCTAGGGAACTGAATTAATAATTACATGTGTCAAGGTACAACTCATACGTCATGCAGTCAGGTCTTGTAAGCATTGGGTGCATTTGGGTCCAAACCAAGCATATAACCTCTAATACCAGTAATGAAAATGAACTAGTGTCTTATTTTCTTACATGTATTAACAGATCTTCTTTTTTCTGTGTAGGTTTGGATTGATGCAGGGACACAGATTTTCTTTTCCTATGCCATTTGTCTGGGAGCAATGACTTCACTGGGGAGCTACAACAAGTACAAATACAACTGCTACAGGTGAGCTTCGTTCGCCACTGGGTAGAGGCCGTGAGATTAGTCCAGTCACAGGCAAAAAAGTGGGGACTTAGGTTCCTTTTGTGTAAATTAACAAGCTCCATGACATATGTGTGACATAGGGACTGTTTGCTGCTGGGAGGCCTGAACAGCGCTACCAGTTTTGTGTCTGGCTTCGCAATATTTTCCATCCTGGGCTTCATGGCACAAGAGCAAGGGGTGGACATTGCCGATGTGGCAGAGTCAGGTACGAGGGTAAAAGTAGCAGTGATGGTGGGCACTGCTACTTCAAATGAAAAAAAAAATAGACAAAAATGAATCAATCGTTTTAAAAACAACGACGACAATTTCGGAGTCACCAATACTAAAATCAAATTAATTAATAAGCAAGCTGAAGATGTAGTTGTTAATGGAATATATCACCTGGGAGCGATTCTCACTCTGGTTGGATTCGTCAAACAAACTATGGAAATATATTGAGAGGATGTGCATGGAGACCCTGGGAAAGCTGAGCCCTTGATTGGATCTTGTCCAGTCCACTAACGATGAAGAGTCTACAGTTAGTCTGAAACAGCTCTGTTAGAACTCTTCAAGCCTGTTTCTGCAAATATTAAGGGGGGAAAATTACCAAGAAAAATCTTGTGCCAAGCTCACAGAACAAATAATAAATTTATGGTTCCAGGATTTCTTGGAATGCTGGCCTGTTTTGTTACATGCATTTTGCTTTGATTTTTTCCAACAGCTATTTATGATGTTTGGCTGCTGTTCTGAGCACATTGTATTTGTTCTTTTTTCTCCATCCTGTAGACAATACTGGACAATTGTTCAGATCTTCAATTATCAAACTCTTCATTCCACATGCTCTCTCCATTCAGGTTTAGAGTTCTTTGATTTGCTCTTCTGGTTCACCTTTCAGTGCTAGACTAATGAGGTGAAGTTATTTGACGGATCGATTGAGTCAGTGGCTCCCTTTTTCGATGTTTAGTTCCTCTGCATTGCTGTTTCTTGCCTTTAAGGGGATCATGGCATGCTCAGCTTAGCTTGACATTGTGTGAAAAGAATAAATCTTTATGACTGTGTTTATGCATAATATTTTATTTGAAATGATGTGGACTGCTCTGCCGAAGGCTATGTTTAATGTCATAGTTAGCCGCAGGACTCTTAAAAAAGAGTTGAGGTATATTACTGTATTGGATAGATCACTTAACGACACGTCATGAAAGGTAAGCTAAGTACATGGCTTCTTTTAGAAGATTTCCTTTTGGCTGTGGCCAGGGTCTTGCTTGCTTTAAAATGCTGAAACGTGGCCCCTTGAGGAAGAATCATTCTGTACTTCATCATATAATACAGTATGCTTACCTGGTTTCTTGACATACAATACATTTGCACATAAAATTTGCAGCTAAAATGTGCTGTTGTATGTGTTAACTGTCTGCTAGATTATTTTTGTAATGCCTGGTTAGCTAAGATTACCTGCAATAGGCCTTGGCAGGAGACAGTTGAAGGCTGCTCCTCTCTATTGTTGTTGTTGTTGTTGTTGCTATTACTATCTAAGCAGCAGTACATACAGTAAGGGCAATGTACAGTATTATTCCTCTATGGAAGTCAGTGAAGGAATTTGTTGGAAAGTTTCTTGTCTGGTATGATGCTAAGTAAAAAGACAAGTCGAATGAAAATATTTGCCGCATTAGTGGGTGTAATTTGCCTGCTACAATTGCTTCGATGCCCAGAGTCTATACGCGCGGTTTTTGTTTATTTTTCCCATTTGATCTATGCCGGTGTGCGCTATGCAGCGGCATGGATCAAAAAAAGGCATATGATTAGCATTTCTAACTATACTCTCCTCCACTTCCCCTCCCCTTCTCTGTTCTTTACCCTTCTAGGTCCTGGCTTGGCCTTCATTGCTTACCCTAAAGCTGTGACGATGATGCCACTGCCTACATTCTGGGCCATTCTCTTCTTCATCATGCTTCTGCTACTAGGTCTCGACAGTCAGGTCAGTGTCTCATGATTTCCTATTATACTGCACAACTACCATACTTGAGTGTCAGTTAAACTCTCAGGCAGTTTAATGCTAGTTGAAAATGCCTTTAAACACGTATCTGCCGTGGTATTTGCACTTCATTTGTACTTTCACTTTCTCTTTCACAGTCTCTTTTTGATGCGGTACATTTATGCGGTACATGTAGTGTATGGGGGTGTACTGTATACATTACATGTGACACACCTCACATGCTTGATTCATAAAATTACTTTAATCGGATTGCTCGCGCTTTTAGCCATTCAAACACAACCCCAATTCCCAGTTTCACAAAAAACACCAAGAATATATAATGCTGGGATTTTATACTTAATAGTAATAAGATAGTACATTGACCATGCTGCCAATTTCGCACATGCCATAATTGTTCTGCATTCTGTTGATTTTGTGCATTACTTCCCACACTGTTCGGCATAACCAAATTAACAAATTAACCCTCGTATACAAGAGGAAGCATCATGTTGACCCTTGCATGAGTCAAGGGTTCTATCACATTTCACTGTCCAATTGAAATTGTATACAGTGCTAAGTCAGTGTGCTTACTGATCCAGGGTACTGAGTTCTTGCCTGCTGGCCCAGTTAAACTGAATATGACTTTTGAAATGTAATTAATATAGCTTCTCCACAACTCATCAAGAAAAGTTATCCATCTGCAGTATAGAAATTATAATCAGCAAAGTAGATATTTTTGATGGCTTGCCGATTTCACTCTCCACAATTTTTCATCAAAATACCTCCTTCTAACATTTTAACTTTTAAAATCCCTTTGCTTAAAGATAATTAATTATTATAATTTTTTTATTAAATCCTCTGACATCATTATTTTGTTTTACTCTCACAGTTTGTTGAGGTGGAAGGACAGATCACTTCGCTGGTGGATTTGTATCCATCCTTCCTACGGAAGGGTTACCGTCGAGAAATCTTCATAGCTATAATATGCTTTGTGAGCTACCTGCTGGGACTTACCATGGTCTCTGAGGTGAGTCAGAAAAAAAAAGGTATAATAATGATTACTTGTAATACTAATAAAGTGGTCAAATTATTTGACAATGCTATTGAATGCTCAAATCTTATAGGTCTGACAGCGTTGATTAATTTTCTACAAGGGCCGGTTAAGTCAAACTGGGACTTTTGTTTCTGCTGAATGATAGAACACAATTATGAGAGTAAAACTACCATTATTTCTTTATATAATCCCCCGCAACTTATCACAGCGTTTCACTAGTGCTTGGATACCATCAATAGATAGCCATAATCGGACTGCCTGCTTCATGTCTGAAACGCTGAGCTCCCAGGAACTCCTTTAATGGCCCAAACATGTGGACATGGCCTGGCGCAAGGTCAGGCCTGTACTGGGGATGTGGCAGTGACTCCCAGCCAAATGTTACCACTGTTATGTGCAAGTGGTGTTTGTGAATTATTGTGGGTACAGTTCCAATGGACTCTTCCACAAGTTGGCGACACGTTCCTTTGTCGATTTTTAAAAAATCGTACACTCTACTTGCCGAATGCCTATGGGATTGATTGCAGTGTGCTCTAAGCAACCTCAGCCTGGGATTGTCCTTTCGTTAAGATGGATTTCGTTAAGAAAGTTGCACCATTCAAAAGTTTCGATCAGTTTTGCACCATTCAGGAGAAATTGCATCACAAGTCCCGGTTTGACCTTGATTGTCCCTTGATCTAAAGCACAGCGGCTTTGACTGTAGTTCCAGCTGCAGGATTAATATTACCATGCTTGTTGTAATACACCTATATACTTACTTTATTAGTAAAAGCTTATACAGGGCTCCACATAGTGCAGTAGATAATTATTAACATAAATGTTAACTTATCTCTATAATTAATAATTTGTGGGTCTTTTTATGCTTTTTTTATACAGTATATATATTTTTATCTCATATCTAAGCCACCTTAATTTTGTTCTTTACCTCCATTTTGATTATCCTCACAGTGGCCTGGTTTTGCTCAGTCACAGTGTATCTTAAATAAATGTTGTAAACTTGTGAATTGAAACTTGTCTCCAACAACGTTGCACAGTCTAGAGCCTGTACATGGACTTTAATGACCCTGTCTTTCTTCTTCCTCTTTTTTGTTCAGGGTGGCATGTATGTGTTTCAACTCTTTGACTACTATGCAGCCAGTGGTGTGTGCCTTTTGTGGGTTGCATTCTTTGAATGCATTGCAGTAGCCTGGATTTATGGTAGGTTCAAAAAGTGATATTTGACACATTGTACTGTAGATAGTATAGTAAGGAAACTGAAATTAAATCTAACATTACAGCATACAGTATATGCTATGTAGTAAATCTCACATGCATACTTTACCTATAAAAGCACGGCAAAAATCACATTTTGTATGTCAACAAAAGCAGTCAAATTGGCAGCCTTTATATTTGAATTGCAAATCACATGGCAAATTCCATATACAAAAACTGACTCCATGGATAGGCTAGTTACAAAAAAACTCAGAAATATACTCACCAGCCACCAGTCATTAGTTACACCTTGCTAGTAATGGGTTTTACCCCTTTTTCCTTCGGAACTGCCTTAAATGTTCATGGCATAGATTCAACACTCCTTAGAGATGTAGGTCCTTATTGACATGATAGCATCAAGCAGTTGCTACAGATTTGTCAGCTACACATCCATGCCAGGTATCTTTTATTCCACCACATCCCAAAGGGGCTCTATGGGATTGAGATCTGGTGACTGTGGAGGCCATTTAAGTACAGTGAACTCGTTGACATGTAGGATACAGATGGAGATGATTTTAGCTTTTGGCATGGTTCTTAGTCTGAGAAACGTTTAAATCTCAAAAACCAAACAGAACTCAAGAATAAAGGTCGCCTGGGCGCTGGGCTCGTGGAAAAAACACTCGAGCAAATCTGTACTGTAGCTAGCGTGCTAACTTCCCGCTAGCGATGTTTGTCGTTTTAAAAGGCGTTTCCTAGTTAAATTACTTAAGTTATATAAAACAGTTTTCGTTAAATATCAAGAATCGTATGGAAAGTTTTCTGATTCTTTTTACTTCTATCTTTCTTCTGGTCATTGGTTACCGTTACAAAGGAATCGCGTTTTCTTTCTTTCAATTGTTCTGAGCCCATGCGAACAGTTTTCTGTTCTTAGCTGACAGGAGTGAAAAATCGCTTTGGTCTTCTGCTTCTCTTGCCCACTTGCTTCAAGATTCAACGTGTTGTGCATTCAGAGATGCTCTTCGATATTCCTCGGTTTTAAAAATATGTTATTAGAGTTACTGTTGCCTTTTTATCAGTCCGAACCACTCTGACCATTCACCCCTTACGTCTGACATCAACATGGCCTTTACGCCCAGAGATTTGCCAGTCACTGGATATTTTTTCTTTTCAGACCATTCTCTATAAACCCTGGAGATGGTTGTGCGTGAAAATCTTTGTAGATCAGCAGTTTTCAAAAATACTCAGACCAGCCTGCCTGTTACCAACAACCATGTCATGCTGTCATTCACCAGTGCTGGATTACAGACCAGGCTAGCAGAGCCAGTGCCCCAGGGTCTCAGACTGCCAGGGGCCTTGGAAAGAGTCAGGCCACATCCAATTTTGAGGCTCCTGAAGATCAGAGGATCCTAGGCAAGACCCAAGATTTTTTGAGTTACTGTATAGGGTCTTGTCTGTGACTTTTACAGATGTCTGAAGCAACCGTCTTATGCCCTGGCACCTTTTTTTATGCTTTCCAAGGGCCTTAAAACTCCAGGCGTTTCAACTTTCCAAACGCTATGGGGAATAAACTCCAAGGGCCCCAGGCAGCCTGATGGCTTTGAAAATCCTCCAGCCACATCTGGGGGTTACTAACATTTTGAGGTTTTATGAGGCTCATGAATGTTTGATGCTGTCAGGCATAATGTCAGAGGGCCTCAGAAAGCTTTAGCCAATGCCCGGACACCATCTCTGGGCCCCTGGTAGTCTGAAACTCCAGCGCGTGATCACCTTAGAGTGGTCTGCAGTACTACAGTCAGTGTTGTCTTTTATTGAAATGACCCATGAAATACTTAGAAAAACCCCATTGTCACTGATGAACAATCAACTTTGACAAAGACAAGAAAAAGGGCCCTCTAGACTAGACTGTGTATAACCGTATAGTAAAAAGTCGTTAAGAGTTGGCGAGCCTCCTGGCTTGAAATGTCGTAGAGCCTTCCAGGACCATAATTTCACCTCTGCGTTCAAAGTTAAATAAATCACCTTTCTTCCCTATTCTGTTGGTCATTTTGAACTTCAGCAGATCATATTGACTGTGTCTACTTGCCTAATACATAAATGTTCTTCCATGTGATTGGCTGATTAGAAATTTGCATTAACAAACAGTTAACAGGTGTAGCTAAGAAAGTGGCGGGTGAGTCATAAGAACAATTTATTTAAGATAGTAAGCTGCTGAGCTATATCTTTATAATTATATAATTATATTAATTCCAGTATTACACAATTAGCTTATTGGCAGTCAGTAATACAGAAGCTAAATTGCTAAGGATCAATCTTATGGACTTTTATGTCATATGAATAAACAGACTCTTTACTTCCTGTTAGGTGCTGATAATTTCTATGATGCAATTGAGGACATGATTGGATACAGACCAAATCCGTGGATGAAGTGGTGCTGGACTGCAATCACCCCTGTTCTTTGTGTGGTGGGTTTTTTTTCCCCTTGCTTTTGAAGATATTGTACCCAGACTAGAACAAGACAAGATAATTCAGTTAGCCAATTATGTTTCATCAATGCAGTGCATAAAATCAGGTCAATTTGCTGTTTTAGCCCATTCATCTTATGCTCTGTTGGATGTTTTGAAATGCTTTTCTGCTTATTAATTTTAAAGATGCACTGTAGCTGTCAGTAATGAACATTTATTTTAGTTTATTTTCCATTTGCTCTTATCAACGAGGTGTTTTTGCCCACAGAACTGCTGTTTTGCAGTCTTACCATTTACCATACTGTGTAAACACCATAGACAGCAGCACCAAGTTGCCACTGTTGGGCCCTTGAGTAAAGCCATTCCCTTCAACTGCTCAGATATATAATGAGACAAAATTGAATTCCCCCTAGATAAGGGCATCTGCCAAATGCCATAAATGTACATTTTAAATAGAAATGAAAGACATTGGTGTCTCAAAAGGTTATGACTTTGGCTTACTCATTGAGAATTGAAGTCCTAGCATGCCCATGCTGCCCTTGTTGAGCCTTTATGCCTTAACCCTATCTGCCCCAGGGGTACTGTAACATGGTTGACCCTTGCTCTCTTACCCCAGCTTCCTAACTAGAATATGCAGAAAAAAATAATTTTACTGTGCTGTAAGTTGCATATGACAGATGAGTGAATCTTAATTTGATTCTAATCTAAATATGAAATGGGAGAACCATTTTCATTCAATTCAGCTTGCCTGGTACTAACAACAATGCTGTAGTTTTATACATTTAATTTTTGATGTTAAAACATTAACTGAAGCACTTGACTTGTATCTGTGATTTAATGCTTGCTTAGTCACATGATTGGCTAATTAAATAAATGCGATATAAATGTATATAGTATTTACTTATATTTTAATAGTTCCTATGGTATTCTGTTTTAAGGCATTAACTGATTATTCAGTGCTCTTTCTGCTGCTCATGCCACTAAATAACATGAATAAATAAATAAAATTTAGATAAAGAATCCATTTAGCTAACAAGATGAATAATATTTTAATGCAATCAGCTTAATGAACTGGGTTTTGAATTTATTTTCCTGTCTTGTTTTTTTTTTTTTTTTTCCTCCAGGGATGTTTCATTTTCTCTTTGGTCAAATACAAGCCTCTGACGTACAACAAAATCTATGAGTATCCGGATTGGGCCATTGGTGTGGGTTGGACCCTCGCCCTGCTCTCCATGATTTGCATACCTATGGTAGTCGTGATCAAGATCATCCAGTCTGAAGGTCCTCTTATTGAGGTTAGTACGTCTCTGTAATGTTAATAGATATGCTTTGCTCATTATTATTTAACTTTTAGTCTATTAACAAAATGCCAGTATTCCAGAAGTAGACTTTTACTATTAGACCTTTGTACTGTATGTGATAAAATTCTGCTTTTGTATTTCAGTTTACTGTAAAATTTGGAAATTCAGGACCATGACTATATTTTATTCAACTGTTCACTGCGCTGTCACATATGCCACAGTCCATCTGATCTACTTTTTTCTTTTTGCCCCATGCATGTATTACTTTTGGAAGAAATTAAACTTTCAAAATGATAGTATAATTATAACTGTTAGAATAATGTATACATTGCAAAGCAAATATAGCTTATAGGTGAAATAGAGAGTCTTTCATATAAAGCTGGCATTCCAGGAAAATAAAGTAAAATTTTATAATTTGAATACCATTTAAAAAAATTTAATTAACTGTCAAGTTGAATGTTTGGAGATATTTCAGTTTTATTCTAACTCAGCTAATCTGCAATTCCTTTTCTCTTTCCAGAGGATTAAAGCAGTGGCAGCTCCAGTGCGAGGCAGTACAACTTCATGTCCTCAGGTATACCAACCGAAGGGCTCAGAATTGGCACATCCCCTTGACCCCAACGGGAACAACGGCTTGGTCAAGCCCAGCCACACTATCGTTGAAACCATGATGTGAGCGCTCTCTGTGAGAGAAACCAATCACCTGCTTTCCATTTATTAAATAAAATGTTAATATAGTCGTAGGACCAGGTTTACATATCTGCACTAGAAGTTCTTTTCCTTTACTTTTTTTTTTTTTACAGAATAAGTTACGTTTATTTTTGTCAGTGTCTGCTTTTAATATTTTATCATAACATTGTTATATTACTATTATTACTGTTGCTGTAATTAGAGAAAAAAACATATTTCCATACGCAAACACCGGTATATTGAAATAGTCCAACGTTTCTCTTTTTTTCTGTAAATATTGACGTTTAAATGATTTGTTGCTAGAGTGGACAAACCAGACCAATTAAGTGCTGCAAATAAAAAGAAATGCTTATAGTGTTTAAAAATAATGTTAGTGTACCTAGACAAAAAGAGACACAGAGGAAAGGTGTGTATATCTATTTTGATGAAAGGCATAGGACTGTGACAAATTGGACATCAGTTATAGCTTTGACATTGGAACAGAGACACTATTCTATTTTCTGGGGCAAGTTAACACACTGAAACTACCACTGCACATGGCATGAGTTAACACGTTGAAATCACTGTGTGCATCTTTGAAAGCACAAATGGTCACACTAATTCTTTACCTTGTAACATTCATCCCATCAACCAGTTATTCTCAACCGGTCTGTATTCATGGATGACAACTTATGTTTAAAAGGTGCATTGGTGCTTAGAAGGTGAAAGTTGCATAACATGCATAATCAGAGATGGGCACCTTACTTAGCTTATGCATGTAGATCCAACACAACATGTTAGTTGGTGGTAGTAATTAATTCCAAATAAATTGTGCATACAACGTAATGAAGACAGCTACATGAAGCACAGGATGATTATTAATGAAATTACTATTTTTGTGTAGTTTTGTTTCTTTTTATTCCTTAAATTCTTCAAAACAGTTACAAATAGGCAATGCTTCTAAGTACGACACTATCTAACACCTGTCTTCTCTGTTTGAAAAACTAACTCGAATATAATGCAACAATAAAAATCTATATACTGTTCAAAATCATTAAGGGAACACTTTCTCCTGGATTGACTTGGACCATACATTATTGACAGTGCAATTTATAATTTTTTTTTTAGCTGTATTGGCCATTTCATAGCCCCATTTTTTTAAAGCAAAATTATATTCATGTGCATGAATGCAGAAATAGACATAACACTGTTGCTCACTAGAGCCAATATTGTGCATACATCCAAAGTTGGTAAACTTCACCCTGCATAAGTACCGTAACTTCACCCTGCATAAGTAAATAGCACTTAATCCTGTGGTTATGTCTCTGCTCTAAACAGCAGGATGCACAATGCAAAAAATGCATTAAATCCACAGTACAGTAAGTGTATGTAAGTCAGCTCTGAATACAGCTCAAGTTCTGCATCTTTGTGCCGGTTCTTATATTGTTGTAATGAGGTGCTCAAACAAGTTCACTTCTACCTTCATCACAACACTTCCAAAATGTCCCATAGTCAGTTACTGTTGATAAGAATGTATCAGACCGTAGACACATACTTACACAAAGAATACTGGCATGTTAAAATATGTGATCGCCTCTGCCCAAGAATTTTTATTTTCATTTTTTTTGTCACAACTCAAAGGTATTTTATGGTCAAATCTAAGCTATTTGTACATGTCATTCTTTTTATTTTCCATGTTTTGTACTCTTAATATTAAGATTGTGCTTGTCTTCTATCAGCAATTGTTGTTTTTTTATAGGACAATTTTATATAAAGCTTTTAATCAGTGCAATTGGTGGAAATTGTAATGTGCAATACTTTGTAGAATGATATGCATCGTTTCTATCTTTTAAAAAGATGGTACTTGCAGTGATATAATTTTTTTTATAACAAAATAACAGGAAACATTAGACATATTTGGGGCCAATTAATCATTGCAAGGTAACACAAAACTAAAAAACAAAAACCAACAAACCATCACAAAAAGCTGTACTTACTGTGATTGTCAGACATAATTTAGTATTTTATAAGGAAATGCTATAACTTTTCTATCAGATTATTTATCAGATAACATATGTTAATCTTATTATATAATTTTTAGTAGTCTGATATGGACTGATATATCGTGTAATTAAACACTGTAGCCAAACAAGTTCATTTGGATGTTAATTGTGAAGATTGAATGTTTTATTTTTTCTTTATTTTTCTTTACCTTCCCCATTTGAACACCTATGAAACAGCTTAATTGAAAATCAAATAATGAGATCTAGTGCAAATAGTCAGAGGTAACTGTCCAAAGATCAAGGGAATATTACTCTGTTCTTTTGTTCCCCCAACCTAATCTTTAATCCACATTTTACTGTATAAAGAAAAGAAGTGAGAGGTTAGGGTATTCCCTTTTTGTGAGTACTGAGAAATGTGTTCAAACAGACTAATTTCCCACAAACTACAGATGCCATAGAAGTTTGAAAAGATCCGGAATATTCTTGTTAGTCTAAGAAATCGAGAGTTGTTTTGAGAGAATGTTTAGAAACAAAAATGTATTTAAAAGATTTTGGAGAACCTAAAAACTTTAATTTCTTAATAAACATATATTTTTGAAAAAAAAAAAAAAAAGCCTATTGCTTTCTGATATTTGTGGTGAACTTGAATGTGATTCAGTCATGCAATTGTGTTCATGAAAGGCACAGAGTGATGCGCTACCATGCAGTGTCTCTTTAAAGTGACCCAACAACAATGCTGTTGTCAAGCCAGGGTATTTTAACACATGCTTGGCTTCTTAAAATATGGCTTATGAGGACACAACCAGTAGCTCCATGTTAGGTCATGGAAAATTGGTCCAAGATAAAACTGAACATTGTATAAATGTGCATCTTCAGTCTGTCCACTCTTATCAGGGGTCACCAAGAGTTGCACTGAGCCAGAAGGGCTATCCTTTCCCCCCAGCCAGATCTGTAGTAGTGATCTTATTTGACACAGACTGATAGTACCCAAGGGATAAGAAATCTGCAAAAGTGCATGAAAGTCCCCAAGCTTAACTTGTAGAAGGAAAAATCATGTCGTTCTCAGGGTATATGTGATTAATGAGTTAGATTCCCAGTGGAAAGGGAAATATCTGCTTTGTTTATTATCAGGCCACAGAATATGTAACCATCCCATTGTGGCTAAGAGTATAAATAAATTTAAATCTTGTGCTAAAAATAAGTGGGGACTGTTTATTTCCAACAATTTGTAAATTCTGACCCCTTCTGGACTAAAATATTAGTCTTATCTTTTAATTAGTCTTGTTACCCATCCAAGTGAGAGAAAATAGAATTCAGACAAGATACTATATGATATTCTTACTCAGGGGTTTGGATTTTAACTCACAACCTCAACCTTCTGCTTAATAACGGCATGCCCACTATCTATATCTGACAGTATGGGTCTTTTCAAACCATTGTTGTAATAATTAGACAATTCCATTGGTATGGATGATCTGCCAAACTAGATAGATTCCAAGAGTAGTAGAGTGCTGGATGGAGAATTTATCAAATTAAAGGTCTATAGTGTTTTATCTTGTGTGAAGAAATATCAGCACTAACCCAGGCCTCTATTCTATTACAAAGTGTTCATTAATTTCCTGGCAATTCTAACAATAGTGCTGCTTCAAGGTTTATACTAATGCACTAATTTTAATAGGCTTACACAATCATTTCTCTCATAATAAATTGTCATGTATTTTTATTTTTTCAAATGGCAAATTTTAAGTATCTTTATAATTGACTTTTGTACTACTAGAAATACTTGTTCTAATAAAACAATACCATGTAGAACCTTTGTCTCAACCTTTGGAGGTAAATGCAGGTCATTTTATGCACTGTATTTCTATACAACTTATCAGTTTAATAATTTCATTTACTGTTCTATTTTTTTGTTTATGTACAGATTAACATTATATGATATGTAAGTATATACAAACAGTATCTCTGACTTAAACCAAATTAAAAACAATGGTAAATAAGGCAGTAGCATTCCAGAACTTAGTTGTTTTCCCAGTCTAAAGGGTGGACACACTGATCAAAATTCTATTTATTTTTCTCTATTGTTCTAGAACAATACTGGAAATTTCCAAACTATGAAATAAGAGATATGGCATTATATACTGTAATTAAATAACAACAACAACAACAGTCAGTTTTTATTTTACCATTTACAATTTTATTTATACGTAAAACTTGACCTTTTCTTCATTGCAATTTGTGTTTGTTGCTTACTTGTACAATATGTAAAAATGACTGCTGTAATGTTGCAATTTACCTTTGGGATTAAAAGAGTACTCTCTCTCTCTATCTACACTGTGTGCACAATTATTAGGCAAGTTGCATTTTGAGGATTCATTTCATTATTGAACAACTACAGTGCTCTCGATCAATCCAAAATGTTAATGTTATACCTCAAATCTAAATATTTAAGAAAGTGAGGTTTTGGCTTTCTTTGGAGAATATCTATGTGTGCACAATTATTGGGCAACTATTATTGTGCAGAATTATTATGCAACTAAATGAAAAATGAACATTTTCCCATCTCACTTGTTATTTTCATCTGTTAAAGTGAGAAATTCACAATTAACAAATAAACATTTCTGACATAAAAAAAAAATCTAATGACCAATATAGCCACCCTTCTTTTCAATAACAGTCATAAGCCTTTCATTCATGTCAGTTTCTTGATCTGTTGTCCATCAACTTTTTGTGCAGCCTCCCAGACACTGTTCAGAGAGGTGTATTGTTTTTCCTTCACTATAAACCACCCGTTTAAGAAGGGCCCAGAAGTTCTCATTAGGGTTCTGGTCAGGTGAGGAAGGGGGCCATGTCATTATTCTTTCTTCTTTAAGGCCTTTACTGGCTAGCCATGCACTGGAGTACTTCAATGCATGCGATGGAGCATGGTCCTGCATAAATATCATGGTCTACTTGCAAGATGCAGACTTTTTCCTGTACGACTGCTTGAAGAAAGTGTCTTCTAAACACTGGCAGTAGGTTTAGGAGGTGATTTTGAGTCCATATTCAACCCGAAAAGGTCCAACTACCTCATCTTTAATAATACAAGCCCATACCAGTACACCACCTCCACCTTGCTGGTGTCTGAGTTGAAGTGGAGCTCTGGGCCAGTTACTGATCCAGCCATGTGGCCAACCACCTGGTCCGTCACTCTCATCAGTCCATAGAACCTTTGAAAAATCTGTTTTCAGATATTTCTTGGCCCAGTCTTGACATTTCAACTTATGTGTCTTGTTCTGTGGTGATCAGGTTTCAGCATTCCTTACATTGGCCATGTCTTTGGGCACTCTAGGTAGGTGGCAGTTCTGGAATTTGACACCACTGGAGGATAATGGGTTTCTGGTAGCTTTACGTTTGATTCACTTTACTTTTTTTCTCAACACGTTTCTTGCTACCCCGTTGACTATTTGCAACAAAACGTTTGATGGTTCTGTGATCATGCACCAACATCATAGCAATTTCAAAAGTACTGCATCCCCCAATTTTTGCCTTTTCAGAATGATATAGGGTGTTGATCTCCTCAGGCCATACCCTCTCTCATTACACAAATACACATCGCCTGACATGCTTAAATCCAATAAGCATTCAAGTTTATACAGCTTGGAGTTGGGAAAATATGCATAAAAATGATGATTTGGTCAAATTACTCACTTGTCGAATAATTGTGTACACAGTCTGTCTGTCTGTCTGTCTGTCTATCTATCTAACGTACCAACACCTCAGATTAGAGCCGCTATGAAGGTACATATTACAGAGCATAAGTAGCAGACACATCTCAATATCAACTGTTCAGAGGATATTATTGCATATTTTGTATGCTTCCAAAATTGTTTTACAATGTAGAAACCAATAAAAATCAGGAAACACAGTGAAATTAGAAGGTACCATAAATGAAAGCTTCCCAATCATCACTTTTTTTTCATCCAGAGTCACATTAATTTCTCTCCACTGTCTTGTAATGATGATGGGAGAGTCAAACCGCTGCATAAAGCCTTATCCAGAACATCCCATAGATTCTAATTGGGGTTAATGTCTGTGGTGGCCAATCGATGAGATAAAATGATGACTAATGCTTCCTGAATCACTCCTTCACAATTTGAGCCTAATGAGTCCTGACATCCTGGCAGGCACTAGGTATTATGGGTACATTACTTCATCTGCTTCTCTTCTTACCCAGATGCGCCCATCACTGGAACAGGGTAAATCTGGTCTCATCAGACCACATGACCTTTATCCAATGCTCCAAAGTCCATTCTTTATGCTTTTATTTCTGATTAGGCTCAGTGATGATTGTTTTCTTAAGGCTACACAGCTGCTTAGTCTCAATCCCTTGAGTTCTGAAGCAATGTGTTCTACTATTGTTTTTTATATGATATGATTTCACTAAGCGTTTAGGTGATCTCCCATTACACTCATTCAGCATGTTATTCCGACCAGATTTCTTCCTCGAAGATGCTTGTGTAACTATACTTCCAGGTTTTAAGGTGCCTCTATTATGCCATTTTAAAGGTTGCTAATATTGCTTAATGAGTCTCTTAAACCAGGTTTACATGTATGCGAGGTCAAAAAACACTTTAGTTTTCTCCAAAAATAGATTTAATTTTACCCCATTTCTAAA
>JAQQZT010000016.1:9334373-9345201 GCA_030068275.1 Clarias platycephalus | reverse complement strand
TAATTTGAGTTTCCATTATTTCCTATGGGAAAATTAAATTTGGTTTACGGGTGTTTTGGAATACGAGCCCACTTCCGTAACGAATTATGCTCGTAATCCGAGGTTCCACTGTATATAGAAATGTATAGACCACAAATAAATCAGTCTCCTAAAGCAGATATTAACATCTGAAAATTTACTTTTTCACATAATAATTTTGCTACAATCATGAGGGCATTGCTTTAGACATTTAAGGCTGATTAATTTGTAAGAATGGTGCAAGTTATATTTTCTTGGCCAATGCTATATAAACACAGTGCCACTAGCCTTTAATAGCGACCAGACATATGAATATACTCATAAAAAATTACTTTATTTATACAGACACAATAGGACGTTTGTGCAAGTTCATTAAGACGCTGTTTATAGCAGTCAATGCAAACTTAGTATTTAATAATATGAACATTGGTTAATGCAGATGTTGATCATTGTATTAATAATGAACATATTAGTGGTCCATGTTAATGACATCACTAATGTTGATTAATCAATCTTTCAATTAAAGTTCTACTGATATTTGTAATGGAGCTTTTACTGCCATATCCAGTAGTTCAAACTAAATAAATGAATAATTAAAGTACTTGTTGTATTTTCAGTGAAATGGTTGTGCCACAAATAGCTGTTGAAGTTACATCCTTATTTCAGTAAACAGGTATTTACTGTACATGAATGCATCTAAACAGTGATTAATACAATTATGACTCACCAGGTATTTTTCCTTTTTTTATTATTAATATTTTTCCATTAAAAATGGTTTCACCAGCACAGTCTTTGACTATGAATATCATCGTGTGTATTCAACCAAACCAAAATAACCCCAAATTGTTTTTTAGCATTGTGCTTGGAACTCCATTCAGGGGAATGATGTGAAAGAGGGTCATATAAAAATACTATACAGAGAATAGAACTTTACATATTACACACTTTAAAAATACACAATATCAGTGCATACATTTATGTTGGAATCCAAAAAATGCATAGGGATGAACACAATTAGAGCTTTATAAAGCTTTTGTAAAATTATCAAAGACTACTTTTGGGGCCAAGGTTTTGCATGTATAAAAATCTTTAAATTGTTTTTTTTCCTTTTTTCTTTCCTCATTAAGGGTTTGTGAACATCATAATTAATACCTACAGTATATAGACCGCCATCAAATAGAGAAAAGGTAAAAATTATTTTCCAGGGCTGAACACTGGTCTAAGCCTTAGTAAAATGAGACAGTTGTTATCGTATTAGGCTCTTTATGTGTGGAAAAATCTGTAGATAAATCCTTACCCATTGTCAATAGTTTTATAAGTCTTCAATGAAGGAGTGATACCGGGTGGGACAGCTGTGAACAGAGGCATGAATTGTTCTAGCATGAATTCACCAGAGTCTCTATGAACAATGAGCGCTTTCTGTTTTATTAGAAATAGATCTTGCTTGTGCTTTCCAGCTTGGTCATTAGTACTGCAAAGAGGGCAGGAAATAATTCCGCAGAATACTCAGAAAAGAAACTGTTATGGCAACAGGAACATTTTTAACGTGTACACACAGCCCACATAACGGATTACATGATTGTAAGGGCAAATGAGCAGCATGGAAGATCTTGAAAATCAGACTTTGCTGCCTTTTGGCTCCAAGGATGTTTTGTATAATCTTCCTTTTTTTTCCTAAACTGGTAGTTGTTGCATGTAATGGAAAAGAAATGATGTTTTAATGCTGTACATGCCAAGTCTTAGACTTTCACCACATCAAACCACTTCTTGCTATCTGATTCAGTTCATAGACAGCTTTAAATGAAATAGAGAGGTGAAACAAGCAACCGTTAACTCAAGTTAAACCTCAGGGTTTGATCTTTCCAACTGTGACTTGGCTACACACAGATTTATGAGACCTTTTCATGAAGGTGAGATGAAAATAACTTGAACAAAATGTCTGAGATTTTTGGCAAGCTTCAGAAATTCTATCATGGATTGCCTACAAAGCCTACTGTGAGAGGACGAAATGTGCCCTTGAGTCCTGGACACATGAGGTCAATTGTGTAGATGTATTCTTATAGTTACATTACCTTGCATGTATTAACCCCTGGCCCTTGGACTTTTCCACATTTTCTAATCTTACAACCTGAAAGTCAATTGGATTTATTTGGAAATGTATGTCATAAATCTACATAAAAAAAAAAAAAACTCATAAGATCAAAGGCTAAATATTTTGTAAAAATTATTTACATATATTTTTTTATTGTGACTGTATGAGTGTTCACCCTATTGCTGAAACACCTAGTTGTTGTCACATATCACATAATTATATAAAGGAGTTTCATTTCTGTGCAATTGATGTTACACGGTCTCAAAACAAATTCATCTGTTGCAAAAAAATGCCTAAGGACTAAGGAGCTATTTTAAAAAGTCCTGGAAAAGAGTCAATCGGTGATTGGTTTAAATAAAATCCCACAGTTTGAACACTATGCGGAACACTATTAAATCCATAAAATAAAATAAAAAGATTATGGCACAACTGTGATTCTGCATAGATGAGGACATCTTCCAAAAACAGTTACCAACTAAAGACATCAAAGAAGCAACCAAGAGGACAAGATCCTTTTCAGGACCTGAAGAAAACCAAAGCTAAGATGGCTGTTTACAAGACAACCATATTATTTAGCGTTTATGGAAAAGTGGTCATCCATTCAAAAAAAAAAAAAAAAAAAAAACAATTCGGGGTTTGCCAGTAGGCATGTTGGAGACTCAGATGGAATTAAACTAAAATTCTTTCTCTTGGGAGAAAGTGGTATGCATGGGAGAACCCAAACATTGCTCATCAATTTCAGAAAGATACAAATTCCATCTGCCAAATGCAGTAAATGTAAAGACATCCTAACGGTGAAACATTGTCATGGTAGCAACATATTATAAGCGTTACAATGTTGCATTATAGTACTATAGACTAGGAAATTAGTTGAGGGCAAGTTGGATGGAGCTACATACTGTATAGGGTAACCTTAAAAACAAACCTGTTCTGGTCTGCAAAAGATTTGACACTTGGACACTTTGATGGAGGGTCACTGACCAACAGGACAGCAACCCTAAGCATTCTGCCAAATCTAGCCTAGAATGGCTCGAAAACAAGAATTTAAAAATATGTTAGAATGCTCTTTTCCATAACTTGCAAATTTGATAGAAAGATTTTTTAAAATGTATTAAATGAAACATAATTCAATGATATCAGAGCCGAGTCATATTCCTGAAGATTTGCATGGGAATTAGAAATAATGAGTACATAGGCAAACACAGGCAAAAAAAACCTACCCCTTATTGAATAAATATATTGTTTAAATTAAATAGTAAAAAATTCCAATGAAATAAATGTTAAATCCTAGTTGTAACACTACAAAACATGGAAAAGTTCACGGAAGAGAAGAGGCCCAAAACCATAAAAGTCAATCCGAGTATCAAACCTAATCAAACGCTCTGTGTGCGGGTGTGTGCACACGGGCAAAGTCCATTTTTCTTTTTCCTGATTATATAATTTTATGAATGGTAGAAGAGGGTTGTGTTTGTTTTTTATTTCTTCATATCACTGCTTTAGGATGTGTGGGAGGGTGGCAATGTGAGAAACAAATTTGTATTCTTGTACAAACAAAACCAAGCGGTTGTACCGCCTCTTCCAAATAAAGGAACAGTGTGTTGTGGCATATCTTTGTTCAGAAATCAAACAGCACATTTCTTACAGTAGGTTTTGTTTTAGCCTAGACTGCTCAGTGCAGCGAGAGAGCAAAAAAGAGAGAGAGAGAATTTATCTAAATACATTTTGAATCTTGTTTAACCAAAGAGCTCATGTTAACTCTGCCTTTGGCTTGATAGTGGAAAAATACAATGTTTGAATGGCCTGTTCATACTACACATAATGGCATAAAATCTTCAAGGATCATTTTAGTTTTTTATGCTGCTGGACAAGAAGCAGCTCTTTGTTTATGCTAAAAACAGAAAAGTCTAACAGCTCATTCACACTTCCTGTTTTACTATAATCACAGTTCTCTTAAAAAAAAAAAATAAATTAAGCGCAGATCATTGCTTATGTTTTACTGAAAACAGGAATCTGAAACTGTCTCAGCATATGGTCCAAGATTCAGATTGTGTTGAAAGACATGTACAAAAAGTCCTAGTGAGTTTTGTGTGTCCTTTCAGGGTTAGGGTGCTGTCACAGGTCCATGGTGTTGTTGCTGTGCTCTCGGTTGTGAGTCAAAGGAGCTGGGAGTGAATGACAGTCGAGAGGCTGACCGACACCAGGCTGAGCTAATGGGTTTCTGCTAATAACCAGCTCCAGTTTATCTCCAGCTTCTGTGATAAGAGGCACGGCCAAGCAGCAGTCGAAATCTCGTGTCCGCACATGATTGACCTGGGAACGTAACAATAATTATATACTGTATACTGTGCCACAGTACTTTTCCAGTACTTTCCAGTACAGTTCCAGTATTTTTGTGAATGCTAAAACTGCTTATTAATTAAAGCATGACACTCCTGGTTTCCTTTATACTTCAAGTACGCACCATGAACCTGGCCTACAAACATGGCCACTACAGTAAGTACTTACCTGAACACTGACTGAATTGCAGTTCTGGTTCCAGACAAAATACTTGGTCAACTGTGGATGCAGTAGAAGAGATTCATGCTCAAGAAGCTCACTGCACAGCTGGCCGACCTCAAACCGCTCCATCAACGGTGCCTCCACCACTGACGCCACTCAGCTGGTGGACTGCACTATCTGCTTGCTAAACCCCTTTTTTCAGTAAAATAAAGGGAATGCTGTAACATAAATCCCTGGAACTCAGTGTGGTGACAAGTGTGGTGACATGCAGAGGCGTTGTGGGCTTGGGTGCATTGTTGCCTTGGGTGCCATCAGTGGCAGTGGCAAGAAGGATGGAGAGTCTTTGAGCTGGGACAACTGCATGGTGGACATTGTGTGGTTTAATACCCTGAATACATTGTTATTGCCCTAGGCAAACATTGGTCCGTTCTAGGTGAACCTTAGAGAGGTTCTGGCATAGTTCACTGAGGACACGCCTGATGAGTGCTTCTGAGACATGAATTTCTCTTACTGTGTCCATGACCGGTGAAGTATATTTTATAATTTAATAGAAGCAGACACATAATAATAATAATAATAATAATAATAATAATAATAATAATAATAATAATAATAATACAAAAAACAGGTTTACAAGCTCAGGTAGAAAAACAGGCTGGAGTCAGGCATTTGGCAAAAAGACATAAACTGGACAGGACAAAGGTGGAGATTTAGGAGGCACACATGGTCAAAGACAGAAATGGCAATCAGAAGTAAACAGACCTTTTACTTAATTGCTTTAGAATAGAATGTATAATTTATTTACATTCTGGCAGGCTTTATGAATGCTTTATATGCTGTGATGTTTTATGTGTGTCTCAATTCCGGGGCTGCATCCTTTGAAGGACGCATTTGAAAACTGATTGCGTCATAGTGTATGACTAAGCCTGTCCCATTTCTAAGCCTCCTTCAAATGCAACCATCAAATGTGGCCTTATTTTCTTTGACAACCAAGGATGCAAGTGTGTATGTGCGAACTGGGGAAGCGGAATAGACATTGGGCGCAGAACCCAAGGATATTAAAAATATACTATAAAAAAAAAAAATCTAATATATAAATTAGTTATAAATGTTCATAGGTCATACATGCCTGTTTTCAACTAGATAAATTATGTTAAATCCTTTCTCAACTTTAATGTGATATAGTGACAACAAAACAAATTGAATTTTTTTTTTTTTTTAACAAAATGTTTTAATAATAACAAGGCACAAATGGAAGCCCTTTCTTATATAATAATTATAATAATAATCACTCCCAACTAAATATTGCCAAATCAAATGGAAAATTTCAAAATAAATTCTGAAAAACATGTTTATTTCAAAAACAAGAGAGTTTGTAAACCAAAGAACACCACACCCATGGTGAAACATGGTGGTGGCAGCATTATGTTATTGGTCTCCTTCTGTTCAGCTGGAACCAGGGCTCTAGTCAAGATATGGGAGATCATTAAAACCTGAAGAATTATTTACCCAATTACTCAATGATAACAGGTGTGTAGAATTTTTATATTCACTGCACATTATAGCCACGAATAAATATAACATAAATGTAAATGTCATATAAGCACCAATCATCAATGCACTGAAAAATGTATTGAAAAAGGGACAGTCATGCAACCTATCCGCTGTCTGTTTCAGGAAGAAGCACCCATGGAGACAATACATTTTTAAGTGGGAGCCAGTACTACCTCAGCCTCTCAAGACATGTTCAGGTACTTTCTGCACATCACTATGTATCCAAGTGCTTACATTGAGAGTTGAAAACAAAGAATAGACATGCAGCTGTGGCAAGTAGAGATATCATGGTGATGTGAGCACCTGGAGGATCCTGTCATACGGCCTGAGTCCTGCACGGTCTGCTGGACCCTCGGGCCGGATCATGTTCACGTAGACTCCTTTCTCCAAGAAACCATCTGATACACTAAAGCCAAAATCATCTCTTTCTGGATCTTTAATCACTGTCACCTGAGAAAGGTCAATTCAATTAATTTTAGAACCACATTATAAAACTACAAAACATACATAAGATTTGCAGTTCTGCTATCGTACATATTTACAATTCACAAGGATTTACACTCAGTGTGTTTGTTCATCATTTGTTCCTTCCTTTCTTCTTTCTTTCATTTCTTTCTTCAGTCCCCCCACCCTCAAGTTAAAAATACCAGCAATTCCAGCATGATGTGTGAATTCTGACACTGTCAGAGTTTCTCAACCTCAACTAGTTTCTCAACCTCAGCTACATCACTCCAGTTCAAAATTGTTCTTAACATTGTGAATGTCCACAGTACTGTTTTATATATATTTTTCCAAACAAAATGATAATTTTATTTACATTTATTTTATGTAAACAAACTAATAACCTTATTTAATCAATGCATTCAAGCTCAACTAGAATTTGCAACTGACCACATCTGGAAAATTAATAAGTCAGGTCTATGCCAGGTGCCAACAAATTGATTAAAAAACTACTAATTCTGTCAAAATGACCAGTCAAATAATGGAAGCAGATTTCTGCTAGAAGCTTGATGGCGTATACAATACCAAAAGCATCTGTTTAGATAAAACTTGCAAAATGGACATTAAACCAAATATTAGTAATGCATACTGTAAGTCGATTATGGACCCTGTATGTATAATTTTCTCCCTGCGTTGATTTCAGAATACACAGACAAAAAATGTAATAAATAAATTCATGCACCATATTTATTTATACTTACTATTATAAGTATTATTCTCTTGAGTCTGGTTCCTCTCAAGGTTTTTTCCTATTGCCATCTCAGGGAGTTTTTCCTTGCCCAATGAGTACAATCTGATAATTATGATTTATAAATATTTTCTTACATTTTCAAACCATTTCCATAATTTTTTTGATTCTGTAAAGCTGCTTTGCGACAATGACCACTGTTAAAAGTGCTATTTAAATGAAACAAAAGAAATTAGATTTAAATTAAATGTTAAAGATGCAAGGAGAACAATCATTCTTCCTCAGAAAAAGTAATCGTAAATAATAACTGTGTACCCAATATTGCCATAAAATTCATGTTTGTGTATGTACTGTAACTGTATTTATGTGTGTGTATGTATGTATGTATGTATGTATGAAAGCATCATCCTAATCAGGTATTTAAACACATTTACATCCAGTCTATATTGCTACAGTATCTGATGCTATCTACATTGCTGGTATAGTATACCATAGGCTGACCTTATGCAGTTCTAGTGGGGTAGGTGACAGGATCTCTTGCATCTCCTCCTTGATCCTCCGTGATTCCCAGGTCTTCTCCGACATGCGTAGCGTGCTCTTGCTCTTGGCCTCATTGCGAGGATGCGAACTCTTCCTGACAGGGCTGAGGTTGGCCTGGCTCCCTGATTCGCTTTGAGACTTGATACTCTCTACTCCCAAACTCACAGTGCTGCCCGTCATTATAGAGGCCTGAGTGGGAGGACAAGAGCCAAGCGGTGATTACTGCTAAATCAGCTCATCAGCTTTCAATAGGGAGCTCTGTATAGAACTCTGATTGGCTTCCAAGTGGTGATTTAGAAATGCTCTAATGCAATTGGAAAGCTATAACGATGTCATTTATTAGCTTTTTTAGGACCATCATTTTGCTAGATTCCATGGAACATTTACCTATTGGAAAATTCTTAATGCATTATATCTTTATTACAACTTGGGGAAATAATTTTTGACATAATGACTTTCACGGTGATGGCTGACAAGTATAATTTTTTAGAACCAGTTAGAGATAATTCACTGTGTAATCCATATGCTAAAGTCAGTGCATGAGAAATCCTTGTCTATAAACATAGTCTGATATAATGATGCCATGGATGATTTTTCTTCAGTAATATTTAACGGTGGTGAAACTAGTGGCTCAGACGTCCAATAACATATTCTTTCTCATTTTTCATATTATTACAACTCCAATCCCAAAAATGTTCTGAAAACAAAAAGGAGTCATCTGTAAAGTCTCTTCTTTACGTTGTCGGCCAAAACATGGTATAGCTGCTATGTAGTGTCGCACCTAGGTTTAAAAGTGATCCCCCAATCCGTGCTTCGTTTTTTTTTTTTTTTTTTTTTTAAATATACACACATATTTACAATTTTAGCAGATAAAAAGAAACAGATTTGCTAAATACAATTTCATGACCTTTTATGTAGTGTCCGTAACTTCAATGATTTTAATTGTTCATTGAGATGAAACTTGGCCAATTTCTATTTCACATGAAAAGACATAAACCTGAAAAAGTGTATTATTCTAAAATGCTAAATTGTTAATATATTGCAGCATAAATTTGACATGGTTACGGACAATACAGATTTTGGGGGGAACATTCGTTATTTAGCATGGAAAATTAAATTTAACAATTTTACAGGGCTTCTAGAATCTTATACCATATTTTAGCATCAATACTCAAAGAAATAAAAAATATTTAGAAATATTAAATTATTATTGTAAATAATGAATGTTTTTAATTATTTCTGCTCGAAGCGAGACAGTATAATGCTGAAAAATGGCCACTTTTGGGGCACATATATCTCACCAAAACGGCAGAAGTTAGCAACATTTTTAGGGAAGCAAAATTGGTCACATCCATGTTGAAAAGTACCAACCAAAAGCCATCAGGTACAAAAGCCAGCATCTGTTATGGTAGGGGGGGCATCAGTGCCCAAGGCATGGGTAAATTGCTTATCTGTGAGGGTATCAGTAATGCAGAAAAACATACATTTGAAATGAGTGCATATTTTCAACAATTCACATGATAATTCAAGGTTATATTACTTTCAATACCAGACTCAATAACAACAACAGTAGCAACTAGTTAGTGTGGCCTCTTATCAGGCAGGCCAAGATAAATTTAACAGTCTTATCAGTCTAATAATGTTCATAAACACCAGCAGCTATCAATCTTTTATGAACTTGGAAGATTTCCACCAGAGGAAACAGGTCCAAGAGCTTAGGCTCCTTTTACATTCAGGAGGTTTTATTTTCATGTGTGTGAAAAGTCATCAAAATATACATTGCTAAATAGTCAAACATGAGCTACATCAGGTTCAATGCAGGGCAGTATAGAAACCTAAATTAGGAACTTGTACAGGAACTGTGCGGTTATTGTCCTCACTATGACCTGAGGTTCCCCCGAACCCTAACCCCAAAGTTTGTTTTAAATAACAAACAAAAGAATCAATAGAGCACATTGGCCGATATAAACTAAAACCTTGAAAGTTCCATATTTTACTATTTCTGGAACAAGTTGAGACACATCTCAGAAGTCCACCAAAATGTGTGTGTGTGTGTGTGTGTGTTAATGCTCGACCTGGAATATCCCTCAGATGCAGTGCATTTACAGTATCTATATGTCAAATTGCCTGTTTCATTCATCTTCTGAACACACTGTTTCAATACTACCTACTGCTGATCCATGCCCCAACAGATAACAGCAGCGCTGAGCAACCTCTATAACCCCTATTCTTTTTGTTGGTACTGTACATAGACAACGGAGATCCATCTGAATGCCTAAAAAATAACAAACATTTTAATTTTGCCTAATAGGTTCCCTTTAAATAAGTTTTTTTGTTGTTGGTAACTTGTGAATATCAGGACTAAAGCTGAAGCTAATTCTAATATTTGCAGACCACAACTACATATCATTTATCATTTAGTGGCATGTTGATTTGTAATTTCTTGCTCATTTATGTGGACATATTTAGAGATATTGATTAAACAAACCTTAGTTAATACAGGTATATTCTTTAAGATTTAAGAATACACATGTTCAATAACTTTGCTGCTTTGTTTAGGTTTTTATGGTGTAAGGTGTCACTTTTCCTGTTATACTGAACTTCCAGCCTCCTAACACACTCAGTATGACGACAGATCAACCATTACTATCAGGGATCACCCAAATGAAGCTGGGTTCCCTTTAGAGTCTGGTTCCTCTCAAGGTTTCCTCCTCTTGCCATCTCAGAGAGTTTTTCATTGAGACAATGACCAATGTTAAAAGCTCTATATAATTTAAACTGAATTGAACTGATTAGAATATTATTCAACAATTAGTTGCGCTCCACTAGTTTGACTGAACAAGGGTTGTAAGAGCCATTTCACATTTGTTATGTAAGATGGATCTGTAGAATTTGTTGTTGTGTTTATTTGTTTGTTCTAGTTTAAATTCATTCTA
>JAQQZT010000016.1:9303528-9318858 GCA_030068275.1 Clarias platycephalus | reverse complement strand
TGGCGGTCGTACTAAGCATTTCACTGCATTTCGTACTGTGTATGACTGTGTATGTGACAAATAAAATTTGAATTTAAAATTTTAATTTTTATTATTATGATTATTATTATTGCTGTTGTTGTTCATTCTTGATTAATTATTTTTCTTTCTTTCCTTCCTCTTTGTATGTGGAGCAAATGCCAAATTACTCTCTTTGCGTGATTGACTATTAAAACTTAATCTAATATCTTACTCACTCATTCTACACACTATACTGCTTATCCCATACTGGGTCACGAGAGCCTTTCCATGGAGACTCAGGGTACGAGACAGAGTGCCAGTCTACTGCAGGGCTCAAGCACATACACACATGACGAACAATTTGGAAACGGCAATTGCAGTAGCTTAATCTGCATGTCTTTGGGAGAACATGCAAACTTTGCATATACAGACCTGAGGCAGGAATTGAACCCTCAACCCTGGAGGTATAGTGCTAACCACTACGCCACCGTGCTGCCCCAACCTAATTAAATCTAATCTAATCTATTTTAACGGATCACTTAAAGTGAATGGGTTTAATCCAAACCATAATATCTCAAAAATGCTAATGTGAACTTGGACGTAAAATGATCTGTCACTGAAAAGTAAAGGAATAAAAGGCTCTATGACAAAAACTCACAAAAAATTTATTTACCCTAATCAGCCATAAGATTAAAACCTTAAAACATCAAACCCGATATTGCGTAGATTCTCCTTGTGGAACCAGCACATTAGCAGCAGATCCTGTAAGTTGCAAGATGGGTCTTCATGGATCAAACTTGTTTTTTCAGCACATCTCATGGATGCTCGATCGGACTGAGAACTGCGAAATTTTATTTGCTTGCTAAGCCCCATGCACAGCAAGCTGTGCTCCACTGGGTGTTCTGATACTCATGTCCACATTAAGCTTTATTACAACTGATAAGACATTTTATTGGATTAAATGTGAGCTTTCCAGTTCATCCCCAAAATGTTCAATGTTCAGCAAACCATGTCTTCATAAAGCTCACCTTGAGCACAGAGGCATTGTTGTGCTGGAGCAGGTTTGAGCCTCTTAGTTCCAGTGAGGAGAGATTGTACTGATATAGCCTACAAAGACATCTTGCACAATTACGTGCCTCTAACCTTGTGGCCTTATGGCCTTTCAGCCATGTTGTCAATTTAGTTCAGTATATTCCTATAATAGGAAGTACTATGTTATTTTCACTAGTAAGAAAGACAGCTTGAGAAAGTGAGCTGAACAATGGAACTGAGCAGAACTGAAGGCTGGATCACGTTTATGAGCGTGAAGAATGAAAAGAGATAACTGATCTAAGCTGACAGATGTGGATTTAAAAATAAAACTGCTTTAACATGTACTGTACAGGATTTGCTGATGCCGTAAGACAAATGATGATTGATACTACAGCTCTAACAAGAATATAAATGAACTAAACATCTCACTGAATGATACTGAATCGGAATGTCAGTGTGCCTGGGGTATGACGTGTATAAAAAGTGCCTAAAGAAGCAGTTTTAAGAAGGAACCATAAAGCAACTTGCCAAATGGGGATCAAACAAACAGAGCCGATGGCAGACTCAAGTTACTGGAACACGGCAGTGCAGCAGAGGGAGATATCTTAATTCATTCTTTAAGAACATTTGGCTATGACATTAGTCTGAGGTGTGCTTACTTGGACACTAATCTTCCACTAATAACCGTAATAATTGTCCAATCAGAATAAACATGCATCATGTAAAGACCTTAAGAAGGATTCTTGTAACCAATCATAACACAAAAGGAAGGATCCATCAGAAAAGATGGGAAGGCTAGCCTAACCTAACTTCCTAACTCCTTCCTTGCGCATGTCAAAAGAGTTATATTCAGATTAAATGCTTTGTGCATGTAAACGGCTCTCTGGTCAAACCTAATGTAATCATTAACTTGTTAACTTGTTAATCATTAACTAGACATGGAATAAGTCAGTTTATCGCGGCAAGCAGTAGAGGGTGGTTCCCAGCTGTGGCTGCAGCAGCCCGGGTTTACTTTACCGCTCCGCGCATACGGGACCCTGAGTGACTATTGAGCACGGCTGCAAACATTCTGGATTGTAAGAGGAATAGATTTTCTCTAACAATGCAGAAATTCTGATATTTATAAAGAAACCCTGCCCTCGCTGCTTACTAATGAGTAGTCATGATTGGCTCCGCCAAATACAAAGTGACTAATGTCTGTGTTTATTTAAAAACATTCAGTGCAGCGTTTCGATTTGTTCTTCATTGATGCAGCCTTGCTCCGTGTGCTGCACGTTATAAAGAGTGAGTATAGTAGTCGCATTTTAGATGCGAGAACCCCTTGCTGCTAGTTAAGGAATGGAAACTGTTTGCACTGTAGTTGAGTATAAGCTATTTTATTGATTCAGTTTCATTAAAATCTGCATGAAATAATAAGGAAACGGAATATGTTGCAGGTCTTACAACATTGTACCGCTACACAGTCATAAAAGTGACTTCATAATTTGTTTTTATTTGTGTCTTGAAGGACTGATTCCTTGAAAGACCATTTACAGAATGTTTACCTTTAATCCATTTAAACTGGATCGATCATGAAAGATCAGACAATGCTTGATATTTCAGGTTTGCTTTTTAAGACATCAAACTATTATTATTATTATTATTATTATTATTATATTTTGTAGATTCAACCATAGCTACATCTTTTGTGATGTCAGGCAGACTTGTACATCCATGAACACTTCGCAGTGTAGATAAACTTCTTGTGGACATACAGTATTACTCAAACAATAGGAATTTATCCTGGCATGTCTTTGCGTTTGGGGAATGATTACCTAGTGAGTCACAGGTGACATTTTGCAATACATCTCTTATACAAAAGTTAAAAGTTTAAATAAAGTGAGGTTAGTAAATGATTATATTGATGAGATGACACAAATGAGATTCTGTTGCTCAGCACAATTTTAGGCAAGTAATTCTTCAATACTTGGGAGTGTATTTATTAAAAACACATTAAGTAAGATTTCTACTACTTGTAGCTACAGATATCTGATACTAAATCTTGTCTTGGGGAAGACTGTGTAAACATTTCTTCTGCTGAATTCTTTATTTGAAATAAGGCCAGGGAGAAATCCAAACTTGATGTGAATCAGGCATGGATGAATTCAGTTGGCTCTTACCACTGATTGTGATCCCAAGCTCGACCCCTCTCTTCTTTGGCAGCTTCACATGAAAGGTACCGCTACTGGGCACGACTGACTCTATTGATTAGCAAAAGGAGTGTGAGTGGAATGCATAAAATAAGAAGTATATAAAATAGGAAATATATATAAAGCAATACGTATATACACAGTACACTACATAGCCAAACATTTTTGAACGCCTGATCTTTAAACACATATGTGGATCTTGTCTAAGCAAAGAAGGCCATAGACCATTTTAAAATGTGAAAATCCCCAGCGGCCCAGCCGAACCTTTAATCGCATATCTGATCAACACACAAGACACTCAAACCAATACTGGTCTAGAACGATTGTATCATACATTTTCTTTTCACTGAAATTACAGAAACTAGCCTAAACAACCCAGGCATGATTTGGAAGGTTGGCATGAACTCAAGTGGCCTGCACTGAAACACCACTGGAACGCGGACTGCACCCCAGGCTTTTTCGACTGACAGCATCTGACCTCACTAATGCTCATGTGGCTGAATGAACACAAATCCCTACAGCTACGTTCCAAAATCTAGCAAAAAAAAAAGCTTTTCAGAAGAGTGGAGATAAAACCAAGGAGAGATTGTTCACAAAGCACATACAGTACTGTATACAGGTAGGTGTGATATGTATTAGGTGTTCATAATAATTTAGGAGATATAATATTATACAGTATAAAATATTATAAAAAACATTCTACAGAAATTATATAAAATAATGTAAAAACATTTTGTTACTCAGGGCATTTTGCAGAATTCTGATATCTGCTTGAAAATACAAACCCGCTACATCAAACTCAATCTCCAGCGTGACCCTATTAGTCAGAGCAGCATCTCGGAGCAGCTGATTGGCCTCCTCCATCGTGCCATCCTCTGTGGGAATGCCATTTATTGACAAGAGCCGGTCACCAACTTGGAGCAGCCCACACCTGTCATTCAAAACGACATCATTATAACAATTGCAATTATATTTAAAGTAACCAAAAAAAAAAGCCTATCTACTGTAAAACTGATGAAGATTCCAGGTAGACTTGAAACAGTTTGCAAAGAAATTAATAAATAAAAAACAGACAGGAAGACAATCTCTCGAGCACCTTTGATAAATCATATAATGAAATACAGTACAGTAATTTGCAGAAAAGAAAGTAAGTGCCGCTCGAGGACTTGATTGATGCGAGGCGGTAAAAATGTGTCAGAAGAGCTCTTTTAGAGAATAATAATGAAATGCACCAATCAAATGTAAATTTAAATGAGAATATATCTGCCATTTAACTGTAAAAGAAATTAATGATTTAACTTACAAACAAAGCCACCACATCTGGGATCATTCACAAGTAATACTGTACATAGGTAATTCTTTCTACAGATATCAACAAGTACTGCAGTTATCTCTCATGATTCGTTTTCAAGGGTGACTCATGTTTTATTCCCAAACAAAGACTCCCATTAAATGAATCATCATACAGTGGGGCAAAAAAGTATTTAGTCAGCCACCAATTGTGCAAGGTCCCCCACTTAAAAGGATGATAGAGGCCTGTAATACTCAAAGGGTATATAACAAAGTATTGAGACGAAGTTTTGGTATTGACCAAATACTTATTTTCCACCATAATTTGCAAATAAATTCTTTCAAAATCCTACAATGTGATTTTCTGGATTTTTTTTTCTTATTTTGTCTCTCATAGTTGAGGTATACCTATGATGAAAATTACAGGTCTCTCTCATCTTTTTAAGTGGGAGAACTTGCTCAATTGGTGGCTGACTAAATACTTTTTTGACCCATTTTTATCATTTACATATTACAGCCAAAATATGACCGTAAAATTCTACCCTTGGAAAATTGTACCTGTAGGTGTAAATTCATGCAGATGCCACATTTCACACCATTAAGGGAAGATCACCAATTTGATCACAAATTCTAACAGAAAGATGTGCAATGCACATGCATCAGATAAAGGGAAAACACATTCATTCATTAAAGCAGGCCACCTTTTCCCAGTGCTCCAAACTGTGCTGCACTGTGTGTTCTGACACCTTTCTATCATAGTCAACAATTAGTGCTTCAATGACTCTTCTCTGGTATCAGACCAGACAGGCTATCCAATGCCACTTAGCCCTTGCTAAAGTAGCTCATATCCTCCATTTGCCTATTTCTCCTGTTGCCCTGGCATCAGCTTGAATTAATTACTACTTAACTTCTGCCTGTTTACCCCTTGATATGTGCCACTGAGATAAACCATGTTCTTTACTTAATTTGTCCACTAGTGGGTATGGACGATTGGTTCCCTTTCTTGCCTGCTGTGCTTTCTTAATGCTTCCTCTGAAAAGCATCACATTCATCTCCATAAAATTTTAAGTGCGGATTATATCAGCAAATCCCCATCTAATGTTTTCAGGTGGACCAGAGATCAGTGCACAGGACTTCATCTGGGTTCAAAAGAACATGTCCAGATGACATAAACTCTTTGTCTTGTGCCACTCCTCATTCCTTCATAGTAAATTAAATCATGTAAATTATTAAGTGCCTAAAGATACAGTTTAAAAAATGGTTGTGTATACAGTATATCAACCTCAGCAGCAACCTCATTTCCCCTTTCATCTATTCCATCCAATCAGCATTCAGCATACTAATCACCAGCCTGATCATCTGCCATCATCTGCACCTGTTTCCTCACGATACATACTTTAAGTTAATTGCTTTTCATGCTTGAATTATTTATGGGTCACTGCCTGACCTAACAAACAAAATGCATTAATTTGAGAGCTAAAACATGAGTTTGAAAAGTCCTTCAGAGTCGTTCCACATAAAAAGATCAAAGAAATTGTGTCTCTTCGGAAGTAAAAAATATGAAGAAATGAGGGGTGGTTCAAGACTTTTTGAGATTTTGAAAAAAAAAAAGTGCAAATGTCAAACACAGTTAGTTTTAAATTATTGGTCAACTCCCGCCCACCACTTTGAAAGTATCTACCAGTCTGGGAGGGTGATACTAGAGTGCACAAACTGTCCTATTATGTATATATGAACACTGAATGATGAGTGAAAACAGCTAACACACCACAATAATATTTGGAACTTTTCACAAATGCACTCTACAGACAGATAACACGATAATCCTAAAGGAGCACCTAATAAGGAGATCTACAAGAGAAGAACAGCCCCAGAGGCCAAACAATGTAAAATGAGTTATAGTGTGTGCAGTTACACGGCCACCCGTGTACAGCTGGCTTTAACTCTACTTTGTCCCTATGCTAATGTAAAGCACTGACAAAACACAGCACAGAGTTGTTACCCCATCCATCTGTACTGTAACAACAGCTCTCTGCAGATTCTGATCTCTCAGATCTTATATCTTCAGGGAGAACTCAGAGTAAGGTTTAAACTGGTAAAGCGGGATAACATTTTTAATGTCACTAGAAATGAAATTCTGAAAAAAGACAAAATTGACAGTTGTATTTTACCTGCCAGTAAAATACTCTGACATGTCTGCTTTAAGAAAACAGAAATACATTTTACAAAAAAAAAAAGAAAAGAAAAGAATTATTGTAAAGTTGAGTTGTACATGTACAGTACATATTTATAAACCTTAACCTTTGATTTTTTTAAATTAACTTATTATGCATAATTCACTTTATAGTCATTTTTAGTCACTGAGATGTATCTGGAACACTCGTGTACAAAAGAAATATACATTTCGTGCTTTTTTGAAAATTAGCCAATTAAAATGTTCTCCTAATGTGACCTCATATAAGAAGATACGGTACCCTCCACTAGCTTGTTGCTCAGCTCTGCTGCTCTCTATTGAAGCTTGGGTCAGCTGTAGCTCATTTATACAGACGCTGAAATTACATGTTTGGAAAAGAAGTAAAGCAGATGGAGTGTGAGCTGTAAAAAAAAGGGTTATCTGAGAATATTTGCCATTTGGTGGAGCCATGAAACCTATACTACCTTGTTAAATAAACAGCAAAATATAGGACCTTTTAATTACATATTTTACATACTGTATGTGAAGATGAGCATATTTAACTTTTTCATTTCCAAGAACTATTTTTTTTAGTAAATATAAAATTGAGTGGGAAAATTTGTGAAAAGGTAATAAAATGTAGGCAACATTATCGTTTTTCACTTGTTGGATATAGTGATATATATAAATAAAGTGCCATATATTTGCTAAGAGAGATTTAATGATCTTTGTTGGAAAAAAAGGTAGAATTTTGCCTCAGGGATCCTAAATCCTGTAACTGCTTTGTAATCAGGCTAATATCAATTTGGGACATAATTGTTTAACTTTCCAAGGTCTACAACTACTGTATTACTTCCCTTTCAACAATAATTGCTGGTATTAAACTAGCATAAAAGAATGAACTAATTAATGCTTGAAAATTAAACTTTAAGTCAGCACAACTGAGCAAGCAAAAGCAACCTTAATAGATTTATATCCTGGTGTACTAATGATATAAAACGTGATTTGCTTTTATGTAGGGCTGTACACTATACATAGTCCTTGCTTTCACTGGAGTGTACAGTCCTATAACTAATGGACAATCCACTGATCTCAAGGGTGGTTAAATATTAAAATTATTTTTATGAATATCATAATAGCACAGTTACAGCACAAAACATATTTAAGACTGTATAACAGAATTTTTGTGCAGTAATTGCATTATAATGATGTTCTGTATTGTAACTATTTATGAATAAACACTAAAAACTGCAACATAGCTGAAACCTGAAAATGCCTCGCACCACAGACCCGTCATGATGTGACACATTTGCTTCACAGCTTATGAGGAGCAACAAAGGACTAAATGAAAATGAGAGCCAAAAACTTGCCTAAGAATAAATGCAAAAAGCCCGGAGAACTTTTCCTCAAGAAAATCTGGCTCTTTGGGAGCAAAATATGAAGATATGGGGGTTCTCAAGACGTTTGCACAGTACTGTATATTCAAACTTGTAATGTAATTTAATAATCGTTTAATGTTACTTTTCATCCATCCTTTCATCTGTGAATTTTCCATCCATCCATCAAGGAACCTCTGTAGTCTAACCAGGGACAGTTGTCACCATTGTATTTATTTTGTACAACCGTGGTAGGGGCTCTGGTCAACATTTACACGCATATTTAAGCTGTTTTTTTTATTTTATTTTTATCTTCGGACCAAAGTATTTTAAATTATTAAACAAGTTTTTAGAAATCCTTTTTTATAAACATCCAACAGTAAACAATAACGAATGGAAATGATTTACTCCTTTGGAATAAGAACTTTAACTGTAACAAGATTGCACCCTGAAATTGGCTATTTTCCTCAGAATCAACACCACAGCATGAAGTTTCTCACATCACTGAAAACAAGCAGGAAGGAAAACAAACAGAAAGACAATGATTCACAGTGGTTTGTAATAGGATTCAAAACACTGGCCTACTGTCACTCATGCTGCGTAAACATGACTATGACAATCTCCAGCCTTCCAAATATTTTCAAAGTTAGGCTGCCAACTGCAAGTCACCCTGATAAGAGGTGAAATTCTGCTTCGTCTTCATCCCTGCTGAGCTTTGACCCAGATTCAGATTTAAAATGAACTCACATCCAACCTGATGTGTGCCAGAACTACAGAGACTGCTGTCATCAGCTCATCCAGCCCTCATGCTGCATCATTTTCATTTCATTTCACAGAATATAAATGGGCATGAATCACCCCTCAGGAAGTGAACGGTCAATAAGGAAGATTAGATGAGATGAAACCACTGCTGAGCTGGAGATGAACTGGTGAATGAAATGCAACTCTCTGTCCCCTAGAGAGGTAAATGGATATAAGACCAGCCCTGTGGAATATATGTACACTCACGGTCCACTTTATTAGGAACACCAATGCAATTACCGATAAACCTTGAATTACAAGCATAATTCGTTCTGGAAGCGTGCTTGTACTGTATATCAAAGCACTCGTATATCAACGAATTGTTTCCATAAGAAACAATGGAAACTCTGGTGATTCGTTTAACAACCCAAAAATATTCATATAAAAATAATTAATACAAAATATAAAGTAAAAATAAAACAAAGTTTTTTCAAAACGTTACCTTTGAAAAGAATCCTGACAAAGCAATGTTTCCGTTAGTGTGTGCGTGTGTGTTTGTGGCATCGAAAGTAAATTAGACAGTGGCATGTTTGTTGGTGCCAAATGGTCGGTTTGAGT
The DNA here is from genome assembly GCA_030068275.1 of Clarias platycephalus. Classification (NCBI taxonomy): domain Eukaryota; kingdom Metazoa; phylum Chordata; class Actinopteri; order Siluriformes; family Clariidae; genus Clarias; species Clarias platycephalus. The sequence continues at coordinate 9,309,439 of JAQQZT010000016.1, read as the reverse complement.
ACTTATGATGTGTTCAGTCTACAGACTTTAAACAAAATTAGGGTTGGTTACCAGTATCTGTATAACCAGTATGTACTAGAACCCAATCAGAGGCGCAGATTTCGGTGCTCTATTTCAATGCCATTGTACGTGAAAAATTATTTCCCAAAAGCTCTGATAATATAAATCCAACTGATCTTTGAGGGAATGCGAGTTTCCATGTTATTTTATATTCCGACTTAAAACTCAGGAAATGAGACCATCCGCATGAATGCAGCAAGTGAATGCAGTAATTACGCTTGCTCTGACGGCAGCAGGTAGAATTAGCTTGATAAGCTAAACATGCTCAAATTAAAGCGCCTAAAGCTAAATGTCCTAAAGTGTGGCTGCTTTTCACATCAAAGGATTTCGACACCACAACATGCAACAAATGTCGTTCATCAATTGTGTGTAAAGGGGGAAACCTAATCTGAGGACAATGTGAAAGCAAAGGGATGTACCGTGTGTAACAGCTTGCGGACAACAGCTGGCAGTGTGTGCGTCTCCAGCTCAATTAACACCAACCCTAACAAAGTCAGGAGAAGCGTCGTATTTTGCCAGGCAAGACAAATATGGTCATATTTCTGCAAAAGAATTGCTGAAATTTTAAGCTGGTTTGTACTGTAGCATACTGTACCAAGAATACCAACAACCTTGCTGTTATTGGTGTTACATTATTGTAGTTGTGTTTTATATCTACTTATATTTATTTACACTTTATTTGCATATATTGTTTATTTTAAATATTTTTTCAATACAAAGCCATTCTTTAATGTTATTCACCATTTTGTGTGGCTCTTTTTTTAAGTATCGGTTCAGGAACCGTTTAGGCACCGGTAATGTTTTAAAAGTATCGATTTGGCACTGGTATTGTAAAAAAAAAAAAAAAAAAAACAGTACAACAGCAGAAGATTTTGACCAGTTCTACTCTTGACAGAAATACAGTATGATTGGAAAAATTATTTTATTTTCTCTAATATACAGTACCAACATCCATGCCATTAGTAGTCTGCAAGGCTCATCTCATAATTAGGTATGCATGTGGGTCAAAAAAGTAAAAATTAGTGTTCTCTTCTTCTTCTTCTTCTTCTGATTATTACAGGCCTTCTGTTTAAAATAACCCATTATCCCTGTATCCACTGATCAATGGCTAGAACAAGGATTAACATCAAAGAGCTAAAATTGACTATTAGGAGAATTATTGACTAATGTTTAAATGACTTCTTTAAAACCATACGATCTTAAAGACAAAGGGCCCTGATACTTATATTGCTTCCTAATATCAGTATGTTTTCAATATAAGAAAATGAAATATGTTCACATATATTTTTTCTTTCCAATCACTTAGGATCAAGAGTAGCTCTACTATATGACAAATGTATTGACTTATATACTGTAATGGATATTGTCTTTTACTGTATAACAGCACGACTCAGACAGCAGTTCTTGCAAATTACAGGTTTCTATTAAGGCACATATTTTTACACGCCATACTGTATACAGAGACTTTTACAGTATGGTGGACCCTGGACAGGTTTTACACCTAATAATGGATGGATGGAAAAAAAAACAACGTTATTTGATCAACCATCCACATAGTGATCCTTCTATAAGGAGATTGTTAGTTGACATTTATGGAAGCAGGCTTCATTATCAGAGCTTTTGCAATGGTCAGTAAGTTTCAAGGTTATTAACCTCATAACAGAGGGAAATTAACTAATCTTAGTGTTGCCATGCATGTGATAGCAGAAACATGTTTCCTGGAAACATTACATATACCTACAGTATAAACCAATAAAAAGCATGGTATATTTTTTCCTAAAAATGAGAAAACTGATAAATTGGTATAGAGGAACAAACAGCTTTGGGACACGCCGTTATTGAAAAATATGAAACTTCTGATGTGTAACTCTGTTTTAGTCTGATGCATCCTAGCATGAAGCAGTCAATGATTATTTTCCTATAATATAATATAATATAATATAATATAATATAATATAATATAATATAATATAATATAATATAATATAATATATAACACAAACAGTTTTTTAGGGCTGTGGATAGACTCCTGCTAACAAGAGTCAATATTAACATGCTCTTTATTTTCCTATTGTTTTAATGAATATTTAACATGTTGCTGGTTGAAATGGATTTCAGTTAAACTAAGCAAAACACTACTCAGTTACAGATATGGGCATATTATCTGTTTCATAGTCGGAGGGGCGTTCAATCAATCCAGAACGTGTTGTCTCATGAGCAGAAGAATGCTCATTCTTCGGGGTGTAAAACAAAAGGCTTCTAGTATAGTACTGTGTTGAGACTCTTAGTCGCAGTAAAACATTAAAGAAGACTGTACATCTGTGAATGATGATCCAGGCCGAGGTGGCTCGGAACCCACTGCAGTCGTTCCCATGAACATTCAGCAAATGGAAGACCCGATCTTCAGAAAATCGACCGATAACTTTGTCGCCAACTTGCAGAAGAGATGTGGGAACTGTACACACAATCATTCAGGAACACCTGCATTTCCAGAAGGTGAGTGCATGTTGGGTGTAAGGAACGTTTTGATTAGTGGCTTGGTGTATTGGGAAATTATATGGAGAAATAAAGGTAGTTTATACTCTCACAACTGTGTTCTGTTATTCTGCACAATCAAAAGTCCCGATTTGACTTGAGGATCCCTCGTATTTTGGTTTACTTGCTAAGCAGAACAGAGTAATTTCCCAGCATCCCAGATTTAATAATATACCTATGTAGTCACTCACTTTTCAGCTGAGCTGTCAGGCTCTATAAATCGGATCACTGGAGGTGCGGAAAGCGTCTCAGTGGCGAATATCCCCCCTTGCAGCTGAACTCCGAAGCCGCTGAGAGGATCTCCCGTTAGAGTGACCTCGCTGGACTCTGTATGAACTATCTGACCTCCGGGACCCACTGAACTCGAGGCTAGAGAAACAGCTAAAAAAAGAAAGCAAAAGCAAAACAAAACAAAAAAAACAAACAAAATTAGACGTATGACTGATATTTAGGTTGACAAAAGCTCAAAAAAAATTTATTTATTTTTTTACAGTAAATACAATAAAATAAATTGATGGTAATTAGATAAATATTTCAAAGTAAACCTTTTTGTGGTTTAAACCTAATGTTTAACAATTTAAACCTAATGTTTTAATTGTTGTATTTAAGGTGTGTGGTTTTGTATGTACATGTATTGATTTAATGGCTGAACAGACGAGAGGGGAAATGAGGTTGCTGCTGCGGTTTGTACATAAACAACATTTTACATTTTACACTGTATCTTTAGGCACTCTGCAGCCTGTCACAGTAAAACATACGTTCCCATTTCTGCAATTTAATACTGTATACTGTACATAATTTAATTTAATAGGGAGAGAAATGAACTTTTGCACAGTAACTCACAATAAGAATATACTTTTAGTATATTCCTTGTATATTTGTAAGGTATTTATTATATAAAAAACATATGAAATGGACAAAAGGTCCATTTTATTATCACCAATCACTGTGTTAAGCACGTATGTTAGTCCATACAGGTGTTAAGCAGTACTCGAAATCGTATAAAAGTATAATTACTACATTTAAAAAGTTTTATTTTTGCTACTCATTATAATGGCTACAAGTACACTTTTACTATGCTTAAGTTATGTGCTTTCACCAGGGTAAGGCTGAGATTTGAAAGTTCAACCTGACATGATTAAGCACTTGCACAATACTCAGCTGTTCAGTTTTTCAGTTGTGTGTGCACGCACACATACACAAAGCCTAAGCCACCTACATGAGCTCTTGTACTCTTTTTTCCGCTGTCTCCTCTTGAGCATGGAGTTGCGGGGGCTCATGGGATGGGGAGTGCGGGGCAGAGTGCTGGATGACTGACTCGTCATGCCTGATGTAGTCGTGGAGGCGGGGGAGAAATTAGTGCAGACTACAGCTAGTGAAAGGGAGAGAGAGACTTGAGTTTATCTGCTTAATTAATGAGAAAACAGCCTGCGATACTACCATTTGCAGTATGTTGATTTGTACTGTACATATTTACATTTGCAGTAGTCCTGAGTGCTAGATGCATTGATCGAGCTGGACATCCATGTGGGAGTCTTACAGTTGGCAGCATGCTGAGAATGGCAGTAGGTCACACAAGGGTCCCAGGAATGTGGGTGGTCACTTTTCTGGACCTTCACTACACACACATACACACACAAGTAGACATTACCATTACTTTGCCACATAGAGCTACAATTAAATGTAATTAAAACACAAAAGACAAAGCGTACATTTCTGTTATTCATGAATGTATAAAGCATTAATCAGCTATTCTTATAGTTGAATAAAATGTCACATTAATCACACATATCAAATGTTCAGATGATGCTTTAATATACGCCATCACCGCTAATTCAACCCAGATTGCAGACAACTCCGATCCGACCCAGATCCACTCTGCCTTTGGCAGATCCATCGCAAATCCGGATTGGAGTCTTCTGCAATCTGGGATGCCACCAAGTGTTTGATAGCATGCCAAAGACGGCAGCAAATCATCTTCTAAATGTCAAGCTCGATAATTTATTCCTGCATAATCTGTTTTCCCCAAAAACATTTTTAAAACAGTGACTACCTGAGATGACCCGTTAAAATGCTTTCCAAAACAAAATTGAATATTATCTGACTAACATGATGTGCTGAATTAAGAGTTTAAAAAGTCAGCTGTATTATTTAGGTTCATTAGTACTCCCCCTTGGTAAAAATCCCCACATTGCTTAAAATCCCGAAGGCCAGCTCAAGCCGTATTTGAATGATAATCTTCATTCTGAAGCACTGGTGTGTAAAAAATGAATGCTTCTGCAAAACAACAAGGAAGCTCATTTGGATCGGGTTAATGGTGTCCTCCCTGCTAAAAGGCAGGATGAATAAATTTGTTTGTGTGGGTGTGTGTGGTCTGTCAAGTATGCTTATGTTCGTTGCTCTGGGCTTTAGCATCTCATCCAACATTCTTCCAAACAGCATATGTTGCATAAGACAAGCTCATAGTTCATGTGCACGACATCTTATAACACATTTTAAATCATATGCTCTTAAAAAAGGACAAAAATCCTGTATATAGTAATTATACAGTATAATCACAATGGTTATTATAAGGGTAGTTTTACAATGATGATCAATTTGGGGTTCATCATTAGATGGTAATTCCTTCCATGCCAAGCCTTAAAGGCTCAATACACAGCTACTGCAAAATGGAGGCCACCCAATTATATGGTTATAATTCACGTCAAACCAGAACTTAAAATGATAATACAATTTATTGAGAGTGAAGGCATAAAATCTATTGAATACAGAATACTTCAAGCACGGTCCAGTGATGAGACCCTTAATCACAGAGAAACATTAGAATCGTGCAAATATTTAAAGAAGCCCAAATGTCTGAGAATGATGTCCCAGCCAAGGTGGCTCAGATCCCGCTGCAGTCGTTCAGCAAGTGCAACTTGTCGCCAACTTGCGGAAGAGACACACCTGTCTGTGGGAACTGTACAAACAATCATTCGCAATCATTCATCAGCCCGATCATGGATACGGCCTACTGAGAAAACTCTCTACCTTGATGTTAACTAAGCACTACTGAAACACTGGAATAAGTGCATTAGTGTAGCAGGGGTTATATACTGTATATAACCCCTGCTACACTAATGCACTTACACCACTGTATAGTTTTATTATATAACTAAAGTTTTTACTCTCATAACTGTGTTCTGTTATTCTGCACAATCTAAAGTCCCAGTTTTACTTGAATGTCTTTTACAGTACATACAGAGGTGTAAAGAGTACCTGAAAACCATACTTGAGTAAAAGTACAGATACCTTACTGTAAAAATGACTCCATTAC
>JAQQZT010000016.1:9246545-9274987 GCA_030068275.1 Clarias platycephalus | reverse complement strand
GTGAATGCTTAGCCAACAAATATAACAGTGAATGCTTAAATGATAAACTAAATGCTTATTGCTTAACTAGTAATGCAAATTAAAACAAATAAAACAAAATAAACACAACAACAAATTCATAAGATACGATATGGCTCTTACACTTGGGTTTAATCTTACGGTTCAGTTATGAAACGAGCACCAACTTCAGCAAGGTATGCAGCTTTGTTTGTTTACATGCGTTATGTTCCGTTCTCATCCGTTGGTTCGCCTCCAGCGAAGGGAATTACGGCGTTGCTGATTGGTTGGTGCGCTGTTGTAGAGATGATGTCTGTCGGGAAAACCCTTCGATGAGGCGTTGGTTGCCTGGTTACTGATGGCTGCGCTCTGGAACTTCTCTTGAGGGTTTCTTCGTTGCGGGACTTTGGAGTTCTGGCGCGAAGTCTCGCTAAGAGTTCTTGAAGAGCGGATGACGCCAGCAGAGGTGGCATAGAGCCGCAAGGGAGGAAGCCCGAGCTGCTTGGAAGATGTTGTAGGTTGCAGTAGTAGATGTTATAATAGTAGACTATACCTCCCTGCATAGACTGCGGATCAGTCCGTCCCACAGGTGATTGGTCCAATCGGATGCGGTTGCGGGGCTTAGCCACGCCTCACTTGATCCCCCCTTTGTGCATACATTAGCCCGGTATTTCGGATGTCACATGGGACCCATCCGGTTGGAGTTCAATTTTGCATGAGCTCAGTTCATGCTACCAATTTAACATGTTCACCAACGTTCTTTGAATAAAACCAGCTTTAGATTGATATCAGATATCATTACATATCTTACCCACTCATTCCGTCCTTTATCTAATAAAAGGGGTTTGTAAATGCTGATTACACCTTTAAAGTTATGCAGAATAATTAAACATACACACAGGAATAAAAGATACTGAGTAAATATATGTAAATACGTTTTGCCCTACTGGCACACTTTAAAGATGTTTAAAATAGTGTCCATGCCGTATGCCTTTGTTCATTGAAAGGCATGTGCTCCGGAGGTCAAGAGAGTGACCAGGTGTGACTTGGTGGTCTGGTGTGTTTGTACGAACAAAGCTAAGTAAGACAGAAGGAGAGAGGGGGCTACTGTGTAGGACAACTTTGACACACATACACACACACTAACAGAAACACTGCTCTGTCTGGAAACTTCTTTAACAAGGAACCTCTCTAATGACATTTGCTTTTGCTTTACACGCGCACACAAACACGGTAAAGTGCAGGATAATGATTATAATCTTGTTTTTCTAAGGATTTTTTTTCCACTATTCGGGGCTATTTGGGGGTCTTAACATGCTCGAAAACTCGTAAAAATTTGGAATTTGATGCCATTAGGTTGCCTATATTGTTTAATATAAGTGTATTATTTCTTATGGGAAAATTTAATGGAATACTAGCCCACTTTGATATATTTTTTATATAAAAAATAATTAACCTATTTCTAGGATTGTTCTACTCTTTCAAATGTTCGTATTCTACTGGCAGATCACTTTTTTCTACAGTAAATTCTTAAAATCATACATTTTCAATAATTATAAAAATATATCATAATTATAGAAATATTTCACTAACTAGTTTTATTAATTCATTATTTAATAATAAATAGCATAATCATCATGGGTTGCGTATTAAGTGATTTAACAAATCTGTTTTATTAATCGGTTTGTTGTTGTTGTTTTTTACCACGTCATCTATGTATGAAACTATGTTGACAATAAAAAAAAGAACTGTCTGTATATTAAAGATACGGTATAGGGCTTCCTGGACACTGCAGTTAACTGTGCCAGTCAATGCTCCATCTGGCGGGATTATACAGCATTGCAACCATCTTTTTAGAAAGCGCATGGGGGCTTTTATGTGGCGGGGCATCGTTAACTGCGTCATCGTGGGCGATCACATTCCGTGCACAGATCGGGCATTGACCTGTTGTGGTCCTGTCACGGATCTATCATGCTCCAAGCGGCTGTTTGACGTGGCTCCCACTGTATATAATATTTAAATTTTTATTCTTATATTTTATAAAAATATGAAATATGTATAAACGTATACTCCTAGGCCCAAAAGAAGATTTAAATAAGAAAGTACTTAAGAGACTTTGATTGGATAATTACTGCAGTGCTTAATTAAATGCAATTTAAGTTTCTTCTTGTTACAACTAATAATAACAACTATAAACAGTTGTTCCCCCATCCTTTCTATTTTCTACCTCAGAACAAACAAAAAAAACCCTAGTTGTCTTGTTACCAGGAATGTGGCAAGTGAAAAGCCCTGTCATCCTGTAATCTTGTGAAGATGTCAGAACCATAAAAGAGCAGTGTTACTTTTGACGACTACAAAGCACTAAATAATTTAGCAGTGAACTGCTTTTTTCCCCCTTCCCTCAGGTCCCAGGTCCTAGTGATAACAGCACAGCATGCAGAAAGGGATGATTTGAACTTCAGATTGAAGAAGTATTTTATATTCAGCAGAGCTTTGGAGATTTTTTAGGAAAATGGGAGAGAATTCTAGTGTCATCAAAAAGAAGTTAGCAAGACAACCCAGCCATAAACCGTCTCACACATTGAGACTCTCAATCAATCTGGGGGACTGATGTAATCAGTTGTTTTGTGTATTGCCTTCGACTCCAACAAGTGGGAAATGGGATGAGAGAATGATGAAAGAATAAGGCACTGACATGTGCAGCAGCAAGAAACCAATACGCTGCCATGTTTTGAATCTTACGCAGAGGTTTTATAGTGCAAGGTGCTAGAAGTTGTAGTAGTCAAACCATGAGATCAGACAAGAGCCAAGAGTTTTGTCACATGTTCGGGATCAATCGGATATAATCTAATCCATTGTAGGGGACTAGTTAACTAATCCTTCCTATGTCCACTATGCACTGAACTGGACTGCATTTAATCATGCATTTAAGATCATTAAATAAACTGTTTAAAGGTCATTAAGGCCCCTCTATCTAAATAGACAGTGGATCACCGAATGATGGACATCATCGCCTTGGCTTAAAGGTGGCCCAGACAACGAGAACTACTGCGTCATCCAATCACATGGGGATAATTTATGACTCTACACATCCCATAGTGTCTGGCAGCAAAATAACAAATCTGTCTGTTAACAAATTTCTGCAAGCTGATCTTTGGCCCAATGTGTTCCTGAACATAGCTCATTCCTGATAAAATGAGTAATACAAACTTTTTTTTTTTTTTACTACAAATTGGGAAAAGGTAAGTAACAACCTGCCAAAGAAGGCAGCATGCAGACTGAGATAGGCAGTTTGATGTCTATCTCGGTGCTCTATTACTTTCCTCGTGAAGAACCATCGACCTTTTATAGGAATTAAGCAATGCTGAAATAATGCAGGCAAGCAATCAATATTACACAGAAGTAATTAAATGCTTTGGACAGCAAGCATTAATCTGCAACTCAGGCTATCACTGTGTAAAGGGACAACAGACAATTGGAAAAGGGAGCGAGGATCATGTAAGGCCATGGACTTTCTGTCTGAACTAAACAACTGGCTTAGAAATGCCAATATGCACAACACCCAAAGTTTGTATCTGGTAATCATCTCTTCAAAATAAAGAAAATAAACATATCTGTACATTAAGGTGGTCTATACGCCATCGGAAACATTTCTTTAAAGCATTCCGCTTCTCTATTTTAGTCTGCAATATCCCATACAGCAGCAGCAAAGCAATTTACTGCAAAATACATGGTGATTATGTTCATTATTGGACGAGTACAACTTCCAAAAAGCACGCAATTATACCAAGTGCACTTTCCCAAACTACCCAGCTGAATCGCATAGTAAAACAAGCAACATGGCATCTGGAAAACAAGCTGCAATTAGTGTAATAAGTAGTTCCCAATTGCTAGATGCATAAAATATGAGATTCGTCAGAGGTAAGACATAAAGGGGAGGATGGATCACTTGGCTTTGTTGTACAGCATGCCCTTGCGCTGTGTGTGGGAGGAAAAGAAAGGTGACAACTGGTAAAATTGCTGGTTGTTCATCTCAAAAGGTAGATTGTATCCTGAAAAATTGGAGGGGTAAAAAGAAATAAAAATGCCAATAATTGAAATTTTTTTATATAAAGATCACAGTATCAAGTAGCCTGGCAAGGACATTGACTGACCAAATAAATAGTGACCATAAGAGTTACATAATCAAGTACTTAAATACATGGATAAATATGGTTTAGCTGACAAGATTTCTTTTAGCCATAACTAATGCAGTGAGTAGTTTAACAACCAGGTCAGAAGATATATATTCCGAGGTGGTGGAAAAGAAATCAGTGGTTTAAAAAGATCTAACTAATGACCTGTACCAAGCAAAGAAAACAATTAAGGAGATTGCTGAAATTACGACACTTGGGGTAAGAACTGTCCTAACTGTGTTATTAAAACCTGGAAGGATCGTGAGGAAGCGTCACCACATTGTGGAAATGTGATCGGGAAAATAAACCAGGGGTCCACACCACACCACACCAGTTGCATTATAAAGAAATTACAGTTGAAATCGTAATTTTAATAGTCAAAATAAGAGCATGTCCACATGACCAAATTAATAAGAGTTCAAGGGATTGGAACTAAACAGCTGTGTGACCATAAGAAAACCTAAAATAAAAAATTGCTTTCGTTTTCCTTGGACGATAAAAATCCAACCTTAGAGCAAGGGAAAAAGGTCATGAAGACTGAGCCTATTTAAGGGCAATGGGCACGCATGAAACAAGGCACAGAAGGGAAGCACATGAAACGATGCACCAATCGTGCATAGTACTCACTGTACAAGCCTCTGGAGGCAGTGTTATGACCTGAGGTTGGTTCACTTCGTCAGGTTTAGGCAATGTTATGTGGCAATAAAAGTCAGCTGACTATCTGAATGTAATGAATGGCCTTGCTTTTCTATCAATAGATTTTTTTCACATAGTCCTGACCTCAACCCTATTGAAAGTCTTTGGAATTTTCTGGAGAAAACTTCTTCCATCATCAATACAAAATTAAATATTGATTTTATCTTTGATATAAATATTAAATAAGTGCCGGCTTCTTTTTTGGCTGGCTAGTGCATGCAATGCAACATTCATGTTTACTTAATAGTGAATAGTCTGGTAAAATTTGACAAAACTAATATATTTTTACAGTAAAATTTAGCTGTGTTTGGGTCCTGACATGTGTAATGTTACAAAAACAGCCTATCATACAGTTTTGAAAAGAAAAAATGGGGTTTTCTGCCTATAACATACTTTATTGCATTTAATTTTTTAATTAATAATGCCTATTTTGTCTTCCTGTGAAGATCATGTTCGTAAAATCGCAGACTGATAAATGCTGTCTGCATAAAGATGTCGTAAACCTTGCTAGGTGTACTTGTTTAGGTTGGAGGTACTGTACTGTATGTCTCTCTCTCTCTCTCTCTCTCTCTCTCTCTCTTTCTCACTCCCTCACACACACTCACCCCCAGAGGGAGAACATTAGACTGAGCGCTCTAGCATGACTCCTGCTTCTGTTCCTCTTATATGCACCCGAGCCTTCCAAATCCACCCACAAATCTCAGAGTGATAACTTGATCCGTCACACTGACTTGAAATCACCATGCAATCTGGCACAATTCCAAAGTACATCACCAAAACATGCCCTTATGAGTCATTTAGAACTTTCTCAATACCCTAATGAACAGAGGCTTGGTTTTCCAAAAGTGTTGTAGTGCTAAGATGAGTGTAAGATCACAAACAAACTCCCTTTATCAAAATTATCCAGAACTTCATTATCCAGCAATATAAATTAGGTGAAAGGAGCTTACAAAGTGTATACCATGATTTGACCTAATTGATACAATGGCAGTTAACAGGTGTCAAAACCTACAATATATGCACATTTGTACATTTATATTAGTAAACGTACTGTATATTTAATCGCCCAAGCGCACAACTGAAATTATTCCGACAAAATAAATAAATGTAATACATTCTATATAAATGAACATATTGTTAGAATCCTATATAAAATACTATGTTTTTAGTAAACTCTACACTACTACATTAATTTAATGTTGTGCAATTAAAAGATAAACTGATGCAAAAGGTGGACAAGTCATATGGCACAGTGAGCCATATGGAAACCGTGATATAGAAGCAGAAAACCTGGTGAACATGCAGGAAAAAAAGACAATTATACTGCAATGGTAAAAATAGTTCAAATGAACCCACAAGGATACAAATGCGTTCCTTTAAGATACTATCAGTCCTGCACCTTAAATACATCCGGAAGTTACATTATATACAGTATTGTACGTTTTCTCTAAGAAAAAAAAAACTTGTGAGTTGATGAGCATTGCCTGAAAATAATAAACCAATATTTGTCACAATAACATTACATTACCACATGGCAAACAGCTACTTATTCATATTTCTAGTGTAGCATGTGTACAGACGCTACGAAAGCCAACAGCAAATGAAAGAAACGTGAAGCTCACCAAAGCTGCTCTTTACTTCTCTCCGCAGTCCACACAACATGTTGGAGCGTGGTTTTCACACACTCAAACACACATCCACACTCACACACACACACACACACACACACACACACACACACACCTCCACACACACAAAGACTGAAGCAAAACTGTAAGTGCTGCACAGAGCAGACCCCGTCTGCCAGAGTGAGGCTGTGAGCAGTGACACATAGATACTCGCACACATACACACACGCGCGCATACATGTTTTGCCATGGTCTACATAAGCCAGCTGAATGAACATCAATTTCTCACGGCAGCCAATTTTAGGTCTCTGCTTCATTTGTGACTGCAGGTGATATGACTAACCATAGGCTTGCAAGGGGATGTGGCTATGTGTCTGTGCACAAAAACAAAACATTAAATTACTTGTTAATAATAATGTTTTTGTGCTAACAGGTTATTGTTTCTATAGTAACAGTTCATACACAGACACTTCAGTGGTGGATGATGTACACTTTTGAGGTCGCTACTTTTGACCAATTCTAGCCACTGCCGAAGACACTCCTGACCAATCTCAATCACTCTCTTTAATACTCTTGACCAATCCTGTCCACTTTCAAAGACATCTATGACTAATCATATTCACTTCTGCAGATGATCATCATCAACCACTCTTATGGGTACTCTTGACAAATCTCTGCATCTCCTGCAGACATTGTTGACAATTCCCCCGACTCCTGTTGGCATCTTTTACAAATCCTGCCTCTTCCCACAGATATGCTTGACCAATCCTCCTCACAATAGATACTCTTGAAAAATCCTATCTAATCCCACATACATCCTTAAACATTCCCAGCAACTCTAATATACTGTATACTCATGACCGTTCCTGTCCACTCCGAGAAATTACTTACCAATCTTGTTCTATCTAGGTTTTTTACAAATCTAACACCTGCTCCCACAAACACTACTAACCAATCGTGTTTACTTCTGTACATTTACTTTTAGGCAAACGATCTTATCCATTTATTTACAAAAGTGCTTTAAAGTTTCCGTCATTGGATAGATCCTTACACTGCGTTACTAAGTTATTAACTAAGTACATTCAGTCAGATACTGTTGGGAAGTTCCACTCCCACAGGCACTTTAAACCAATCCTGTGAACTCGAGCAAACACTCTTGACCAAACCTGCCAACTCCCGCAGACACTCTTGACCAATCCTGCAAACTCCCACATACAATTCCGATCAATCATGTTGACTGCTGCAGATATCCTTTATCAACCCTGGGGACTTCCAGACACAGTTTTGACCAGTTCATGACATGTATTGTATTATTTAGTTGTGCGACAGCAGATATTTCCTTTACTCCAGTTTTTGTTGCAGATTATTATTATTTTTTTTTTTAGAAATTTGTTTTCATCAGTTTCATTCATAGGTGATGCAAACTACAAAAGCTCCATAAAAATAATAACAAACGCATCTGTCAATAAGTGATTAATAAAAATGAGAATTTATGCAATAGCTAAATTGCTTCAATGTAAAGGTAGCTCATATTGCTGACTACAGCTGAGTTAAAACACTTCAGGAATATTTTAATAAAGAATTCACTTGTTGTTGTTTTGGCTGTTCTTCCCTGTCTAATTCAGTAAATTCTGATTTGGTTCATGTGACAGTGACTCCACGAGGACACACATTTCATCCGAGTATAAATAATTCACCCTGTGCAAGCATTTGTGCACAATCCTGATGTGTATACGGAGATGTACACACAGACATATTAATCAAGTCAGTGCCTGACCTCACTTATGCTCTTGTGGCTGAATGGACAAATCCCCTCAGCCATGCTATAAAATCTAGCAAACAATTTTCTCAGAGGAGTGGAGGTAATTATAACAGCTAAGAGGGAAATAAATCTGAAGTGGGTGCATTGGAAAGCACTGTATGGGAGTGACTGTCAGGTCTGCACATAAATTTCGTCATATATTTTTATGTTTATTAATTAATTAGTTTTTTTGGACAACCTTGATTCATTTGATTCATTTATGTCCATCAATTCTCTTGAACACAAAAGATGAACATACAGTATAAGAACTCGAGGTTATTATAGATTTTCTTTTTCTTTTATGTAGCTGCAAGAATATAATTTACACATTTAAAAAATAAGAAAAGAAAATTGATAAGAAAGATAGAACTGACTATAAAGCACTAACCACCGAAGGAAAGAGGAGTCTGCATTTATCTCCAGCACCTCCCCTGCCCATGCCGAAGAAAGCGATGTCTCCATCAAACACGCACACATGCACACACACACAGGCACCTAGGCACACACACTTAGAAGCTCAGTACATCTGTAGGCTAGTCTAGTTGTCATTCCTGCTAGCACCCATCACTCATCACCACTATCTCAGTCAGGTTAATCTCTCTCTCTTTCTCAAATTTCATGCTTAGCAAACTGCAATTACTTATACTAGCAAAATGACATTGGTTATTAGGTTAAAGCCTATTTTATGTGACTATATACAATAGATACTCCTACCCCCAACTATGCTAAGTGAGAAACATGCAAACTCCCTGCACACAGACCCAGAGGCGGAAATCGAACCCCGACCCTGGAGGTGCAAGGCGACAGTGCTAACCACTAAGCCACGATGCTGCCTATGAAAAAGCATAGACCATTAAATAACTATTTTTACAATAACACAATTTTCTTCTAAATACACAACATTATAGAACTCAAACAAATCTCAATTTTAAATCCAGATGAACATAAGGCAACAGCTAGCAACGAGGCTACTGCAAGCTTTCTCTGAGACACTTGACTGCTGCTCATGCACTGGTTCACGTTCACGTGCGTTCACAGGTGCCCATGAGTGGCTGGTGTTGCTATGACTGATATGAGAGTGCATGTCTGACACACCTCCTCCATGAGACCAGAATCAATCTACTCATTAGGCTCACGGTCACAGATATAGGATGGCTGTAGTGAAATTTGTATTGGTGATCTCCCAATGATCACCTTTTCTCTTGTGCCACACAGAACATCTTGTGCTAATCGATTATAATCAAGACTGATTCAGTCACCAGTCATGGCCGATCAAGCTGAAAACTGATTCTGATCACTCAGCGATCAATCAGTTCATCTTTAGTTAGGATAAGTGATGTTTATGTAAAAAGGTGTATACTTTCTGATGCAGAATGGAATTACATTATTTTTCAAGATGGATGAAAATGATAAACTAAATAATTTATTAAAAGATAAAAGTAAAAAAAAATGTATGATGAATAAAATAAAACTTAGCATATTTCAAAATCATTGTAGGACATGAATTCAAATCAACACATAATTAATATATGACTACTTACTTGACTTAATCCAAACCACAAAAGCAGCCTAAAAACAAAATCTATAAATAAAGCTGGACCTAATGTGTTTTGTCAGTGGAAAATTCAGGGAAAAAAAGCTTTGTGGGTCCAATAAATAGCCAGAACATTATTGCGCACATTTACATAATGAGTCTGATAGTCGAATAGTGTAATTATGACAGTAAATCAAATTTTGGAAGCCAGTGCAGTTAAAAGGGTCTTTAGGTGCAATGAGCTTGAGAACCACCCGCTGAGATTCCCATCCATATTTGGTCACACATACTGAACTGGAGTAACAACTAATCACTGCTGTTTTAGATTTGAAATGCAAATGAAGCTCCAAAAGTGGCTATCACACAGAGAACATAGAAACGGGGGGAAAATGCTGCTAATAACAAAATTGGCACAATGAAACAAAATAACAAAAGGGACAAATAACAATCTTTTTATTAAATAACAGAAATTAATTTCATTTATCACTATGCCAACAAGGTTAATCCTGGCATTAAGGGCATAAAGTGTTTGCATTATTACAGAGTTTTCTATTGTGCAGCAAAGAAGCAGGCTATAAAACAGTGCTATGGAAAGCATTTTATTCAAATGGGGAATAAATGCAAAAGAAAATGGGCTAAAAGAAAACGGTTCTAGTTCTTGCTTTTTTCTGAACTTGCGTTGTGCTTATCTAGTTTAATGCCATGAGCAAATTTTAAGGCACACCTCAGGGTCTGTACTGTTATCTCTAACGGGCAAATGCGTTCACAGAGGCTTTTTATATAAGAATGTGCTGACTAAGAGCCAAATGAGAAACATCATCTGCTGAAACAGCACATCATTTCAAAGGTCGAAATTCCATTTGGTATAAGTGTACGAGATTGAAACACAGCTATTTTCCTAAAGTATGCAGAAGGACATGTAATTGCATTCATTTGCGAAAGTAACGTATGGTACTGTAGAGGACAATAACAGCATTTTACTCCACTTCTACCAGAGCAATTTCCCACTTACTACCTATTAACATATGTCCCTTTTATTCATTTATAGTTACACTTTGTGTGCAGAAGAAGTTTTTACCTTTAAACAAAGAGCTTGTCTCTGACTATTACAAAGTACTGGCACTGGAGACTCCTTTCATAAGCAAGGTCCTTAACTCCAGGGGTATCCTAGCTGACCCTGCCTTCTGACTCCAGCTTCCTTAATGGGATATATGACAAATAATTGAGTTTTAGTCTTAGATGTGCTTTCTTGCTGAAATGTTTTGAATGTGGGTTTTGGTAGGGAGTTGCCCACTCCTCATTGCAGTACTACAAACCATTCCAACCAACTTTCATCCATGCTGGTGACCGACTAACGACTGTTAGAACACCAGTGATGCAGAGTGACACATATGTACAGTATCAGTGCTGTAACTAACTTTTGTATGAACATTGTATAAACACAAACACCTTTTAAACATAGAGTTATGTGGAGGATCCACATTTTTACCATACAATTTGTTCCTTGAGAAACTACAGTACTATGTATTTAAATGAACGCATTAAAATAAGTGTTCTTCCCTAAAGTTGTTAGATCTATCTAACTATTGTCAGAGCTGCTGTTACAGAAAATCAATCATGTCTTCATTCTAAACTTAGATCACAAAACAAGAAATAATAGGCATAAACATTTCTTGTGTTTTTTTTTTTTCAACGGTGTTACCTCAGATTTCACTCTTGAGATCGTCACACATTTTAACAATTACATTTTCAAAGGCTTCCCACCTGCCTTCCTCGAAACACATGCAAGGATGATCACCAACAAACTGTTAATTAATCTCTTGTGGCACCTGACAGTAAACTAAATAACTTTGCAAGCAAAGTCTGAAAGTAGAATTTTTTTTAACTTGCAGCATGTTTTAACCTGCAAAAGTTCCAAAATCATATTAGGCAAACCTTTAACTAATTAATAATGCATAATAAGTTGAATCTGTAATTGTTAAACAGGAGAGGGTCCTCATTTGCTCTTCAGTAGGTAATGTATTGTATAACAAACACAAGTTCTAATAAAATTTGAAAAATATAAGATGGTGAGAGAGATGTTGGTTGTCTTCCTATTTATGTTGAATAACTAAGCAGTATGAATTTATAAGATTGTCCTATCTCTTAGTAGAATACAAACATGGGCACAGCTATCACTGAAAAAGGCAAAAGAAGAAGCCAAAGCTGAAGTATCAGCTCAAGTGTTAGGACAGTTCTATGTAGTAAACACATGTCTTTTGTGAGTTTCCAAAGTTAGATTGCAATCAGCCAAGGATTTGTTGTAGCCTACAGTATATGGAGAATATAAAAAACCTTGTGCACTTGAGCTTAACTATTTGGAGCGGCATGGCCAGGAGCTACTCTCATTGACATTGAGTTCCTTATCTGAACATTGAGTCATGTCACCTGGATTTCTTTCTTGTTAGGTCGAAACGTTTCACTACTTCACCTTCCAGGTACAGTAGATGTGGCCTTTAAGAATGCGCGGCTCGAGGAAAGAGATTTCACGAGCTGCCGCGGCAACTGTGAAGTTCTCAGGCACATGACATACATTACCTGTAGGGGGCAGTCGCGTTTCAATCTCAGGTACTGCATGGCTACTGAAGCCGATAATGTGTTAATCTCTCTTAGGTGCCTTTTGACAGCAAGCGACAGAGCTCATAAACGTGTCAAGCTCAAAACGTAAATACTGATATGTATTTATTCTTCATTTTCTTCTTTCCTTCTTTTGTATCAATAATCATTGTTCTTTGCCTTTGCTTTCTCCATTCATTTTCATTATTATTATTATTAGTAGTAGTAGTAGTAATAGTAGTAAGAGTAGTAGTAGTGCTGTGAACTTTTTTTATTTATTATTATTATTATTATTATTATTCCCGCGACCCTGAATACAAGGATGAAGCGGTATAGAAGATGAATGAATGAATGAATGAATTATTATTATTATTATTATTATCTTTGCTTATGCTATGAATATTAAAAGTGCTGCATCATTAAACTTAATGCAAATATGTTATTGTAAATGATTTTTAAGTCTGAGGGAAGTTGCTCTTTCCAGATCCACCAGGAAAGCCAAACTGTACTCTCCTTCCCTACTCTCTAACGACTCTCCCGTATCTTATCTTCTCCACTGGTCACCTAATGAGCATGGTCAGGCAGGGGAGGATCCTTGACCCTGGGAAATAGAAATGTGTGGAATTCTACCAATTTCCCTCAGACTGAGGAAGCACCTAAGACAAGTAGTAAAACATTTCAACCTAATAAGAAAGAAGTCTAGCTGACATAACCCAACTTCCAAATATTGACATAGTTGGAGTAACTTCACTAGACTGCTGCTAGGCATGAATTAGTGTGTGAACATGTGTGAACGGTACCCTGTGGTGGTGTGCCATCCTATCCTGAATTCTCTTGCCTTGTCCCTGGGATAGACTCCAGAATACCGTGACCACCACAAGGCAGTACCAGTAGAGACAGTAAATGAATGCTTAAATGAAATAATGAGCTAAACTATTACAACCCCAGTAGGATCTGAGTAGATATATAAAACTACTTCAGGAAGCCTGAAGAACTATTCCTCAGGACGACATTAAAAATTCAATAAAGTCTGGCTCTTTGGAAGCAAAATATGAAGAAATAAGGGGTGGCTCAAGACTTTTGTATAGTACTGTATCTACTACTGTATATAAAGTCACTAAAACCTTATTGCCATATGCAGTTCCTGTTGTCTGTCCTCAAACGTACCACTCAAGTGGCACACATGCTGGTAAATAACAAACTTACACCCACATGCACCATTTCACTAGGGGGCGTTGATAACTCATAAAAATAATCATGTATTCCTGACTATAATTCATATGTGAAATGTGTTTGATAAGAAGGAGAATGTTCTGTTTTTTACTGTTTAATCTTCTGAGAAAATTTCTTTTCTTTTTTTTTTGTTAATATTGTAATTCCCTGCTTTCTAACCACATAAAACTAGACTGGAACACAATAACTAAGAAATCAGGCAAAATGTTTATCGGTCATGCAGTAGCTTTAAAGCTCATAATAGATAATTATGTATGAAAACAAATAATATTTGTAAACAAATAAAAAACTGTAGTTCACAGTCATATCTTAGATAGTAATTAAGAGTTTGCATGGTTAATCAGATACCTGGTTGAGGTGCCAGTGTTTGAATACTCTATCACTATTTAGGTATTTTTTACATTTTGTAAAGCTGGTTAGCAGCAATGACCGTTGTTATAATTTAATTATATTTAATCATGTTTAATTGAATTGAATTTAAAAGGAAAAGCTTGGTATTTCGATGTAGAGAGCAACACTTGTGGTGTGCAATTTGAGGAATGCAACATGTAAAAAATCACGCAGATACAGTATGAAGTTTGCCAGACAAAAGTGAGACAAGTTCCTAACATTAGGCTTTAACTACAACAGACACTTCATGTGAAACATTCATTTCTGCGTTTACATTTATTTGTTCATTCACTTGATTTGCTGCTGGACAAATTTCTATTTAAATCTTAGAGTAACACCTGCAATAATGTTTGTCCTATTGATACTTGATTCATTTTTATAAATGAAATTAGATTTCCAATCAGTGTTACTATGTAAACAATAAGTGATCACACTTATGTAAAGGCATTACAAGCTTTGGCGTTCTGAAATTGCAAGTGGATTCTTGGGTAAACACATGAGGCGCTATGATGTAAAAAAAAAAAAAAAAAAAAAAGAAAACATTATATGCAGTGGTGGCTGGTGCAAATTTTTTTTGGGGGGGGAGTGCAAACTAAATTAAAATTAAACTTTTAATAATCGCCTGTAAATAGCCATACGGTAAGAAGTGCTGGAAAAGCACCATACTGTATGTAAGCTCGGCCGCGAACACTTGACTGTTTCTTAATTAGAAGATCTGGTCCAAGCTCTTTAACTTTTTTTCTTTCTTCATTCGATCACCTTGCAAAGGGGTATTTTAGCAAAGAAATTACAGATTATTTTTCTCTAATATATAGCTGGCTTCCACGTCAATCACTATTCAATACATTAACTAATAATCTGCTGTCCTTTAATAAGACTCGTTGAGAATAGTCCAATCACATGAGCCCAAATATTTAAAAACAATATTGATCTGCTAAGAACAAAAGTGGGAGGGTTCAGGGCGCACAGTGCTGCACCCCAATGATGATTTGAAAAATTCCAATTAGAGCTCAGCCTCAAATCATAGTTTGTCCGGCGCCCCGCGTACACGAACACAAATGAACGTAATACAGTTTAGATTTTTTTTTATTGTAAATAAATTATATTAAGAAATACAGCGGAATAGTGTGACTAAATGACTTTATTTCATTATTAATATAAAAAATTATGTTAAATAATTACATGTTAAAGTTGCATTCTTCTCTGCCTAACTTGAAGAGGGCGGCGCCCCAGCGCCCCTTTTTAACCGGCTGCCACTGATTACTGTATATGTGAAAAATTCTCTATATATAAAAAATGTGTAACGCACATAAAATGCTGTCTATGAGATTCAGGTGACTATTTGCATTGTTCACCACTCACTTTCCTACTAGCAGTAAGAGGGTTGTCCCTTACTATCCCTACACACTATCCCTAGTGGTAAACTTTCTATACAGTGGCAATAATGATGTGTAAAAAACAGTTGAGGTGATTTATTACTCCTTCAACGTATAAAAATAGAGTACAGACTCCCTGGGAGTTCAAAGAGAAGCGTAAAGGAAAAGAAAGTTGTAGAGTCAATGGTCTGATGGATGCAACAATCAATAACTTTCCTTGTTCTGTAACATGTTCACGGGGGTATTATATCATCATTGGCTCCTATTTCTAATTAAAAGGCAACAGGACGCTGCTCGCAGCCCCTCAGTTAAATTCTCACCACTAGCAAAATTGGCACACTAAAACATAAGGATTTCATAAGATCATGCGTCTAATGTACTGTAAAAAGACAGCCTGAATTAACTATTTACCTTTAATCTTTTCCTTTTTACTAGTAATAATAATTAATGGTATTGCACAGTTTTAGTTTTATTAATATTGCAATGTTAGTTATTTCAGAACTGTAGTGGCCTGAGGAGCTCTGCTGAGGCATTAGGTCTATGTTAACAGAGCAGCAAGTTGCTAATGACATAAAAAAAGTTTAAAAA
Organism: Clarias platycephalus; assembly: GCA_030068275.1. Taxonomy (NCBI): domain Eukaryota; kingdom Metazoa; phylum Chordata; class Actinopteri; order Siluriformes; family Clariidae; genus Clarias; species Clarias platycephalus. The sequence continues at coordinate 9,258,974 of JAQQZT010000016.1, read as the reverse complement.
AAAATAATAATAATTAAATTAAATGGAAAAATCTGGGGAATGCCGCAGAGACACCAGCAGGAATCCTAACTTTGAATGAGAATTGTTATATAGTTGTAATGCGATGATGTCCACTGTCATCGTTGTTGAAAGTTTGAATTACTTCAATATAATGATGTTTCGATAACGTTAAATGTATGACCTTATAAGGAAATGTAACCTTTATTTTGAGCATTTATTCTGATTAATATCCATTCACACAACATCCGACCACATCCATGCTCCATTAAATTTCTAATAGGTTTAGAATTTTGATTGGAGATTGAGATGGACACTACATTTCACATGTCAGGTAAATGTATTTTATTGGGATTTTATGTGATAGACCAACATGTTTATCATTTTTCTTCCACTTCACAAATATGTTTTTTACGTATTTGTATTGAGCGCTACTCAATACTTTGTAGAACTTGTTCACTTACACATTGCAGTTACAGCTGCAAGTCTTTTAGGGTACTGTACTGTATGTCTCTACCAGCTTCGCACATTTAGAGAGTGAATTTTTTGCAAAATAGCTCAAGCTCAGAAGCTCAGTCAAAATGGATGGAGAGCGACCATGAACAGAAATGTTCAAATCATGCCACAATCTTGTATGCGTAGCTCTGACTGTATGTTTATGGTCGTTGTCCTGCTTGAAGGTGAACCTCTGATCCTGTCTCATGTCCTTTGCAGACTAACAGATTTTCTTCTAAGATTGCTCTGTATTTGGCTATATCCATCTTCCCATCAACTCTGACCCTGCTTCTTCTGGGTTAAAGTGTTTTTTTTCCTGCTACACATAGCATATAGGCTAAAATATACATTTAGGCCAAAAAGTTACAATATTTGTCTCATCTGACCAGAGCACCTTGTTTCACATGTTTGCTGTGGCCTTCACATGGTTTTTCTCAAACTGCAAATAGGACTTCTTATGGGTTTTTTCAACAATTACATTCTTCTTGTCGCTCTTCCATTAAGGCAAGATTAGTCCAGAGTCTGTCTACCCAGTCTGTCAATTTAGGATGTTTGTGGTTGTACCATACTCTTTCCATTTTTTTAGGATGATGGATTGAACAGTGTTCCGTGAGATGTTCAAAGCTTGGGATATTTTTTAGAACCCATCCCTGCTTTAAACTTCTCAACTTTATCCCCGACCTGTCTGGAGTGTTCCTTGGGTTTCATGGTGTTGTTTGTTCACTAATGTTCTCCAGCAAACCTCTGAGGGCTTCACAGAACTGCTGTATTTATACTGAGATTAAAATCCATACATACAGACTCTATTTACTAATTCGATGACTTCCGAAGGGAATTGGTTCCACTAGATTTTTGGTTAGGGGTATCAGAGTAAAGGGAGCTGAATCCAAATGCATGCCACACTTCATGTACTTCAGTATTATTTATCATTTTCCTGCCACTTCACAATTATGTGCCACTTTGTGTTGGTCTATTACATAAAGTCCCAATAAAATACATTTTTGTTTGTGGCTGTAACATGACAAAATGTGGAAAAAATACTTTTGCAAGGCACTGTACATTCTAGACACTATTAAATCGAAACAAAATCTAAAAACTATACCTATATTAGAAAGTGTGTTTACTAAGGTGTATTAGGGTTAGTGGTATGCCTAGTAGTAAGTAAGTGAAGTGCAGATCCTAGGTATACAGTAGACACAGAATTATGTGCCATTAAAGGATATTAACAAGAGTAGAAAGGTGCAAAAGTGTGCAGATGTTGTGTTCTAGTGAAGGCGAATCTAAGGTGTGAAGAGCAGTCCAGAGTAGCACTTAGTAGCATATGTAGCTACATGGTGGCTTAGTGGTTAGCACTGTGGTTGCACCTCCAGGTTCGTGTTTTGATTCCCGCCTTGGGCCTGTGTGCATGGAGTTTGCATGTTCTTCCCACTGGGTACTTCAATTTCCTCCCACAGTTCAAAGACATGCAGGTTAGTTTAATTGGCATTCCCAAATTGCCTGTAGTGTGAATGACAATCGGGTGTCGAGCTAGAAACCCAAGCCCTTGAGTAACTGCCACATAAACGACGGCTATATCTCCAGGAAGGGCAGTATCCGTTACCTGTTGTGCTGGAAGGCATGTGAATGGACCAGTAGCATGTGTCGTAAAACTCAAAGTAAGTATAGTATGATCTGTTTTACCATATATTAACTTGGACAGGATTTAATCCTTAGTGGCATTTAAGTGTATATAAAGTCCTTAGAAGTACTGCAACTGTCCAAAAGTGACAGCAAAATGTGAGGAAGAAGTCTGTTACCTGTGTGTGGGAGGTACAGTAGTGTAGTCATGGGAGAATGAGTACACGAAGGAGTAGTGAGTAGTTCTTGATTACAGTTTGTTCAGAATCCTGATGGGGAGCAAATTTCCTGAGCCCCACAGAATTGCCAATGAGCAGATTTCACCACCTACTTAGTGTGAAGGGACCAGCTCAGGTCATCGGCAAGAAGCACACCAAGGAACTTAACATTCTTGCCCACAGCAGCCCTATTGATGTATTAGTGGGTGTCTGATCTCCGTCTGCGATGAGACCTACAATGGTGGTGTCGTCAGCAAACATGAATATGATCATTTGTGCTTTGCCTTGCAACATAGATATCTGGGAGTACAGGAGGGAGCTAGGTCACATCTATGTGGACCTCCTGTGGGCAAAGCAGGTAATTTTAACAGGTAAATTAGATTTGGTCTACTTTTAAAAGTCGTGTAATATAACCATTTTTAAAATTACATACAATTCTAGAACAGCGATTGTTGCTGAGCAGTGAGTTCACAGTTGGATGATGGGACATGGTACATTAATTGAGCCTGCTGTTATGACTTTTTTTTTTTTTCTCCAAAACGTTAAACTTGTGTCTAAACTCTGGAAAAGTATTATATTTGGGAGACGAATTACCCAAAATATATATGTTTCTGCCCTGGAATTTTTGAGCTTTGCCATTTTGGTTATGTGCTGTGTACTGTATTTGTGCCTTCCTTTCAGTTTAGTACAGATAGAGTAATATTTATATTGTATATGAAACATTTCAAATATATATTAATATAAAGTAAATATTATTTGAAGAAAAAAAGTTGGTCCAAAAGATATGTCATTATTATTGTGCCTGCTCCTGTTAACCATAATCACAGATACAGGAGTCCTTGCATGCTTTTGTTCAATTAAAACATCAGATATGCAATAATAGACACAGTAGTAAAGAGTATTAACAATATTCAAGGCACAAATCATATCCCCTTTATATTATGTGCTTGTATGATATATGCGCTTCTAGATGTAGTCCACATGGAAATAGCAGCTTTATTCCCACATGAATTGGTTCAGAAACAGTGATCTATACAGTACATACAAGCATGTGTTGAGCAACAGTGATGCACATTTCTGTGTTATACATTAATCACGTCTGCACAGCAGTTGGCAAGAGTGCAAGGTTCATGTTCATAGATCCCGAGAGAGAGAGAGAGAGAGAGAGAGAGAGAGAGAGAGAGAGAGAGAGAGAAAGAATATATAGAAACATATGATCCACTAACTCAATAAAGGGTAATTTGCTATCATTCTAGCCCCACTGTTGAAGTTGTTGCAACGAAGCTAGAAGTCATGCAGTAACACGGGTCTATTTTACACAATGCCATTCTCTTTAGAATAAGATTATGTAGCTTATATATATATATATATATATATATAAAAACTTCTTAAGCCGCAGTAAAACATTTGAATGGTGCAAAAGGTTTTTAAAAATTTGCTCTCGTGAACATTCAGAGAGTGAAACGCCTGATCCTTGAAAGTTAATAGAAAACTTTGCAGAGTTGCAGAAGAGAAGCATCTGCTTCTGGGTGCGACTGTACATATTTTTATTCACCAACACAACTTGCATGTTATAGGAAAAAACGCAGCAGTCATCATGCTCAGAACCATGCTACGTGCTAAAAGAGTGACAGTTAGCCCTCATAGCCTAGTTCCTAGCTCCATTGCCACTATCGGACATCAATCTTGCACTGAACAAACAGCTACATCTGGAGGATTACTCAACTAAGGTAAAATGTGGTTGTCAACCGTGTGATAACTGAGGTGTACACATCACACATCAATCTGTACACAACACATGGTTTATTATGTGTCAAATAAGTATGTTTTGCACTTTCATTTCTCTATAATCTATACATATAATAGACTGTAAAGTAGGCGCTTCTGTACATTGAAGATATTTGCGAAAAAATTATCCGCGTAAGATCAAGATGGATTTTGAAATTTTTGTCTGTATTTGTCTGTTTGTGCATACAGTACATCACATAAAAACTATTGAACGAATTTTAATAGGGTGTTCCAGTGAGATGTTCAAAGCTTGGGATATTTTTTAGAACCCATCCCTGCTTTAAACTTCTCAACTTTATCCCCGACCTGTCTGGAGTGTTCCTTGGGTTTCATGGTGTTGTTTGTTCACTAATGTTCTCCAGCAAACCTCTGAGGGCTTCACAGAACTGCTGTATTTATACTGAGATTAAAATCCATACATACAGACTCTATTTACTAATTCGATGACTTCCGAAGGGAATTGGTTCCACTAGATTTTTGGTTAGGGGTATCAGAGTAAAGGGAGCTGAATCCAAATGCATGCCACACTTCATGTACTTCAGTATTATTTATCATTTTCCTGCCACTTCACAATTATGTGCCACTTTGTGTTGGTCTATTACATAAAGTCCCAATAAAATACATTTTTGTTTGTGGCTGTAACATGACAAAATTTCACGTGTGTATTTGGCTGAGCTTAAGGAAACATATGGGCTTTTTTTTTTATCGCAATCAGCCCACAGGAAGAGAAGATATGCTAATTTGAAATTTAAATGGAAAACGCCCTTATATCATTAAAAAAAAAAATCAACCTTGAAAAAATCATTAGTTAATCACAAAATTCAACAGATGGCGCTGTAAATTTTTTAATACGTGTTTATTAGTGTGCAATTTAAGTCTACTTGATAAACCGTATTTCATACCCTCATTCAGCACACTTCACGGTAACACGTAAAAATTTTAGTTCAATGCAAAATTCAACGAATGGCATAGTGCATTTTTAAAAACAGGCTTATAAGTGTGTAATTAACTTCTATGAAGTTTTATACGAAAAAAAAAAAACATCATGCTTGATGTTTCAGAAAGCTATGAATTTAGCAAGCTACAGTACAGTCTTCGCACAGGGACAATAAAGTGACAGTCAAGGAAGTAATGGAGGTTTACTGCAGGAGGTTAAAATCTATCTTTATAAGACATGATACATGTTCCACTGCTATTACTAGCATTTAATTTGAATCAATTTCAGAGGAATTTTTATGAGCTGATTAAAGTTATTACTGTAGTATTGCTTTATTGTGGATTGCATTAGCCTTAAATAATTCCATGAGAAATGTATAAATATCACAACAGCTTCTACTGTACCTCAGTCTGACATCCATCCAAATTGCATGAGCGTGTCACACTTATCAGTGTAATTCTAGAACTGTTGATCATCACAGTTCTTACTTTCTGCCATACGAATGTGGTCACACGTTACAAGATGTAGAAGCAACTGACCAATCTTTCAGAGTAATAACACTGCTGGACTCCTTACATTGAAACAAGCAGTCAAAATTTGAATGTGATAATGGGTTTGTGCAGTCATTAGTGAACCATCTGCAAGGATGAAAATAAATTAGGCAGGAAAATCTGTTAAAATTAGAAGCATTTTTAATGCACCATAGCCTGTTCTTCTAAAGAAGGGTTTGAGAACAAGAAAACAATACTCTAACAAAGAAACATGAGTGTCCATACTGATTCACTTCACTCCAAACAAAACCAGGACTGATTGGAACAGTACTTCACAAGCTTATTAAAAAATCTCTGAAGAAAATATGATGCATCTGGGATCTCTGAATAAAACTAATCCCAGTCTAGTGCCCTGAGCCAAAACCATGGGTCAGTAGCTGCGATTCAGGTCCAAATAATCTAAAAATTTTTCTAAACCTTCTAAAGCACATCAAGAAGGCAAGTAATGTGACAAAAGACTCTTAAGAAGGCACACCTGTAAACCATTCCACGTGACTAACTTGTGAATCTGATGAGAGAATGCCATGAGTGTGCATTGTATCTGCCTCACCGGCTTTATGAGTCAATCCAGGAGCATGACGATGAAAAAAAATTATGTCCTGTGATACTGTCCAAAAAAAAAATAGATTTTTTTCCCCCAAAGAGACAAAATATGCATATGCGTATAAACAACAATGGAGCATTGGTCTTGCATCTTCACTTTAAACATGGTCAGCTGACCTTCCTGTGTCACCGGGATTTCCTTCATGATTTGAAGAGAAAGTCTCGCGAGAGTAAAAGCGTGGAACCAAAACAACTGATGATGGGAACAGATTATAAAAGTATGCAATGCCTTATAAAAAAAATTTTTCGTCAGCTTCATAAAAACCCATTATGTGGCTACGCTACATGTTATCAAGGACAGTATAAAAAATAAAACAGCTTTTACGTTTTAAACGTTTTAAAACAGCTTATGCCAAGAGGAATGTTAAATTAAGGTCTGGTTTAATGTCTATTTATTTCATTTTTGTTCTTCATTTACATGTCTATTCTAAATGTTTTGTTATGTATTGGAAATTCGTAATATTTTTAGGTGACTGGAACGGATTATCTGGATTTACATTATTTTCTATGGGAAATGTGTTTCGCAATACGTAATTTCGCATGAAGAACTTGCCCCGAAACGGATTAAATTCATATGCAGAGATACCACTGTATTGAGTTGTTTAACCCTTTCTTGTTAACTACATAATTCCGCACATGTTTAATAGTGTGTCCAAACTTTTAATTGTTATTGTGTGCATGTGTGTATAAAGGAAAAGGGGATATATTTCTTGGAGAAGAAAAAGTGAATTTGAGCTGAAGATAATTATTAAGAAAAACTTGAAAGGAATAAACATAGTTGAAGTCCATGGAGGGTAAGCGTTAGACAGAGATTTGTAAACACTAGTCAGAGTCAGTGATGGGTAAACACTAGACAGAGCTAGTTAAACACTAGTCAGAGGTGTGTAAACAATATTTTAGAAATATCATTAAAAATAGGCTTATGTGCGTTTACCCTCCATGATAGCCTTTCTGATATTATTAAAATAATACTAAATCATAGAGACTAATTTACTTTTGTTTATGTTAATTACATCATCACAAATACTTAGTAAATTCTTATATAATGACCATCATTATTTACACTGACAATATGTCTCCGATCCAAGTGATGACAATTACAGATTCCAACGATTTACAAGCATGCTAATCTGATAAGATGGGTGTTTACATACACAAAGCATTTAAACAGAATATTACTTTTCTGACAGGCAGAGTGGTTTTAAAAGTGATTAAAAAGACTTTAATCTACTTTAATCATTATAATAAAAAATATAATGGAAGAAGTATTTTTCTCCAACTTTGACGTTAGATTAGGCTTCACACCTTTTCTAGGGAATTCCATCTTCTTTGCAATGGATGCAATGGATGGAAGTAAAGCCTGGTAGGAGTTTGAATTATTCACTCAAAATTTCTTCAAAAAACTTATCACCTAATGTATCTCCAATGCAGAGCTACATTAGGTGAGAAGACTGTATATTTATTTAAAATATAGAGAAACAATCAGAACAAGTATTTACATGGCTAATATTTACCTATTAAATAGATTATTAAAGGTTTACAACACCCCTGCTTTCACTCTGAATGCAGATTATTTCCATCCAGGCTGTATCTGGTCACACTGTTCCGACTGAGGTGTTTACAAGATGCAGTATTATTCTGATTGGTCTATTACTGTACTCCTATTCTTAGTGGAATATTAGGATCCATGCAAATATGATGTAGAATTACTTTGCCTCAAACTAAGAAAAACAAGGACCTAGTCCAATCGGGGGGCATGCTAAAAACAGGTGCAAGTAATACTGACATGCTAAGGAGACAACCAAAGAAGAGACAGGGAGGAGACGAATCAAACAAAAATGAATCAAACAAAAATATAGTTTTTGCACCTCCAGGGTCAGGGTTCGATTCCTGCCCTGGGTCTGTGTGCATGAAGTTTGCATGTTCTCCCGATGCTTGGTGGGTTTCTTCTCACAGTCCAAAAGACATGCATATTAGGCTAACTGTCATTCCCAAATTGCCCATAGCATGTGAGCGTGTGTGCATGTGTACCCTGAGATAGATTGGCACCCCGTCCATGGTATGTCCCGCCTCATGCCCAAAGTCTCCTGGGATAAGCTCCAGGCCCCCTGCGATCCTGTACAAGATAAGCATTATAGAAGATGAATGTATGAATAAATTTACTAGTTCTATGTTTCACTATGATTAGATGAGGATTGTTTTTGGGTAGTGCCAAGTGATTTGTTTTGATTACAGATTCTTCATTTTTGATACTGCCTACCGGTGCTTCGACCACTGCATGAAATTTTGATAATCATATTTGATTCTAATAAATACCACATTGATTTTGCACACATGCATTCTGCCTTCATGAGGTAAACATTAGAGATAAATTCATCAGCTAGCCCACCAGACAAGTGTAAGCTCCAGTGAGCTCTCCAGTCCCATGGTTGATTGCAAATATGCAAATAGTAAAATTCAATCAAAGAGCCCAAGAAGTCCATTAAAAAAGTGCAAATATCTTTTTGTAGTCATAGTTTGAAATCCCCTTGTGATAGCATCTCACATTTCACATGCAGAATTTGTCCTTGTGAAAACAAAAAACATCAGGACAGCATCTTTATTTTTTCCTTACATGTATTTAACTGTACAGGGACCATGTTGTACTGCACATTAATATTTCCATGTCCCTGCTAATTAATTAGGCTAATTAATGTATATACAGTGACTTGCAAAAGTATTCGGCCCCCTTGAACTTTTCCACATTTTGTCACATTACAGCCACAAACAATCAATTTTATTGGAATTCCACGTGAAAGACCAATACAAAGTGGTGTACACGTGAGAAGTGGAACGAAAATCATACATGATTCCAAACATTTTTTTTTTTACAAATAAATAACTGCAAAGTGGGGTGTTTATATACACACATACTGTATAACCTTAGCTTGATCAAATTGAAGGGCATTAACTACTGTATCTGGACAAACCTCTGGGACATCCTTCAAGAGGTCCTCAGAGCATGCTTGAATAGTTAATGATCAAGCTTTGCACTTTACAAGCCATAATGGCCATTTTTTTATTCCAAATGAACAGTACTGATTAAAAACAGTACTGCTCAATTATATATCAGTAGTCCACCCTGATACACCACATATAAACCATAAGAGAGCAGTTAAACATGTTGTGTAGTATCAAGAACAAAACAATTACCTTCAGCATAGTGCTGACGATGTGGATTTATAGAGGCTGTTGGCTTGTTTCTTTTCTCCTTATATACATATTTCTATACTGGAATTACACATAGTAGCTAATTAACATTAAATAAACTCTCACAGTGCAGAATTAACCCTTTAAGTACTGAATTCACTCCTACAGCAAACAGGTTGGATTTACATTGCCATATTATGCAGTTAACTCAAAAAGGGGAAACTTTTTGTTTTTTTTAAATAAAAGAACGTCATAAGCTTCATTCAAACTTGTTTGCTAACATAGTAACTATGATATCTTTAGCAGTACCTTTAAAAGTCCATTTTCTTAGCACTGCTTGGAGGAAGATCATCGCTGTTCTGCTCCTGTTCTTGAGTTCTTGGTAATCCGTAGAAGTACATGCACTGTCTCTGCTAGCACATAACTACTCTAGCATGCTGTTTCTTTTTCCCTATGCACCCTACTGATGCACCTTTTGGACTGCCACTCAATGTCCCCAAACCTTGAGAAGAACTTTGTGTCATGTCTTTTTTTTTTTTGGTTAAGCTTTTATCATTTGTCCTTTTCAGCTGCCCATCTGTACAGCAGCTGCTATATTACAAGCAACATTATGTGAAGTCTCTCGCTCAGCCTATCTCCTCCATCTCAGTGTGCATGTGTGCATGATAAATAAGTGCAAAACAACATACATTCAAAGCCTTCGGGAATTGAGATGCCCTGGTTTTCTGCCTCACTTTTCTAGCTCTCTCTCTCTCGCTCTCTCTCTCTCTCTCTTTTCTCTCTGTCTTTGAGCAGAAGTTAAAAGTGAATGTGTGAGCGTGTCTATGCCAGAGAAAGAGTGCATTTTCTCTCTCTAATTTCTTTCAGTATTTTCATTGTTGACATGTGAAGTGTTTTATGTTGCAATCTGGGAGATACAGTACATTATCAAAGTAAATATAAAAAGTAAATGTGTATACCCAGTTTTCTGACATATGGTAAAAAGTTATACATTATATGGACAAAAGTATTTAATATTAATTATTGAATTCAGGTGTTTCAATTAGGCCTCTTATCCCCAGACAAAGGCAATCTTAATGCTTCAGCATACCAAGACACCTTGGACAATGCTATGCTTCCAACTTTGTGGCAACAGTTTGGAGAAGGTGCTTTTCTATTCCAACATGACTGTGCTCCAGTGCACAAAGTAAGGACTAAAAAGTCATGGTTTGATGAGTTTATTGTGGAAGAACTTGACTGGCCTGACCTAAACCCGATCAAGCACCTTTGAGATCAACAGAAACTTTTGTGGATAGTCATCCAAGAAGCGTGGGAGTTGTTATACCTGCTTCCTTATTGAGGCTATGATATTTAAGAGGGTTTCACCTAAGCGCTAAAGATATTGGTTATGAAATCATCATGAAAAATTCTACAGATTGTTTTAATTACAAATTAGTGTAGAAAATGTGTACAGTGTACTTGATTTGTGGTTTGTGTATAATTACACAAACCACAAATTTTAAGAATCAAAATTGTCCACTGGCCAAGTTCTATCTTTAAAACAAAAGATTGTGGTCAGTATCTAAAACAATTGACCACAATTTTTTTGTCCTAAAGGACCAATTATTTAGTCAACTTCAATATCCAGGGCATAATTTATCATGCAAGGTAAAGAGTTCCCTGTTGAGTTTGAGTTCCTTTCAAAGTTTCTTCCTATAGCTATCTCAGTGATAGTTTTTGCACAGGTTCTGGCCTTGACATTTCAGTTAAATTTTTTAGGGGTTTATTAATTACTGGGAGTATTGCTCCCATCTTCTCCACCAGTTGTATGACTGCATATTTAACATGCTTGAGATCAGGTGAATTTAAAAAGTATCTCAAAATACAATACCTAACGTTATAGGAAAATCTACATTCCACTGATGCTAGATGCTTGGCTGTTTGTTAACTAATTCACAAGCACCATTTTACATTAAAACCTGTGTGCAGTAAGACCAAGCAATGATATCTTGCAACAAATTTCAGTAGTACAACTGAACGCAGTTTACTAAAGCAGTAAAACAGTGTCCGAACTGTACTGTAATAAAGAAAAACACCTTTCAATTGAGTTTTTTAATTTATTTATTTATTTATTAATTTTAATTAAACTAATGCATTATTGTTGTTGGTGGAGGAGTATCATCACCCAAAGATTCTATTCCCAAACCCCAGCCAATGTGTACATAGTACACTAGCTTTCCATTTGATGCTATTAGGAATTCAACCCTGAGATGCCTGGAACAGTTTTTTTTTCACTTGGGTAGCTGATGTTCCTAAGTGGAATAAGTGGCGACATAAAGAGAAGTTTACAGTACAGCTCTTGTTTCTTCCTTTTGGCTACATACTCTAGTAACAGCAAGAATTTGTCTACACGTCTATAGCACTATTAAACAACATTTAATCTTACATGATCCTTAAAATATAGTTGTTAATATACTAAAATCTTCCTATTTGCATTAATGTGTAAATTAATTTAACACTTACCGCCTCTAAGTCTCTTCCCTTATAAAATAAGAAAAAGTATCCTTCTTTTAATTTTATTATTTTTTTAAATAAGTTTAATAAGTTTTATTTAATGTCAAGTTGCATCATCTGAATTTTCTGAAGGTCCTCAGGAGGTACAGAGGCCTTTAATGTTTATTTATTTTATAGTTTACTTTTCTAAATTTTTTAATTTTCATGTAGAGAAAATATGATGGTAGTGTTGAAAATTGGTAATATTGGTAATATTTTTGGGTGGCTGTAACAGATTTTCTGCCTTTAGAATTTTACCTTAAGAACTCGTCTCCAGAAGGATTAAATTTGAATGCTGAGGTACCACTGTAAAGTAAAAATCATTTTAAATTACATTGATTTTGTCATTTAAAAAGTAAAAACATGTTATTCATAAATTTTTCCCCCTTTTTCAGAATTTTCCGATTTTCTCCCCTAATTTAGTTGTGTCCAATTCCTCCCAGTCACTGGAGGCTCCCACATTAGGCTTCTACTGCCACTCAGTCGGGAGGGCCGCAGACCG